>VZSC01011378.1:182105-256078 GCA_013398225.1 Steatornis caripensis
CCTGCTCTAGGCTAACCTGCTTTAGCAGGGGGGTTGGACTAGATGATCTCTAGAGGTCCCTTCCAACCCCTACTATTCTATGATTCTATGATTCTATGATTAGGAGAATTGCCCACTTTTCTCCCTTGGCCATAGAGGGAGATCAGACAACACAAACTGATGCAGAGGACTATGGTCAGCTGAATCCCCCTCAGGCTGTCCAGGGACAGGTTTTAATGCAGTACTACCTTTTCAAACAAAACAAACACTGTTTTTCCCTCTGTAATTAAGAGGAGCCAAACTTTAACCAACTGAGCTAATCAATTCTTTTTCCCCTTTTTGCCATGGATGAAGCAAGAGGTAACAGGTTTCCAAGTCAGTAAAGAACTGTGAAACAACACAAGGAATAAAAGGGAAGAGAGGGCAGAGAGGGACGATTTTTCCCAGTGTTGTTGCTGCAGGTACCACACTTGTTCAGCTCCAGCAGACGAAGGAGATATGCATCGTGTAAGCATGCAGCTGGGCGAAATGACAGATAAAATGGAGCTATCCCGGGAAAAGGTAAAACATGAAAATTGCCAACAGATTTATTAACTGTATTAACTTGGTATCTAAAACATATACTTCAGCTAAATGTTTATATGCCTTTGATGGCCAATGGGAGAAACAGGCAAAACTAGATCAGATTAAAACTGTTTACTGCTAATATCCGAGACCTGTTGGATGAATCCCACTTGCTGTAATTTTCACCTGTAGACAGCCCACCTTTGGTTAGAAAATAAAAAGCCCATCCTAGCTGTCCCGCCTTTGTGAACTTGAATCCAACTTGATAAGAAGCAGCAACAAAAATGGACAGGATAATTTGGAACTGTGTCTGAGCAGCTTGGCAGAAGCAGGGCAGCTGTTTTCTGTGTGATGCTGGAGAACACCCCTGTGGCCCACAGCTTTCAGTGGTATCCATTTTATTATCCAGAAAAGTTGAGGTAGCCAGAGGGAATTCAGAGAAACAGAACAAAAAGGGCTAAAGATCTGGAGGTAGGGAACAGATATAAAAGTATAGAAGCAGCAAGTATGTGTTACACATGGAGATATGATCGTGAGGATATCTCGAGGAGTGCCGGAAATGAGATTAAATTAGATTTTTTACGCTAAAGAGTATGAAAGACCAGGAAGACTATGAAAAAGACAGATTGTTTTAAAAGGAGGCATAGAGAAAGTGGCAAAAAAATCAAGATAAATATGAGGAGAAGTTTGCCTGAAGCTGACATCCGGTAGGATGTCAGTGTCCCAAAACGGAAAGAAGTTTCTTCACTTGAGCTCATTAAATACCAATAAAATATTAGATAATTTTTCAAAACAACAACAAAAAAGAACATGCTGGGAAAACTATTTATGCTTTGATATTATGATTCTGACTTCTGCACGGTTTTTATACGTAGCTTGGTCTTTTGCAAACTGCCTTTTCAAAAAAAGTCAACTAAAACATTTTCATTGAATGCAAAAGACTTTAGATTAATTCAGAATGTAACAGCATATATTATACTCTGTGTGTCTACAGGCTAAAATGAAGTTGCCTGGCTTTAAAATGTGCAGAATGCCTGCAGTTTCCACCAGCAGAAAGATAGAAGAAAGATGAAATGAAAAATCATCCTATGGGTTTGTCTCCCATGACATTTAAGGCAGTCGGTGTTGTTTTCTCCTCGTCTGCCGAATTTTGGCAGCTATACCAATGACATCCACACTAAGCGGGACAACCTCAAATGGAGATAGATGCCTTAGAAATCACTCCTGTGATGACTGCCGGGCCTGTATCCAGCAGAGGGGACTGCAGGAGAATGAGACATATGCAACCAGGATCCCGTGGTTACCCTTCACAAATTACCTGTGCCGGGGAGCCAGCAGCTCGCAGGGAGATGTCCAAGCTATTGCAGGGTTTGGGTAGGGGCAGGGAGGTGTAGGCAGGGGACTGCCTGAACTTCAGCAGAAACCTGCCTTTGGTGGGTGGTCTATGTCAGCTTACATGTTGCTCAAGAAACGTCATTGAACCACTATTTGTAATCTATGAAAGGACTGAACACACCAGAAAAACAGAGATTATTTCCATATGTTCAGCTCCTCTGTTACCTTTCTGTACCAAGGAAAGGAACCGGTGAAAAAGAAGGACAGGAAAGTAAAGTGGGGGGGAGTAATGACAGAGGGTGAAGGGTTGAGAAACTAAGAAAAATTTTAGCCTGATGTTTAAGTTGGGCAAACTAGTGAAAGTAGGGCTGAAGTGGATCTGTCTTATGTGCATATGCAGTAACAACCTTGTTACTGTGTACTGGACTCCTAGTTTGGACACCCCACTAAACCTAGCATTAGGTTTGGTTGCCAGCCCGGAGCCACAGCTCTCCTGACCCCAAATTTAACAAACTTCTAGGGTCGAATGAGTTTGGCACAGCTTGGTGAGCCTGAGCTGGGCTGCTTGTTCAGTTTATGTCAGCTCTCTAAGGGTATACTTCACTAGAGCATCTCGTTTTCCATAAACTGTTGTTTTAAAAGCTTGAGTAATCACTCAAAGTTGGCCAGATGACCATCCACAAAAGCAACACCAAAAGACCAGGGAACAGAATATTCATTCTCTGGCATCTTTACAGAGATAAAGGGACATGGGCTATTTCACAGCTAGGATGGGGTTTTTATTTTCTAACCAAAACTGGACTCTCTACTACTGACAGTTACAGCAAGTGGGATTCATCCAAGAGGTCATGGACATTTGCAGTATACACTTCTATTTTGGTCTAATTTTGCCTGTTTCCTCCACTTACCATCAAAGGCATCTAAATATTTAGCTCAAGTATAGGTTTTAGATACCAAAGGTTAATACAGTCTCAGAAAGTCACTGCACAAAATTTTGCAACTAATCAGGCTGCATAAACAGCATTACCAGAGAACTGCTGGTAATGACCACAGCCCTGCTTCTTGCTTTCCAGATCCCCTTTTCTCCTGGAAACCTGAAAGAGCCTGTCTCGCATCAGCTCTGCCCCTATGCAACCCATTCTCAGTGAATTAGCAAAACCAACACTTACTCCTTAACAGCCACTCAGTGCAAGCTAGGCTCAAGCTGCACTGTTCGGTTGCTGAGACACTGGATTAAAAATGAAATTGTGGGGATAAATTAGTTGTGACAACTGACTCGAAGGATTAGATGCCCACGGTCTGAGTACAGAATTTGTGCATCAGGAAACTGATACCCCGATGAGGTGAGGAAGGACTTCTGGGTCACTTATGTCTGCATTCTCTTCTTGCAACAAAAACTCAAGTCAGATTTCTTCAGCCTCCTACTGTTTTTTTTTAATGATCACAAACCCTTTCTAGCAATAACATTATAATTTTTTCTTCCTGAGACTTCGTCTGGCAAATGGAAGTACAGATGGAGCCAACATGAATTTGGCTGGGTGGGCGGGTAGGGTCTGGAGGAGGATTTTCAAGACACGTTTGTTTTTGCAGTTCTTCCTTACGAGGTTTCCTTTGTCTGGCACTTGATGCAAATCTGGGTTCTTTCTGGGTGCACGTCCTGTGTGAGAATGATGAGGACCTAACAAGAGGAAATTCTCAAGGAATTTAAAACATACACACACACACTACCAAGACAATTGAAAATTAACATTCCCCAAGGTACGGTATTGGGAAGACTGTCAGAGTGACTACAGCTCTGAGGAGTAGCAAAGATGCTCTCCAAGGAGGATTCAGATAAAACAGTTCAGCATGAAAAGTATTCACAAAGGCGTCCCTGATCACGACAGCCATTGCACAGGAGAGGGATCAAATCCATGTTATAACTGAAGTAAAATCTGCAGTGGGAGCTCAGAAGTTTCTCAGCGTTGGAGGATCTTCCCCAAGGAGAAACTTTGCATAAACAGCCATCGTAGAGGAGCTGGAGATGCTGCCCGAGACAGCATGAACAAATTCACCTGAGAGATGCTGCATAAATATTTGAAATGGAAGAAGATCATAACATAAGAGCTGTATCAGCCATAAAGGAATACGCCAGCTGCCTTGGCCAGGCAGCAGGAGAGGCCACATGTCTGTGGTGAAATGAAAACAAGAGTCTACGCAGAAGAAACATCGATGGATGAGCTGTGAGAGAAGAAAAGCCATCCAAAACCCATCCCTGCTAAATCACAGACCCCACACTGGAAGAACACCTCAGAAGTATGCTGAGACTGAGGAGGGCCTTTCCACCAGGGTCTGTTTTTTTTCGAACTGGAGGACTCACACGGGAGAGAGACTTAAGAAACCATCCAGATGGGAGAAGCCCCATCCCCTGGGGGAGTCCTTGCAGAAGAGAGGCCACGTTGCATCCAGAGATGATCCCTGCTTTTATCCTACACCAGAGACGAGGCCTTTCGGTTTATATGTAGGCCTCTGGGGAGGCTTTCTGAGCACTTTGCAGTCAGAGGGACAGGGACCAGGGAGGTGAGAGGACATGAAGCCAGACGGGAACTGAAAGTGGCGGTTGCGGCACTGGGGGAAAGGAGCGAGGTGGTGCAAATTTGTGTTTTGGTTCATCCTCAGTGACTGCTGGAATAAGAAGCTCAAGAGAAGGCACCCACCTCCCGGTTACCTGGAGGCACACTGGAGAGAGCATCCAGTCTGGCCAGTGGTAGGACCAGAAAAAGACAGAGGTGAGCAGGGGAAGCACAGCGGGAAGGCCGATTTGCAGGGGTGGGGGAACATTGCCTCACTAATGCAAGGAGTTTAAAGTGTCATGTTCCCATTTGGCTTCAACTCTTCTTCTCATCAATCTCACTCCTGGGAATTTCCAAAAACCGCTTCTTTGGAAATTGCACATCTTGTATGCAGTACATTTTCATTTTCTCAGGACGTGTTTTAATACTCTCTGTCCTGCGCTAGTGTAAGGGGATAATATTTCTCAAACCCTTGTGAAGCCTAGTCCCTGTTCCTGTTGCAATGAATTAAATTTTATTAAAGAAGTTTAATTAATCAACAAATAATTGGAGCCCCCTTGATAGGCATTTTATATTGCAATCAGAAGTACCTCCAGCACTCAGTTTTTAAAACCTGGTAAACCTTTTCCTGACTGAAGCTGTTCACAGAAGGGGGGTGACTCCCAGAAGAAGGGAGCACGGCTGTGCCAGGCACATGCCACAGTGCACCCCACACAGAGTGGTGGGTGCTGCCCCAAGCTGTGCAGCAAACCTGATCACAGCCGCTGCCTCATAGCAAGGAGGTAAGAAGGGGGAAAAGCATTTCTGAACTTTCTGCAGCTCAGAAAGATGGTAACATGGATTCCTCTGGCAGCCTGTGAGATACAGGAATTTGTTCTGCTGCTCAAGGCTTTCAGAGCACCACGAAGAAAAGGCTACATCAGACTTAGGAGTCCCCTGGTACAGTTGTCTTTGGAAACACAAGAAACCAAAGCCAGATGTCAGGCAGGCAGGAGCCAGAAAGTCTTCCTGAGCCTCAAGCCCAGTTCCAGAGCCTCAGCCAGTAGTGTGAACCACAGGCATGGCCAAGCCGTGGAGGAAGATCTTTCTGGAACTACCAGTGAATGAGGCACACATTAACTCATGGAAAGCACTAGGTTGATGACATTGAAGGTCAAAGGGAGGAAAGAGATGGTTCGAGTAAATGAAAACTGATTTATCAATGTGCTTCATTTCAGTTTCCTTTAGCTCAAAAATATTCCCGTGTGCAGTTCAAGTCTGTGTGTATGCATATGTATATATAATTTCTGTCCAAGGTGAAACTATGTACTCGGAAATCATGCATTTCATGGGTAGGTTTAGTTCTGTTACACAGAGAGACAGTCCTCTGTCTCCTCACAGGAAAAGAGCATACCTATGCTTCAAAAACAATGGCAGCTGGGTTTTGATTAAAAAAAAAAAATCCACAGCACTTTATCTTCTCCTCCCATAGAAGACTTCCACTCACATTCCCAAAAAGTGCTGATGGTGTAACCCTTATCTTCAGGGGTAATCTGTCATGTCTTGTGTCTGATGTAAAGAAAGCCATATGTTGTTTCCAGCAGGGCATTCTCTCTGTTTTACAATAACAAGTAGGCTCATTAAAAAAAAAAAAAACACCCTCTCAAACCTCCACAACCAAAAAAAGGTTATTGAATGCAATGATCACGCATTTCCTATCAGCCTCCACAAATCTTATAGAATAACTCCCCACTCCTCAGCAGCTCTGTGTCTTCAGTGTGTGAAGCATGCAAGAGCCACCCTATGGATGGGTTGGCTACTTGATAATGTCGGCTATAGCAGACTGAAGGAAGAGGCATTTTGTTTCAAGTTCCTAAGAATTTAAGTCTATTTGTAGTCATTCAGGCAGATGCCAAGGTGGTGCATTGGAACAGGCTGGGGTTTTTCCATTTTTCATGTTGTCCTTGCTTGTAGACAAAAGGATTTCCTTTGTCATCATCTTAAACTCTACTGGAAAGAAATTGGGATTGCCCTTCAGAATAGCAATCCCCTCCACACTGCAAGGGGGCAGTTCCGCCTTCAAGGTAAATAACCTCTATAATTTACCTGCAAGGTAAACAATGGCTCTTCCAAAGCCATTTGGAAATTCTGTTTTTACCCACTCCGGGCAAAAATCTTACCTAATACTGATACTTTGGTACATTCACAAAAATTAGAGTAATGTCCTTCACAAATTCAAACCCATATGGTAGGACACTTGCTAAATTTTATGGATTAAAATATTCTGAGTTTAAGAAACACAGACTCCACTTTTATGCACATTGATCCTCAGTGATTCACGCCATCCCCTTACCCATGCCCCACTAATCTCATGTCCATAAAAGTCTTCAATGTTGATAAGAACACTTTGCTTTTACATTCTTGATACTTTTTCAAGCTGCATGTTTACTGAACAAGTGTAATTAGAAATATGCATTTCTGCTTCCATTCAGAACCCTAAAAATGTAACTTTTTGATTCTAGGTTTTGTTTAGTTTTCATCTTAAGTGGATATAAAACATAAATTACTTCCTACGTCACAGTGCAGTTCAAGACACAATTCTGTCTGGATTTGTGATTTTTGTCCATGTGCAAGTAGCATTTATCCCTAGAAGTTTTATAGGAACATTTGACCCTGATAACAGTGCCAAAACAGCATAGACCTCTAGCTACTTTTTGGAACAGCAATATTACCTACAATTTCAAAGACAGCTAATGTAGTTTCCACATGTCACAGTCGAGAAAAGCCAGCATTTGAAGGGACAAATTCAAATATACCATCAGCTATGCTTCAAAATAATTTCTTTCTCCAAATGATCTCTTTATTTCATAATTCTGAAATAATGACAACATCACAGAATGAAGCAGGTCTGGGGACGTTTCCGACTGTCACATATTTTCAGGCATTTCCAGAATCCTGAAGCATTGAACAAAGGCACCCAAACTCTGACCCATAAATATTTCTCCATTCCTGTTGCCTCAGGGAGGAATGTTTTTTTCTTAGCCAAGCCACTCCAGTTTCTTGCACACCTCTTCCTCGCTGTGCCTGTGGTTGCCAGCAGAAAAGAGGAACACGTGACAGGCCACAACATGTTCTTGCAGGTACAAGTTATCTGTGCAGTTCAGACCTACAAAATACCTCCTCTTTATACAGAGAGGCATATTACAGGGTACAGTATTTACTGTTTTGCACCTACCATTTCCTCTCATACTTCCTAATGAGCAAAACTGTGGTCCTTCACCATTTGCTCTATACGTGCAGCAGGTAGATATTGCTAAGACTGACTATGACAATTTAAAGTAGGCAACAAGGACCTCTTTCAGGTAAGGATTTAAGGGAAGATCTTGTGTTCAAATAATGTAATTTCAGTAGTGTCACAGTTTAAAGCCGGGCTAGCTATTAAACAGAGAGCAGATGCTCTTTGTTAACTCCCTCCCTCCTCAAAAAAGGGGGAAAGAGAAAAGGGAAAGAGACTTATGGGTTGGAAAAGTTAAAACAGCTTTAATCTAACTATAATAATAAGGTATTTTAATAATAGAAAGAATAATATATATACAATTATATACAAAACAAATATTGAACTCCCCCCTCCCCGATGACAAATACATCACCCAGATGCTGCAAGGCACTCCCCAGGAAAGTCCCAGACTGCACTCAGCAGCAGGCAGGAACTGGATTCAGGAATGTACAGCTAGGGACCAAAGGCAGAAGAATTGGGCAGCATCCTCCTCAGATGCTTGAGCAAAGAGCTGCACGGAGCTGGAGAGCAGTATTCTGCCACATCACCAGAACTCCTACTAATGGCCGCATGTTGGGCTGAAATAGGCTCCTGGGCCACGGGTGTGGGTGGAAGCACCAGGCGAGGCTGCTTAGGGCCGTTAAAGCCCATCAGTTCCCTCAGGCCCCTGGCCACGAAAGGAGAGAGAGTGACCCTTGTGATCCCTCAGCTTTATACTGAGCATGATGCGTACGGGACAGAATACTGCATTGGGTCAAACCAGGACATTAAATGGGCCATGGGTGCCTGTGGAAATGGAACCCCCGATGAGGTGAAGGATAAGGAGACTCTGCAACACCGAAGGAACCGCTGGGCTATAGCCAGCACACCCTTCTGGTCACTTGATAGACAAGTGGCTCCCTTAGCATTTCTCTTTATTTTTATCTACAAGTTTTTCTTAGTTTTTCTCACTTTCACAACCAACACCCCCCATATCTTACCTTCGTGCTCTTCCCCTGTTAAGTCCCTCAAACACCCTTCCTAGGGAGTTTTGTTCCCTTGCCCCACTTTCCCTACAGCCATGACTCCACTATGCCACACTGTCCAGCTCACTTCTTCTCTGAACAGCAATGGTAAATACAGCTAGGCACTTCTTAAAGTGGGGTTATTTTCCCCTAGAACCACAGGCAATTTTTTCCATCATAATCTCTCATAGCATGACAATATCCCCAGTGAAGCCATCTCTTATTTGGACCCATAGTCAGCAGCTTTGTTTTCCAGATGTTCTCTTCTTTCAAAACCTTGTGAAAACTCTGTGTCTTTTAAAAACAGTTATGAAACACTGCTGATTACAAGTACCATGCTTCTCAACGGTTCGTACGTTTTCAGGCCTTACTCCCTTTTGCTGGCATTGAAGGGTGGGAGCAATAACTCTCACGTGAATATCATCTATTCCTCCAGGGCACAGGACGGTTGACCAAAAAGAGACCTAGAGTCATGTAAGTAAGGAAACTTGTTCTTGTGATTGGTGGTGTCCTTCAGCTTGGGGTTTGCAGTGCAAAGACCTGTACAGAGTTCTGAAAACTCTCTCCTGAAATTATGTCTTTGCAGTGTAAAGGTCTCTGATGCTGCTTTGTGGCCCTCTGGTGTTCTGCAGGCTTTATGCTATGGGATGCTGATTATTTTTATAGGTAAGATGACCCCATCCACAAAAGTAAAGAGACAGAACAAAATTCAGTACTGAACAAATACAGGGGTTTTCACCAGAAGAATCTGCTGACCCTTTATTTAAATGTATCTTTACTCCTCCTAGCTATCAAGGTTTTGTCAGCTTACAAAGAAAAGACTTTCCAGCAAGCAATAGCCCTTAAAAGGTATTTACCTGCAGTCTCTGCAGTTTTATGGTCTTCAAAGATGGGGACATTTCCTTCTTTGAGGCCCTCTTCTTCTTTGTAAGTTTGTTAATACTACAGTTGTCTCTGACTTCACTAGAAGCGTAGTGACCATCTTATTAGAAAATAGTCCAAAAAATACACCAAATTCAATATTGGCATGTTTCTTTGCTTACTAAAAGACAAGATTTACAGTTCAAAATCTATTTTTTACCCATACGTAAACAAAATACTGTTACAAATCAAACACAGAACGCTTAACATGGGTATTCAAAAGCCCACTATTGCAAACAACTCTAGAGGCTCCCAGGAATTTTACGGTTCTCATAGGCCAGAGAAAGGGGTTTGTGGGGTTTTTTACCGGTTTTCCCCTACAGCTATTTAAACCTGTTCTTAACGAAAATTTATGCTATTAAAAAAAAAAAAATCAACAAGACAAGTTAGGCAATTATATCATCAATGCAACTGCTGTCTTAAGTGTAGCACTAAACGCATTACTCATTACAAAACACTGTTCTGAAAGCCTTTACTCATTCTGAGTGAATCACAGAAAGCCTCTGCTGTGTGACAATTAGAAAAATAAGCCTGTAAGCAGAGCACGAACCCCAAGGACTGGGGCAGCATATTAAAACAGAAACATATATACACATGGTTATCAAAAAAACGAGTAGCCTTGCCTGGGGGTCTGTAGAAGCAGCCATCTTTCTTTCAGGAGGTTGTGTTTTAAGATGTGGAGAAATCAATCCACTTAAAGCTGTTTGTAACAGGATACTGAGGTCCGAGTCCTACCAGTGTCTCGAGAAACAGTATTACATTCTTGTAAGTAAGATGAGCCAACTCTTTTGTGTCTCTAGGGCACAGAGGAGATCACTGTTCCAGGAGTGGGATATTTATCACATGTAGCCAGAAAAACATTTTTCTCTATAAAAGTAAAACCATCAATTTTGCCTGCTAATAGCGAATGAATGACTAAAACCTCATGATCTTTAAGGCTCTCCTCTGAGTCCTGTGAGGCTATACTGAGCGCAGGCTGGTCTGCTACCACGAGGAATAAAACCTTTATGGTTTATAATGGGAAATTAAAATGGGATCTCAAGCAAGAGGGGGAAAAATAAGGTCAGAAAGAGTGACAAATGACACTCTCCTTGCAAAAATTTATGTCACTCATCTCTGGAGATTCTCCATGTGTTCCAAAGCAATAGACTATGTAACTCCCAGAGGTCGGGAAGAATTGACAAAACAATGCGCTGTCTTGCTTTTGTTAATGCCAGAAAAATGGGGAAATGTGACTAGATTACATCAATGTACACAAAAAAGTGACCAAAGTGTGATTAGCAATACTATAGACTTCTTCTAAATTACAGACTTTTACCAAAAGTAAGCTTTTTAACATTATAAAGCAGGTTTATTTCTTCAGCATCTCCTAACTGCTTTTTTACAGGCAGATCATTTTAAAGAGGGATTTATAATTGCTGTTATATAGCATTCATCCTACCTAAGATAACAACAAACAAGTAGACTTAGGGTTGAGGGTTGACATTGCTTACCCTTGTCAATATTTTACAAACAGGTCCCTATTTAAAGTGTTTTATACTCTTTGTTAGCAATCATTTACTTTACATATTGTATCAAGTGTACCTTCATCTTTTTGGTCACATTATTTTAAAAAGTCATGTTGATATTTAAATTCTTACACTGCCCTTTACAAGGACAATTCCTGCATTAAATGCTGTAGCATAAGCACAAAGAGCCTGTCATATGTTTTAGTACTACAGTAATGTTATTCTTATTGTTACTAACAAAAAAGTCAATATCAATATCAATTTATTCTTTATACTGGCGTCATTCCAAATCAACCAACCACAGACATGCCTGGACCATCTACATTAAAATACCCAGTTTCAGAAAGCTCCACTTTCAGATGATGATTAAGAGTGCTAAAAGGTGAAGCTCTTATTATAGCTCTCAGCAAATTTTTCCATTTAACCTTCTAAGGACCTCAGTTTCAATATCTACCAATCATTTGAAGACTGCTACACCTCCTTATCAATGTTTTGACATCTTCCTCGCTTGTCATTTTTGCACAAAAAGTATGTGGGCCTCTTTTCCAAGCGTCTAGTAACAACAGGCAGCAGAGTCACCTGGAGACTGTAAATGCTCCATCCAAAGACGAAGAGATCACAAACAAAAGAATTAGCATCTATCACTGATTGCCACCAACTTTGCCTGCCTGAAACTATGTTCATGTTGGCATCCATTTATCTGCGCTTCACTCAGTCCCCGTGGACACATCACATATACTGATATACACACTTACAGATGTTTGCATATATACATATATGTACGTGTGTATATATGTATTTGAGAGGTCGCATGTTCCTTTACATGTTCCTTAGCTGCAGAATGTGCTAACTAGCCACATTCCACCCATGAAAGGGTTTTGTGGGTACATAACTCATGTAGCAGCAAGCTAAGGTCAGAGGGAAAAAAGATATATCTGAAGCCGAATGTAGTTTGGGGAATCCCAGAATTCCTATACATCACATCTACCAAGGAGCAGAGCAGAGGTGTGATTAGGTTTAATCAAGGGCTTCCTTTGTTAGACCTATCTTTTTTAATCGGTTTAATTAATAGCAATGGGAGTGCAGGCTTTTATATGGGTCTGAGTGATGCTATACGTCATTTCCGTACACATCCTCTACATTTTTACTTCATCCATTTTGAGAAGAGGCACCTGGACATCTCCACTCTCTGCTGTGCCCTCTGGCAGTCCCGTTCCCAGGGTGAGCATGCAGCAGACATTAAGCATGGAGGAGATCTGAGGCGTTCCTGAGCAGCCAGAAAAGTTATGGGAGAAAGGCTGTCCAACAAACACATGCTGGGCACATAAAACTTCACTAGATAACAGGATTGTTGTGTGGAAACACCCCACTCCTATCTCTCGGCCTCATGGTAGCTGCAAAAAATGACAATAGCAAGTACAACAGTGGAGTTGCAGCCAGAATGAAAGAATAACAAATAATCATGGTGTTAAACTTAAATCTGGCTCCCAGCTGGAGTTCCGCTGTAGCCTGCCAAGCACAACAGGGAAGAAGGCAACAAGGAGGCTAGTCTGGAGATCAGAGCAGAGGTGTCTGTAAAGAACAAAGGATATCCAAATAGTATTGTTGGCTGCAGACACTGCACTAAGTCAGGCAGCATTTAGAAAGAGAAAACTCACAGGAGGAGGAGGGAGAGAAAGAAAATGAAGGTGGCAGAGGAATAGAAGAGAACAAAATGAGACAAAACAAATGTAATGAGAAAAAGGCAGAGCTGTAGTGTCCTTCAGCATTTAATGATGAGAAATCTTTGACTGAGATTATAAGTATTGATCAATAGGGAAACATAATTACACGGAAGAGCAGAGACAGTGCTGCTGAGAGGGGCTGGATATCCCAAGACAGACGATTAAAAGAACCGAGACCTACTTTAGTTTTGTAGACCCTTGGGACAAATACCACTGTAGTGAAATGCTACGCTCTCTGTAGCATGCAACCCTACAGCTGTGTCCAGCCAAGTGGAATGGACCACTTTACGTGGTCAGAGAGTTGGCAGGAAAAGCAGGAAGCGAGGGGAAAAATTCTTCGCATAGCATTTCTTAGAGGGAAGCAGAAGAAGTTACTGCCTCTTGCACCATGCCATCTTGACCTGGACTGACTTGGGGAGAGTAAGACATGTTCTGAATTGAAAAAAAGAAAAGAATAGTCATCAGTGAGGATGTAACTGAAGACAGGGACACTANAAGCAGAAGAAGATACTGCCTCTTGCACCATGCCATCTTGACCTGGACTGACTTGGGGAGAGTAAGACATGTTCTGAATTGAAAAAAAGAAAAGAATAGTCATCAGTGAGGATGTAACTGAAGACAGGGACACTAAGCCTCACAGAGCACCGTGAGAATTAAAAAATATAGTTTATATAGAAGAGCTGGCATAGAGAAAGGAGACTGTAGCCTTAAAGCCATAGAATTTCCCCCAGAATAGTTTTCTTGGACTGCTAGGCTGTTTAGCTGAACTTCCACTGGGAAAGTCCTCATGTTTTTTCACAAGGCTTTCACAACGACTTGTCATTCTCTGCTCTTGCCTCCCTTCTAGACTTCTAACACTAAATCAGATTTAATTTATTAGCAAAGTGAGTTTCAATTGCTTCAAAGCAATGAGCAAAGATACACTCTCTTTCTTTATTTAGTTCATCCCTAGCTAAATCACTGCTGCAGACACCAGCTACTAAAGGATGCAGAGAACATCTGCATGTCATGTCCTTTTATGTGCCTTATGTGGTTCAGTTCAGTAGGCCAGACTTCATGCTCTACACCCACTGGAGAATACTTTTACTATGTGGATAGGATGCTACCAGAAGAAGAGAACCAGTTGGGAAAAACTAGACTTCTTGCTGTCTCTTTGAGGAGTGGTAAGCAAAGTTAAATCGTTGTAAAGGATATGGTCAACAGAGAGATTTCCTCAGTATTTGTCAGTGTAAGTTCCCAACAAAGCCTTTCAAAGACACCAACCCTGGGAGCAGTCAGTGACACACATCTTAAGTGATTGCTGTTGACATCACAGGTCAGCATGTCTTCAGCCTAATTTAGGTGGAGCTGGCACTTCCTAAATACTCTTGACTCTCTTAGAGCTTTTCCCAAGACTTCTCCTGTAACAAAGCACTCCAAAGAGCGTCTTGCTCTGATGCAGAAAGATACAGGGTTTCAGAAGTTCAATCGAACTAGAATTCTCTGTGGTCTTGGCCTATAATAAAAGCTCCCCAGTGAGGTACTGAATAAGCATATTTTTCTAAGCACTCTGGGTAGTGCTCTTTAGTCCTGATTCATGAATTATTGGTGCCTCTCTGTTTTTTCTGAAGACTCCTTCAGTGGAGGCTTCAGATCTGCAGTGTCCTGTAACTCACAGCTGGCCGTCCCTGACTTATACAGACATAAAAACTTCCCTGTTTACTCTTCAAAAGCACCACACAAACCAAAGGCACTGAGGAGAGGTTTGGTTTTCTTTCACAGTTCCCAAAAACATCAGTGAGCTATTTCTTTTACAGTCTCTGATCATAACCAGAAAAGAGAAGCATGCAAGTTGAAATTGAAAGCATGCAATCTGCCTGTTGTTCAATTTCTCTTCTTTCTGGAAATCACTGGATACATATAGTTCCATAACTACTAAATTGCAAAAAGTTGTGTTAAACAAAAATATTGCAGCTGCCTGCTATTATTTAAAAAGAAAATTCAATCTGCTCTTTCAGCTGGGTCCACTTCATATGACATAGCATCATTTTCTTTTTAGTCACTGACTTCAGGAATGAGTATCATAGATGCTCCATTTTCAGGTTCTGTGAAGTCCTGTTTACCCATATTAGTCTCCAGGGAAGGATGTTCAAAATAGAAATGCAGTACATACAGCAAGTAGATTTCAGCATCATTTGATAGGAATGAAACCATTGTGAAAAATCATTAGTTCAGTAAATTGCCACTACAGCATCTGTGCTTTCTAGTCACATTAAAAACCTGATGCTTTTAATGTAAGCCAGGCCAATACACCATATGAATTACACCAAGATGTTTTGTATCTAGACCTAGAACTGCTCTATGCCACCATCAGGCAGACAGAATAGATGAAGCCATCACAGAAGAAAAGCTTAGGAGCTAGAATATAATTAGGCTGGTTGGTAAGTCCAAGTGTCTGTCAATTCATGAACAGCTTGGCCTTGCTTTTACAACCTCTGTTTCCAAGAGAATACTGACGACCCACCAAATCTTGTCTGTTGAGATCAAATAGTCTACTTTGTCTTGTTTTGGTGTGTCCTGCAACATCAGTAAGTCACCATGTTATGTGACATGTCAGACAGTATGCCACTAAGACAAACTCAAGCTGCTTGTTTGTTCTGTCACTGGTCTACCTCTGGCTGTGACCTTGCTGACCACTGGCACAATAAGGCGTACATTTGTGAGGGACTTAGTTAAGAAAAACAAAGACGCTATAGCTGTTTGGAGAATGATGACTTCCTTTCCCTGTTTGAAACAGCTGGAAAATGCTTGGTCACTCTGCCGGTGTAGATTAAATTTTCAATAAGAGTGGCATGGAAAAATGCTATCATTTTATCTGCTTGCATCCCAGCGCTTCCATCAGCACACCTCATTCTGAAGGATGTCACTCTCCAACTTTATCATGAGGCTTGCAATACCTGACACTAGAGCCACCTTGTTACATCAGGATACAGCTTTTATTCAGAACAAAACAGAGCTCTTTGGGTTATTGAGAAACTCAAAAACTCTTAACTGTGTTCCTGAACAGTTTCAGATGATAAAAAAATCAAGAAGTACAGCTAACATATCATTATCTGCAAGCCAATCTCATAGACTTGGGTAATTTATTCAGGATTTTTAATCTTGGACATGTCAATCCTATAGTAGTGCTAATAAAAATCACAACATACACTTGAAAAATACTAGGATCATATCTATTTCCTTTAGTCATGCCCAAGCAGTTGCAAGCTTAATTAAAAATATCACTCTAAATTTGCCAGTAATCCCATATAAACACATAATAATTTCTTTCCCTCTAATCACTAGAAACCATATAGTAAATATTTTTAGATTTATTCCAGTCTTTATTTCTAGACCAACCCAATGAACCATTATAATCTGCTGTCCTTTAGAGCATTTTATTCTTGATTCTTGGGTACTTCCCCAAAGGAGTTACGTTTGCTGGTTATTAGAGGGTATTAGCTTTCCTTTTGCCATTCCTGTGTTGCAGCTGTTGTGCATTTATTCTCTAATGTAGTCCAAAAGGACCTAGGCACCATAATCAGCACACCAGATACACCACCAAATGGTCTGCAAGCACCTGAGACATCCACATCAGCCAAGCGGCCCAGGCAGGGCAGATGATAGAGTTCTTAAGGGAGCAATGTCAAAACCATATAAAGTAGCAAACCATCAACCAACTCATTTGATCGACTGTGATGTTGGTTCTGGCACTCTGCCTTGGAGAAAGTAGCCTGGCTGTCATCTTTCTCTGAAAAATAGCTGAACCCTACTTTTGTCTCTCTCAATACATGACTAGATCTCTCCAATTCAAATGTATATTACCAGTGTAATATGTAACAAACAATAGCTTTCAGACAAGGATCATGTAGCTCATCCTGCAAAACTGCAAATGATCAAAAGTCCTGAATGCAGGCTATGTCTTGTATTGTCTTACCTCAGTGTTTAGTTAGATCATTTTTCCCGCCCATTTTACAGGTTGTACTCTGAGCACTAATCGAGACACAAAGGAAGTCATCCTCTTGAAGAACTTTCTGCCTCAATCAAACAATAGATGGGGCTTCCATCACATTGTATACAGTGTCTACCACACTGTGCCATGAAATCACTAGTCCATCAAAAGACAGATTCAACTAAAGATTTAAGCTCCTAACTACCTGCTGCAAAAGTCGGTTAGGAAGCTAGGAGCTTGCATGTCATATCAAAGATACATGATGAACAAAATAGTTGTACTCCAAATGAAAGCTGAGTGTACCAGGTTTCTACCCTCTTAGTGATGCAGTCTCCCAACTGAAAAGAATTATAATAAAAAATAGACACATTTGAAATGTTTGCAAATACTATGCTGTCTATGCATACTTGTTCCTGAACTGTAGTTGAGAATTTTTGTAAGATTTTCTAAGCAAAAAATCTCAGAGAAAACAAGGTTTCTCTGCTGTATATAGGTGTGTATGCCCCACTTACCATGATGAGAAATGGTATTTATGCACTCCTTATGCTGCCTTGGTTTGTCTAGTGCTTCTCCTTTTACACTTGGGTTGTAGGCTGTTTTGGCTAAGGCCTGGTTTTTATGCCTGTCTGTAAAGCATCAAGCACAATGGCATCTTGGTCCATGACTTTAGGTTTCTAATACAAATAACAATCTGGCTTTTAGATCTTAGATGAAGGAGTTTTTGAATCCTTTTAAAGAACAAATGAAATATTGTTATTTCTGTAAGCACAGAAGCAGAACTAAATGAAAAAAATAAAAAGGAGGCCAACAATGCTTTCTGCAGAAGCCTAGAAATATTAAAGGAGAAATATCTGCCTCATATTACCATTAATTATGTGTCTGACTACCAGGAGGTCTTTTGTCACAACAGAAATCAAAGCGGACTCAGGAGAAATGACCAAACTGTGATCTGTTGTGAAGCTGGAGTCATGAAAGTTGTTAAAGGCACTTGGAAATAGGCAATTACCTAAAGTTAGCAACGAAGCTGAAGAATGAATTTCAAAAGAATCAAAACCTAATTAAGGTGGGCAGATTTTGTACACAGAATAATGACATTATTTTTGAGCCATCTGTCAAATCAAACTCAAAGACCTCCAAACCCATGTAGCAGGGAGTGGAAATACCATCAGATGCTTTATATTGCCTTTGATGCAAGGCTAACTAGACTCCAAGAGTCGTTGGCTCTCTTATCTTACAAATCTAAAAGAGGGAAGCAGTAAAAATTTACAGTAAGAGTAAAGCAGCAAGAAAAGCAGTGAACTTTCTGTTCTCTGGTAATATCAATATGCTCTTTGATTTCACTTTGGACAGTAAAGTGACTCTAAGTCTCCATGGCACCTCAGTAAGTTATTCCTCTCAACCCACAAAACATAATCACAAAGTTTTCTGTTGCACATATTCTGTGTTCTTCTCAATCTTGGAACTATTTACATTATTCTAAAAGCAAAATAAATGGCTTAACACCTGAGCATCAAACTACAGTCAAACTCCTGCTGACAGCAAAAAATAAAAAAAAAATTAAAAAAATAAAAAAATAAAAAAATTAAAAAAAACCTACACCTTACAAAAGCGGCAGATCTTGACAAAGACAATGATGATTCCCTTTTCCCTGGTGCCCTCAGCTTCAGACAAAGGCAAATCAGCAGCCGCTGGCATAGAAATGAGTTGTTGAATGTAAGAAATCTCCGACGCTCTGGGAGAGGTCAGGGGTTACAGAAGGTGGCCTTTTCTTGCAACAGCAGAAGCAGAAAGCCATGGTTTCCTGGTCCCTCCTTTAGGATGTCTGCCTGGTCATATCCCTTCTCTCCCCAGGAAGAGCAAGACACATGGGAGGGTAAGCAGTGTGCGCTGCCTGCATGGGGACTGGAGAGGGAGCAAGTCACCACAAGACGCGGAAGGGATATTCTGCTGTCTGAGGGGACGCAGGGAGAAGTGGAAGTCTGATATCCCAGGGGAAGCAGAAGGGGGAAAATACCTCAGGCTTCTGCCCCCACCACTGCTCTCCAAAACTCCAATTCTTTCTCCGAGCCTCCCAAAACCTCCACTGCTCTCTTTCAGCCTAAGTCATCCATACATCTGTTTCACATACTCAGAATTTTCTAAAACTACAGTATTCCCTCTTTCCTCTTCTCATTACGCACTTGGAGTCCTGTTTGCAGACACTGAGCTTTCTCCACAGAGCTGCAAGTCTTGAGCCAGCTCTGGCTGCAATCACAACATGGATAAGGTACAATCACTTTGTCACTTTCCCATCATGTGGTGGAGAGTACCTCTGCTAATAGAGGCTTTAGAGCATCCCTCTGATCCCACTTCTCTCCAACTTGATCTTTTGTCTAATCATTTTAATGAAACCAAGAGCAGTGGAAGGGGAGAAATGGCCACTCTGCCACTGATTCTATAAAACACATTGCATTTAAACTCTTCCATGGACCCAAGATTGCTACGTCAAGACTCAACACTTGTTGCTCATGTTCCCTGTAATAACCATGCTCACACTGGCTGTGCCAGAGCTGCACACATGCCACCCCAGCTAAGAGTCAAGAGGCACCTGGAGCAAGCACCTACACCTTGGAGCTTAGGAGCAAGAGCCGCATAGCCACTGGGAGCTCACTCCTGACCTTATTAAGCACAGCAGGAGACTGGAGGTCAGACACCTTACCATTACAACAGTGCTTGAAACAACATTTTTTAGACCTTCACCACCACAGGATGATATTTGCCTACTCATGGTCACAACATGTCCACTGGGATGGATTAGCTTTGATGGGACTGAATTGGATTGAATTGGACAGGGAGCAGCAGACATAGTGCCCTGCTATGCAGCACCAGCAAAATCTAATTATCTGCTTTTCTGCTTTTAATCTATCAGTCTAACTTTTTTTGTCTTCTAATCACTTCCAGTAAACCTCAGTGGTACTTTTCTTTAGCCTTTTCATTATGGTTTTCTTATAAGATAAATGGATGTCACGGATTTATATCTGCTATGAAAGTAAACTGTGCTATCCTCTGATTTATAAGGGAAGATAAAATTATGCATATCAGGCATTTCAGATAGGATATAAAATGTTTCCCTTTCCCATTGCTTAAAGACTGAAATATATTTTTATTGTGAACTATTGTGAATGATGATTTTCACTGAGCCCAAATGTAGTGAATTAGTTGCAGGAAAACTATGAAGGCTTTAGAGAACTATCTTAACACTTGAAATTTACTCTGTGATTTGACTTCACTGGTTTCTGTTGAGCATGACTCCTTCCTAATCCTCTGCTCTGCCTTCTCTCTCTTCGTCTTTGTCAAGAGAGGCATAACTTTTTTCTATAGTATGACTCTACATTTGAAGCAAGCTCTTGGTTTTGTTTTTTTCCCCCCAAGAACTCCATTTCCACAAACGTCTGCTTGTTCTAACAGATCTTAAACTCTGCCTCATCTCATTACATACTTTTCATTCTTCAGCGCACAATCAAGGAGATTTATGTTTTTGCTTTTCTCTTGTAAGCTGCATGGAACCTGGTTCCCAAGCTCAAAGTCGCTGCCAGAATTCCTCATCTTTCCCTTCCTGTGACCCTCCACCACTGCCATTGTCGAGAGCAGAAGCGCTGCAAGATGAGATGCAAGTCCACTGGGGTCAGAGTAGTTTCGGAAGGTTTCAAACATCAATCTCATAATTAAAGTAAGATATATGACATCATAAAAAATAACTAAAGATCTAAAGCTAAAATTAGACGTTTAGTTCCATCCTTGCAAGGGAAAAATTCTTCCTGGCAAAACCAGAAGGCTGTTGAAAACTCTTGCTGCTACCTGCTGGTGAACAGAAAGAGCAAGAGTGCAGGTTTAAAAGCCTTTCCCTGCTCAAATGAACAGGGAAAATTCAAAGCAAACAGCAAGTGGTCTCTTCCATCCCAGCACTGTTATTCAGACCCATGTTTCTTCTATGGGAATGTAGCAAACTGGAACTGAGCTCATGCTTGTAATTTCATTATTTCATTGGGATTTTTTATATGAAGCTTTTCCTCTTGGTCAGGGCAGCAGAAGAAGCTTAGATAGGAATACCAAGGGCATGCTCTGCTGCGGCTTGCGAAGATGCACTGTCTCCCATTATTGAATGTTTTCCAAATGCAAGCCTAAAATAAGGATGAAATCCCTGTTAAAATGTTTACAGCCCAAAAATGCATGCTTCTGTAACTCCAGCTGGGAGTAAGAATACAAACAGAGCTGTTTTCTCTTACTTTGTAGTCTCTGGATCAGAATACAGGAAGATATTGAGTTTGTCCAAGAAACAGCGGGTGTTAAGTCTTCAGTTTTCACAGCCAGTACTACACTTGAAACAGTAATCAAGAAAGCAAAGCTTGAACATTTGGGCTGATTCCACAGAGAATAAATTAAATTCACTGTTTATAAAAAATATCTGTGTTGCAGAGAAATATTTAATCCATTGGAAAAAGAAATTAACTGAGGAAAATAGAGCAGGAGGAAATCCAAGAAAAACTTAGAGCTGTGACTATTTGTAAGGACATTGAGGTGCTCATTGGAATATCGAGATCATAAGATGTTTTTCACCTTCAAGGGAAAGTAAGTTATCAAATGTTATGTGTGCATGCATATATATGTAATGTGTGTGTACAGATACATAATGTGTTTGGAACAAGCTTTTCAGGGAGCTATTATTTGTTGATTTTTCTACCAAGATGGAAGAACATACTTAAATTCTTTTTGCAGCTTTAGTGCTTCTTTTTCCGTCCTTGAAGAGGTCCCCTAAAACACTAAGGGCAAAATCTAATGCCTCTATGTGACTTTTAGAAACAGCATAATAATATGAGTGGATGGAGAAAAAAATGCATTTCAACAAAGTGAATAGGCCAGATATTTCAGGAACAAACAGAAATCAGAAGAAAAAACAAAAATAAACAAAGCTAGCAGTTGTTTGTATGAGATGGATTTCTTTTTTCAGAACTGGATTTTTAAGCTCATGCTGATCTGATGGCATGAAGGAGGTTTGGAACCAAAAGCTATGCCTACACTGGTGAATGAAGCATGCCTGAAGCTGCTTTCTGACATTAAGGCCAAGTGGCGTGGAACAGCCTGTATCCATAATATTAAACCCTTTTACCCTGTAAAATAGGACGGCTGCAGCTACACTGCATTTGGGAGCGGTCCCTGGCCTAAGCTAACTTCTGAACTATGCCTGAGAATCATTTGGGAGAGCACTACTTGGCCAAAAGCAAGCCAGGGAGCATTTCAATAATTTAACAATATAAATAATCAAGTCAGGTGGTGTGCCCTGGCACTGCTTAATTGATTAGAGCAGACACAGCTGACACGGCCAGCTGCTGATCCCTTAATACCACAGAGAAAGCACAGATGGCCTTGGACTGCTCTCCTCTTCAAGCAGGGGTGCTGGGAGCGTGCTGAAGCATATGCAGTGCTGCACCGGGGACCAGAGGAAACCCACGTGATGCAGAGCAGGCCAAGGCTCATGCTGGTAGAAAAGTTGCTGCTTTCCAGCACTGCTGCCTCCCTCCCCTGAGGGAGGGGCTGTGCAGGAAAACAAGCCACCTTTTGCTTGGTCCCAAGTCCATGAAGGGCTGGAAGATGCTGCTGTAGCCTGCTGGGGTACTGGAGGAGGGACCAGAGTTGGCGGTAGTCCTCTACACACACCAGCCACAGTCCATGCCCAGGGGTCAGAGGTAAAGTTCCCCATGCATGGAGACAGAGCCTCCCCTGCCCTGCTGTGCTGCTGGAGCTTACTCACTCCATCACAAATATTGACTAGGGCAGCTTCAGCAATGCACCATTAGCAAGTTTGCTGATGATACAAAAGTGGGAGGTGCTGTAGACTCTCTTGAGGGCCAAGAGGCTTTGCAGAGGGATCTAGACAGATTGGAGTATGGGGCTGTAATTAATGGGATGAAATTTAACAAGTCGAAATGCCAGATTCTGCACCTAGGACAGAATCACGCCAGGCACAAGTATAAACTGGGAGAGGAGTGGCTGGAGAGCAGCCCTGCAGAAAGGGGTCTGGGGGTGCTGGTCGGCAGCGGGCTGTGTGAGTCAGCAGTGCCCTGGCAGCCAAGGGGGCAAACCGGGCTGCATCATCAGCCGGTCAAAAGCAGTGATTGTCCCGCTGTATTGAGCGTTGGTGCTGCCTTATCTTGAGCACTGTGTGCAGTTCTGGGTCCCAGAATCTAAGACTGTTGTGATAGCTCTTGAGCGTGTTCAGAGGAGGGCAACAAAGCTGGTGGAAGTGCTGGAAGGCATGGCCTGTGAGGAGTGGCTGAGGACTCCGGGTTTTTCTAGTTCAGAGAAAAGGAGACAGGGGCTTCAGTTTCCCAAGGAGGGGAAGTGGAGAGGGAGGTGCTGAGCTCTTCCGCCTGGTACCCAGAGACAGGACGCGTGGGAATGGCTCAAAGCTGCGCATGGGGAGGTTCAGACTGGCCATGAGAAAGCATTTCTTTACCACGATGGTTGTCAAACACTGGAACAGGCTTCCTAGAGATGTGATCAATGCTCCAAGCCTGTCAGTGTTTAAGAGGCATTTGGACAATGCCCTTNGAGGTTCAGACTCGCCATGAGAAAGCATTTCTTTACCACGATGGTTGTCAAACACTGGAACAGGCTTCCTAGAGATGTGATCAATGCTCCAAGCCTGTCAGTGTTTAAGAGGCATTTGGACAATGCCCTTGAAAATGTGCTTTAACTTTTCGTCAGCCCTGAACTGGTCTGGCAGATGGACCAGTTGTATGATCAGATCAGTATCATACCAGATCATTCTATGTCCCCTCCAACTGAAATATTCTATTCTGTTCTATTCTATTCTTTGATACATGACTTTTGATTTATAAAAAGGTACAAATCCTTCACTGCTGAGAAGCACAGTTCAGCCCATGCTTGGGAGGTGTGCGTCTTGCCAGGGCTCAGCATGCAATGTGGGGAGGGAACAGTCCCTCCCCGGGCAGGCAGTGGGATCTCGGGGAGCTGGATCACCTGGGGGCCACAGCAGGAGGGACCCCAGGAACCACAGCACCCACTTTTCCAGGTGGCAGAGGCTTGCTGAGCAGCAGGGAGGGAGCTGTGGGAACCTGCAGAAACCTCAAGCAGGCTTACAGGAGGGACTGCAATTTATATTTCTTTGTGCGGTGCTCAAAATAAGCGGCTTGTTTTGCTCCCAAGTAGTAGTGTGTCTTTGGTGCATAATTTTAAAAAATAATCTCCTTTTTAATAGGATAGTTTCACCACTGGACTACTCTGATCATTAATTTTTAAACAGAATGTCTGGAAAGTCTGGCNTGGGAACCTGCACAAACCACAAGCAGGCTTACAGGAGAGACTGCAATTTATATTTCTTTGTGCAGTGCTCAAAATAAGCGGCTTGTTTTGCTCCCAAGCAGTAGTGTGTCTTTGGTGCGTAATTTTAAAAAATAATCTCCTTTTTAATAGGATAGTTTCACCACTGGACTACTCTGATCATTAATTTTTAAACAGAATGTCTGGAAAGTCTGGCATGGCTCTCTTTAAGAGTCTTGTTTTAAGAATTGTAGTGAACTAAAAACCAAACATTTAAATGACATAAAAATTTAAAACGAACCCATGCAAGGTAGCCATGCATGACTAGCTCCCAGTGTGAGAAAACGCCATTATTTTGTGTCTGTCCCTCTGTTTATTTCTGAAAGGAAAACAGGCAGCCGTGAGGAATTAACAGCCATTCCTTATTTGCCTCACAGCACTCTGCTGTGAAGCCTCCATGGATGAGACACATGCCACGGGCCTCAACTCTTTCTCAACCATCCAGTTAAGATTGGCATTCCAAACTCCTGGTCACCACTGAGGGCTGACCCTCTTCACTAGGGTCCAGCCTCACGTCCGTCACAGTCTGGATAGTTTGACTCAATCCTCCTGTGAGAAAACTCCGTCATCCAGCAGTGTCCATTGCCAGCTGCCAGCTGAGACCGGCAGCACAGATGCCACATTAGGTTACAGGGATGTACATGTCTTCAGAAGCTTGACTCAGAGATAGTCTTCATCTTCCTCCAACGGATTGCAGGACAGTACTTTTTCCTCATTCTTCTCATTCATTTGCATTCACACGTTACGACTGTACATGTTATAGCTTACTCTTCAGAGATTGTCGTGTATCCACAGAAGGATTAAGAGTCTTGAGTGGGGAGGGGTTAGTGCAAACCTGATATCATAGCAGGTGGGATGGGGCCTGAGGATCCACCTGGAGCCAGGACATGGGAAGTGCTTCTGAATTCAATAATAGAGGCATGAACTTAGAGTTGGATTTCTCAGCTGAATTAAGCAGAAAATGAAACAATGCCAATGATATGTAATCAATGAATAAATATCAGCCTAGGTGTGTTGGATCTAAGCTGTGTTCAAGCCTACAGAAGGTATGAAGGGGGCATGAACACAGGTGTCTCTGTCCTGAGCGCTCCGAGCAGAGCCTCCACAGCCAGTCCTCTGAGGCAGAAAAGAGTGGGGTTGTTTCATCTCCCTGATGTCCTGGCCACCTGAACAGCATCATCGCTAGATATGCAGCACTGGAGATTGCTCAGGTTCTGCTATTCATTCTCTTTTCCCTGTCTGGCTTCACAAATACTCATTGTCACATAAACACCTTAGAAGCTTGCTTTATTGTGTGTTGCTGTTCAAATATCAACATATCAGTCCTTCTGTCCATGCACTACAGTTTCTTCATCCCTTTCCTGGGTTTCATACTTTCCTGTGCTTCCACTGCTGCACTAGAGCAGCTTAAAGGACAGGCTGAAGGCCAAAATCACCCAGCCACAACACACACCACTGTAGTTCTCTTTCAGTGTAAGACTGTAGATGACCATACTGACGGCCCGTCTAACCCGTTATCCTGTCTCTAAGAGTGGCCACCATCAGGTGCCTAGGGAAGAGTAGAACACAGCAAGCATATAGCAATACTTCCTCCGTATATTCTCCAGTACTCCAGTAATCTGCAGTTCAAGGACTTCCAGAGCCAAAGGTTTACTTGTACTCAATGGCTTTTTTTTTCCGTCCAGTTCCATTTGAACTTATGTAAACCCTTGTCATCCACAACATCCTCTGGCAGGGAGGTCCCCACCTAGCCCACATGATATGAAGAACCATCAGAATTTGTTCATTTTAAGATTTCTATTCATTAGTGTTATTTTATATTCTCTTAGTCCTTGTGTTGGAACATAGTAAACAGTCAATTAACCTCTATTCACCTTCTCCATGACACTCAGATTTCTGTCCTCTTTCTCTCCACACAGTCATCTTTTCCATGCTGAATATCCTCCTTTATCTAGTCATACAAAAGAAGTTTCACACATCTGATTGATAATTCTAGTTAACTTCCTCCGTTACCTTGCGAGTGGGCCATCCAGCTAATGTTCCTTGAAAAGAGATCCTGAAAATGCCCCGTGATTTCAGATGGCACTGCACTTGTCTGCTACACAAGCAGACCATGGCAAACCATTCAGCCTCCTTCTGCCTTTTCAGAGGCATCACAATGTCAGGCAGAAAAGGCAGCCAGGAGTCCTCCCTGCAAAGGCCCAGAAATCACCTGTCTCAGAACAGATTAAACCTACAGACAGACTGAATTTATGGTGCATTCCGGATGCCAGGTGCCAGTTCTTAACAGTATTCTGGGTTTCCAGGATTAGAGCCTTTGCCAGAAGTGTAATGTAGATATAGATGCAAAGCCACAGAATTACGGAAGTGCTGGCTCAAAGGCACCTGGATGTCATCCCATGCACCTCCCGCTTGAAGCAGGATTTTGATCAACACTCAGTCAGGTCATCCGTGGCTTTGTCCAGCTCAGTCTTCAAAACCTCCAAGGCCAAATATTGCAAAACCTCTCTGGGCTGTGCTGCACTGTCCACCTGGTGAAACAGCTTTTCCTAACGTTCAACCTGAATGTCCACAGCCACATTTTATGGCTGTTGCCATTTCTTAGATCGTCATACACCATCAAAAAGAATTTGGCTCCATCATCTTTGTAACTGCCCTTCAAGTTGCTGCAGGCTGCCGTTAGGTCCCACCTCAGCCTCCCTTCACACAGCATGTGGTCCAGCTCCCAACCATCTTCACTGGACCTTCTTCAGTTTGTCCACATCCATCTTGAACCCGAAAGGCCTAGAACTAGATACCGTGTCCTAGTGGCAGCCTCACCAGGGCCAAGGAGAAGGGCACAATGCCCTGCACTGATCTGTTGGCCACATTCCTCTCAAAGAGTCTCAGCATGTAGTTTGCCTTCTTTGCAATTCATATTCACCACAGAGTAAATAATCCACCATAAAGCTCCAGTCCTTTTAAGCTGCAGTCAACATGATTCTGGGCAAGTAATTGGTTTTTGTAAAAGTTTTAGTAAAATACATCACATCATTATTTTTTCTGGCGTGACAATAGGTTTGTAATCTTGTGACAATCTAAACAGCAAATTGCACAGATCATTATGGTCTTTTCCTTTATGAACTGTTTGTTTTCCTAATAAGAGCACAGCAACTTTTAAATACATAGTGAAACGAGGTAGTCCCTTCCTCAAAAGAAATTTAGATAACAGGAAGTATTGCATGGGTAGATAGGCAAACATGAGTTGACAGTGAGATAATGATGTTTTGGTACAAAAAGCAGCAGTTTCAACATCAGCTGCCTAGCCATTATATTTTATTGCGGTCTTCTGTGTTTGATCAAAGTAACTGTGGCTATAAAAGTGTCATGAAAAACTCCTTTGGGCTGCCAACATCACACATGATGTCATTTTTCACTGAGGCTAATACAAAACAGCAAGGGCTTCAAAACAGGAAAATAAATACCACAACAGAAAGTCTTACCAAGGTAATCCAATTGGAAAGAAGGAAAAGGCCAAATATCCATAGCGCTCAAGACGTTCTCTGGAGTTCTGGGATGATTTCCTGGAGCAGCTCCTGGGGATTTGCTAGCTGGGACACCTGCACTCGCGTGAGGCAAGGGGGGTTGCTCTCACCAACGCAGTCAGCTTTCGGTTTGAGACTGTGTTCCTGAGAGTGCACCTGGAAGCCTCCACCAGTTACATGGGATGACACCATATTTTAACCAAGCTCACTGACCATCTCAGCAGAAACATGTTACTGCAATTCCTGAAAATCTCATACAATTAAACCCCCTGTCGACACAAGCCCTAGCAGTTAGGATGACTGCGGGCGAGAAGATAACGAGCTGTACCAATTTTTATGTGAAATATCCATGACAATTTATTGTGAAAATTTGAATCTGGATGCATAATGTCACTGAAAAACGAAAGGTAGTGAAATTTTGACACAGCTGATTTTATAATATTTACAGTATAAAAAGAGGAGGCAATTATTCAGAGGACTAGTCTGATCCCTGTCTGTGGCACCAGAGTGCCATTTTCCTTTAAAAAGATTATATTCCTGAGAATTTGAACAAATTCAGGACCATAAACATGTTACTACATTTGCTGAAAAAGAAACAGAAGAAGAAGTCTAATCTGATCAAATTTCCAACACAGAGTAAGTGTCTCATAAACTGTGAAACAGGAAAAGGCAAACTCTATTAATTTCTTCTCTGCTAACTCAGTTTGCTTTTAGCAATGGTAGAAAATAAAATTATCAAAGAATAACAATTTTTTTTTGAGACATAAACAGTCTCTTGCTCCAAATGAATCTGAAAAGTGCAATCACTGCATTTTCCTCTCTATGGATAAAAATCATTGCAGTCCTGCTCTAGTCACAATTAAAAATCCCGGTAGCCCTAGCAGCTGGACTGCTGAATGTCTGAGGTAGGCCATATAAAAGTCTGAGAAACTTCCCAAAAGCCCTGAGCAAACAGAGTTTAAAAGGGAAGCACTCTTCTTCTCTCCTTGACTACCATCCTCTTGTTGCTGAGGTAGAGGCAAGTCTCCTAACTCCCAATATTATATCTTTGCACATTAACTAGTTAGAATAAAGGCTAAATTCAAAACTAAATCACTCGAGTAGAAATTCAGTACCTAATTTACTGTAATATTAGGCCCCTGGCTCCTATTCTCTTCAGTTCATAAATGCAGATTGGCTAGAGGGACTGCAAAACACAAAGCAATTACATAAAATAAACTATTAAAGCAAAGGACACCATGTTCCTTTGATTCTCACACACACCCACACACGTACTCCCACACATACGCAAAAGCTCCTCAGGAGTAAGAAATCTGAAATGTGAAAAGTCCAGTATGCAACAAGGCTGTAAAATAGACTTACTACTCTTTTATGTACATGTCCTGTGTCATTAAGCAGCCTTCCTAGAAAAAGGCCATGACATCTACATGCCTATTTTTGCTGCTGGAGAGGTAATTGCTTTTTCAATAGAAGTCATTTCAAGCTACTTGCTCTACGCTGAGTGACACATCGGACAAGTAATTTTGTGTTCCCACAACAGCAAATTAGAAAGGCAGCAGAGCGATAGAGTAACCACAAGACAGTCCTCTCTCTCCTTCAAATTATTGCATAGAAAGCACTAAAAACAATACAATGCCCGGCTATTGATTTCATGGTGACCACGTTCCACCTCAAATTTTGCAACAGCTCATGTCTACATTCTTTTTAAAACGGTTACAAATGTCTAGAAGCTTAAGCAAGAAAGTTGTTAAGGTTTGATTTTACAGTGATTCTTTAAAAAAATTAGGCTGGTTTTCCATTTGAAAGAATTTCTTGATTATGTCAAAGGTCTGATTTGCCATTCAGAGTTTTCCTGCCTTACACTAGCCCTCTGTTCAGGCACGCAAATTCAGTTGTTAGTCCCATTTACCAAACTCTCTGCTCAAGCTGGTAAAGTTACTCCTGGATAGCACTTCTCTTCTCATAGCATGTTCCAGCAACACCATGCCCATATAAATTGGGAATTGTCTGCACCAGCAGAAAACGGCTTCCACCAGTACCATGATTCTTTCAATATTTTATTTCTTTTTTAATAAAAACTCAGCTGTCTAGAAGCCACAGTGATTGTATCCTCACCCTCCTCTTTAAAGCATCTGGTGTTTTTAGACAGCTGTCTTGCTAGCCAACATTTGCACGCATGTGTCTATGTTTCCATCTGGAGCTCGTGCTGCAGCTCTAACTTGCCCTCAAGCCACTGCTGCTCTCCAAAAAGAAGAGAGGACTTGTCTGACCTGTGAAAAGGCAAATAATCCCAGCTACATCGTTTGCACAAGAATAAAGACATGTATTTATACATGGGAAGCAACAAAAAGCTTTTGGGACTTGGAAAGCTTGAACAGTTCTGAATAGGGGAGAAAGGACTGCAGTGCTCCTACTGAAAGGCAGAGGAAAAACCGGTAAGAAAGTATGGAGCTGTCACCTCCATACTCGATGCTACAGTGCAGAACTGGATTCAATGTTGAGCTCAGATTGCACCCCACATGTCATAGCAGATGCTTTGCAGCACTGAGAGAAAGAGAGCTGAGGAAGGCCAGCTAACACCAGTTTATTCAAAAGCATACGGCCTCTCCCAAGGATTCTCCGATGTCCAGCTAAAACTGATTGAGCCTGCTGAGGAAGCGAAAAGGAGTTAAAGTAGATTTTTTTATTGTGTGCTCCAGTTTACTTTCCCTCCTCAATCGCATTCTCTTTCCCAAAAGAGTCTAGTGCACGTGGACAGAGAAAGGACAGATGCTTTTCAAGAAGCCAGTTTCACAACGTGCATTGACAGTCACAAGCATGCAAAAAGGAAAACAAAAGGTTAATATTGAAAGCATGCAAAAAACTCTTCCAAAAGCACGATTTTACAGGACAGGTAAGCAGAACTTCTTACAGAATAAATCAAAGCAATAAAAACAGAAAAAGGAACATGCAGAAACCCATACTTCTGTACTTAGATAAAACACATACAAAATTTAAAGAAAGCTTTGCAAGCAATTCACTAACTGGTTGTTCAGATTCCATGATTTTCATAAATAAAATGACAAATATGTAAGGTAAACACCCAGATGCAGTACGTTGGTTTTCCCATTTGCAAATCCAAGCCCAAAACAAATTACTTGCTTTCTGTGCTTGGACTCAAAATTAGAAATAAGTAGAGCTGGTTCACTTTTGGCTCAAGGGATTGGCTTTAAATTGGTTTTCTGAGCTAGAGAGCAGCAGTAAGCTTTCTGTTTGTAGAATATAATCTTAAATTTGGCACTTGTTCTCCCTGCAATCCTCTGGCACAACAGCATCTATTCAGACCACCTACTTCAGTTGCCTAACACAAGCGCTGAACATCTCAAAATCAGATGCCTGGCCACAGCAGGCATCAATAATAAAATAATTCAGAGTACCCAGTTCAGGGCTACTTAGCCTGTGGAAAGAGGCAGGCCTGAAAGAAGGCCCCTGAAGAATGACTCAAAGCACTAAAGAAGATGCCAACTTCCCCCTGCTGCCTGGAAGCCCCTTAACAACAAAGAAATAATCCTAAAACTTTTCCTTGGGAGTGCTAGCACAATACTAAAGAGACAGTAGTCCGTAGGACAGGAGAAGGTGGGCTACCAGCAGGCATTTCTCTGGAAGTTTTGCATTAAATATTTGTGTCTGCATGACCTTGGAACGAGACCTCTCCTGTGGACTCCACATCACCAATGTGTCCCCTTCTAATGCCGCCCCAGCGAGCAGAGCCACAGCAAGCAGAGTCCTGGCTCAGGATAAGCAAGACCTGCTGCCTTCCAGCCCCAAACCCAGGGTCAGCGAGGAGCTGAGCCCATCACCTTCTTTTCCCAGGGTTGTGCTATTTGCTGCCTTCTTAGAGGCCACCTAGTAGCACTCATCTTCGCACAATCTCACATACCAAGGCAGCGCAGCAGATACATTTCCTTGAGCAAGTCATTAGTTAAGTGAAATAGCCTGTATTCCAGCCTCCAGCTACAAAATAGGAGCTGATGCACTGCTGGCAACACAGTGAAACTTTGTTCTGATACACGCTATAACATGCACGTGTGTATATATATACACACACACCATAAAATATGAATAGGCATACGCTATATATTTATATAATCTGTAATATATACTTTAAACTTTACGTCACACATTACAAACAACTGCATTTATTACAAATATTTATATATTCCATATAAGTAATATATATAGACTGAGATCTTACACATTCAGAAAAATTATAATTCAAAGTTTTTTCAGGTTTTCTGGGCTGTGTTCATTAAATCATCTGCCACTGCAAGAAAAGCTTTATCCCCAAAATGGGATGAATGAATTTAATAATGGCGTTCAACAAAATATAATGTTGCAGTGAAAAGCTTATCAAGATCTTGAATGATGTAGGGCAATCAGCTAAACTGAACCTCTGCTTCCTCTGCTTCCATTTTCAAGTGTGAATACATGTAGAATAAATGTAGAACAAACATAACTCTTGCAGCATGTCCAATCTTGTCTCTCTAGTTTCCAACGGAATTGTTTCATTTCGTGACTCGTGATTTTCCCAGTACTGCTATCCTATCCTATCAGTGCAACATACAGGCATTGTACATTAAAAAATTGTTAAATGTGCAAATAAATTCAATTCATAGTTATGGCAAGTCACATTAAAGCTAAGCTGGTCTGCCAAGTAATAGCCTGTAAAAATATCAGGGTGAATTTTACTCTGCTAGCATAGGCAAATATAGAATCATTTAATCAGAATAGGTGGATACTCTGAGCTTATCAGAAACAAGCACGGAATGTGGATTACCACCTAACACTATTAAGAAAGCTTCAGCAGTATTTTGCCCAAACGTTTTTCAGGTCGTCATCAGTGTGCCAGACATAAAAGACTGTGAGACCCACAGCCCCTTTCTTCAAAAGCAACAGTATGCAAAATGTGACCTTATATCCTCTGACCTCTGTCAGTCCTCTTATATTCAACCCACGAGTCTTCCCACTGCATCTTTTCTAGAACTTGTCTTCTTCGTGTTTCTGTTTTCCTGTGAAATGGCGTTTTCTTCCCTTGTGAAGTTTTTGGGGGTTTTTTTGACAGCAAAAAAATCAGAACATCTGGGGCAGTATCAGAAAGTGTTTTGCGGGATTTCATGGGTTTTGGCCACAGGTTATTTTTTCTCCTAGGATGCTACCTGCTTGGCCCCAGCCTTATCAACAAGTAAAAAAACCCCAAATGCCCAGATGTCATAAATGTCTGGTTGTCAGATACAGACATCCTGCAGATCTGGCCATAATAATTTGTGGACTCAATGTCTTTTAGGCATCATAATCAAATAAAACTCACTGTATCGAGGACAGTAACTAGAGGTCATGAAAAAAAATCTGGACAATACAAAATACAGCTGCGCACCTGCTTAGCAGCACAAGTTGCTTTACCCTCAAATACTAGCAAGTGTACTGTAGGGAGAAGGCTACCACTTACAGTCATAAAATCTTGCAATTCGAATTACAGAGCTTGTAAAAAGAGAAATTACCTTCGAATATTAAGTCACAAATGTAAGATGATTGGCGTTTACTATTTATTCCTGTGCCATTTGCACGGTACTACTGGTGCCCAAAGCAGTATACAATAGCTGAACTGAGGTAAGATGAAGTACTGGTCATTACGCAGAGTCAGTTGAAAGGCATGGCTCAGCCACCAAGATATAAAATACAGTGGGCCATTTTCTGGCTGTCGATTTTGATGTTGCTTCTTTGCCTCTTCAGCCATGCCCGGCTGAGGCATGCATCACCCTGTTGCTGGGGGTCCCCTCCCCATTGATACGTGCTTTGTGCCAGGACATATAGCCCTCAGTGTCAGTATCCCGTGTCTATGATCACATGCTCACAAGTCCTCACCGAGTCTTCCAATTCCTCCACCTCACGGCTGGCTTTCTCATCAAAGCTTTTAACGGGTTTATCATACAAAAACATTGCCCAGACTAAAATTAATCTCCAGTACCACAGAGGCCTGAAATTTTATTGCTGTGGGAATTCCTCCAGCTTTGCAGCATTTAAATTCTCAGCCACAATCCAGTGTTAATGTAGAAGTTATTGTGTTTTGAATAGGTTTGTGCCTTCCCAGAACAATGTTAGATGAGAGCTTAACACTTCTGTATCACCCAGCTTCTTGTCACATGCTTTTTTTTTTTTCCAGCAAAATTAAATCCAGCTTTACCTAGTACATACTAATGAGTCCAAACTTCTTCTGTTTACGTGTTGGGAGTTTCCTAATGCTTATGTTACAGGTTGGAAAGTCTACTGTGTATTCTGTCTAAAAGAAAAAATGAAAAAAGCAGAGTTGAAAATTAAGTCCTTAAGTAAAAAGACAGAACTAAGAAAATTCCCCAGCCCTCCAATTAAGAGCTTGCTCATTCAGGCTTTGTACATTGCCAGCAGACTATACACTGATAAAACTAATTTTGGATTATTTAGACTTGAGCAAAAATTCTGTGAGTTTAGGGAGCCAGCACAAAAATCACTGGCATAATGACAAGCTCTAGCAATAAGAAAATTCAATTAAATCATTACACAGAAACATAAGCACTGATGGAATTTCTACAGCTTTAATGAGGCCAGTATGGAGTTCACAACCCTCTATGAAAAGTGTGTTTAACGATGATGGGCTGGGCCATTGAGTGCCATTATTTATTTAAAGTCCTAAAAGGGAGCTTGTCTTGCACTCTGGATGAGTCTAATCAGCAATAAAAAATTATAGCATAAATAAAAGACATGTCTCTGCCTCTTTCAGACTCCCCTTTACTAGCACCAGAGAAGAAAAAGAAAATACTGGTTTTGCAGCATTCTTATACTGAGAACTGATAACTAGGCAAGTGTTGGTGAATGAAGGGTGGAGCTCTGTCAAAGCTGTTCAAAGCTGGGCTGGCTATTAAACAGATGACAGACGCTCTTTGTTAACCCCTTCCCTCCCCAAAAAGGGAAGGGAAAGAGAAAAGGGATAGAGACTTACAGGTTGGAAAAGTTAAAACAGCTTTAATATAACTATAATAATAAGGTATAATAAATAGGGGAAAAAATGAAATATATACAAGTGTATACAAAACCAATATTGAGCTCCCCTCGATGAAGATCACGTCACCTGGATGCTGCGGGGCACACCCTGGGACAGCCCCAGACCGGACTCAGCAGCAGACAGGAAATGGATTCAGGAACGCTCAGATCGGGATCGAAGGCAGAAGAATCGGACAAAGTCCTCCTCGGANTGGAAAGTCTACTGTGTATTCTGTCTAAAAGAAAAAATGAAAAAAGCAGAGTTGAAAATTAAGTCCTTAAGTAAAAAGACAGAACTAAGAAAATTCCCCAGCCCTCCAATTAAGAGCTTGCTCATTCAGGCTTTGTACATTGCCAGCAGACTATACACTGATAAAACTAATTTTGGATTATTTAGACTTGAGCAAAAATTCTGTGAGTTTAGGGAGCCAGCACAAAAATCACTGGCATAATGACAAGCTCTAGCAATAAGAAAATTCAATTAAATCATTACACAGAAACATAAGCACTGATGGAATTTCTACAGCTTTAATGAGGCCAGTATGGAGTTCACAACCCTCTATGAAAAGTGTGTTTAACGATGATGGGCTGGGCCATTGAGTGCCATTATTTATTTAAAGTCCTAAAAGGGAGCTTGTCTTGCACTCTGGATGAGTCTAATCAGCAATAAAAAATTATAGCATAAATAAAAGACATGTCTCTGCCTCTTTCAGACTCCCCTTTACTAGCACCAGAGAAGAAAAAGAAAATACTGGTTTTGCAGCATTCTTATACTGAGAACTGATAACTAGGCAAGGGTTGGTGAATGAAGGGTGGAGCTCTGTCAAAGCTGTTCAAAGCTGGGCTGGCTATTAAACAGATGACAGACGCTCTTTGTTAACCCCTTCCCTCCCCAAAAAGGGAAGGGAAAGAGAAAAGGGATAGAGACTTACAGGTTGGAAAAGTTAAAACAGCTTTAATATAACTATAATAATAAGGTATAATAAATAGGGGAAAAAATGAAATATATACAAGTGTATACAAAACCAATATTGAGCTCCCCTCGATGAAGGTCACGTCACCTGGATGCTGCGGGGCACACCCTGGGACAGCCCCAGACCGGACTCAGCAGCAGACAGGAAATGGATTCAGGAACGCTCAGATCGGGATCGAAGGCAGAAGAATCGGACAAAGTCCTCCTCGGACGCTGGCCATAGAAGAAGAGAGCTTCACCCTCGTGATCCCTCAGCTTTATACTGAGTGTGATGCGTATGGGATGGAATACTGCGTTTGGTCAGGTTTGGGTCACCTGTCCGTCCCACTCCTCCCCACATGAGGGTCGCAGGTGTTACCCCTTCTCTGCTCTTTCATTTCCAACACAGCAGAAGTTGAGCAGAAGCAAGCATCAACCTTGGTTTCCATAGGAATAAGTATAAGCAAGAGCCTTTCTGCACACGATTCGTGCGGTTACCCCAGCACTAACTATAAACATCAAGCCTTATCACTCCTAGAAGCAGCCACTGAAAATTAACACGCTGTTAATTTCAGAGAGTGCAGTCTCTCAGAAGAGACTTAACTGAAAAGTAAAATTACTAAAAGAAAATTGGCTCTGTCCTAGCTTAAACCAGGACAAGTTCAGCTCCATCCACAGGTCATGGCAATCCTTTAAGGGATGTAGAAGGATTATTTTCTTACTTCAACAATCGCTAAGGAATTTATCAAAGTAGAAAGAGAACAGGTGAACCAGGGTTAGGGTGTATAAGAGAAAGAGCCACGTATATGGGAAAAGAAACAGGGCAGAACACTCCTGAGTTTGGAAGTAAAGCATCACCAAATAAATCAAACATTTAACTGATGGTGCATTTAATGGTGGACAGCTGAAAATGAGAAAGACTATGCCTACACTTGTAAATCAAATAGCACCTAGGCACACTTCAGACTCAACACTGCCATGCTCCATTCTTAAAACCATTAAATTGTTAGTGATCCGTGGTATAGTTCAGGACCATTTCAACTAACGCTACCCAAATATTTCCAGTTATGGTTCAAAAGTTAGCAGGGATAGGCAGCTGGCACGCGGCACCTTGTATTAGAGAGGAGGATGGTTTAGCAGTGTGGATGCAGGGTGTCCCGTGTCATTCAGTAACAGCATCAGGCAGCACTCCCAGGCAGTTTCAGTTAATTGATATAGATAAAGCTAGAAGGTCCACTTTTGTTTATCCAGCCACAGGATTTGTATCTGGCCTCATTTCTACTCCTGAAGGGAGAGAGCAGGAGGGAATGAATTTCTGCCCCAAGTCACCACTTGAGAGTGCAGGATACTGGCATTTGCTGCCGTGCCCAAACTGCTGAGTTTTGGGAGTATGGTCAGAGCTTTTACAAGAAATTAAATCAAAACCATAAGAAAACTCAGTCAAATGTGTCATGAGATTATTTGCATTGTCATTTTTATTTCTTTTGATTTACTTGGATTTCAGATCAGCTCTTGAGAACACAAAGTACTTTGCACTCCATATGAAGTTCTGAAGTCAAAATGTTATTAAGATAAATTTGAACTCCTTCTTTAGGGAGTAGACAAAATCAAATCCAACACCAAGAAGGAGAATCACTTCCTTCAGTACTCATGGGAGAATTGAAATGCTATTAAAATAAATGCACAGCAGGTAAACACAGCTCCTCGCATTCTCTCTCAAATTGCATTTTTAGAGAAATATTTTATTAAAGTTAATACTACTCTTAAAGTTGTTGCAGAGAGCTGGGAAGAAAATAATCCTTGGCTTTCCAAAAATTGTTCTTTGCAGCCTTCAGAGGATCTTTTTTGATTTTTTGAACTTTCAGTGTCTCCATCTACCCCTCTTCCACGTGCAGCCAGGACCTTTGGTTGAGTGTTTATTGGACAGGTAATGCCACATAAATACTGTTCTATTGACATTTCCTATGCTAAATAAGCCTTTCTTTGTCTGTTTGCAATTCACCATGTAATAGTCAGTGTTCTTAGAAAGGTGCTAAATAAAGAGAAGGAGAAAAAAAGAAAGGGAGAAAAACTTTGCTTCAGGCAGTTTCCCATCACCTTCATCTTACTGTAATTATGACCATAAAGCATGGTCCGGAGCAAAATGACTGCTCTAGCACGGTAAAGTAATAAAGTTCTTATTCTGATTTTCTGATACTCATCAGTATTAGTAAGAAGAAAGTCAGCTCCTCAGAATTTACCCCCTTCTCATAGCATAAATGAGAACACAAGATTCAAGAGTGGGGACTGACACATTTGGGGACATGAACCTTGTTCCCTCCCAGACCCTGACCTTGCCTGTTTTCGATGTTCCCACTTCCAAGTAAGCACTCAACCATGCTGTTTTCACCAGCATCTCTGTTCTCAAGTGCCTCAATCCTGCAGGGCACAGCTTGCAGTCAAGACAGTTTGCTCAGGAGTATGCTGTATATTGTGCTGACCACAGCCCCTCCTCCCTCTTTAAAGAGCATAAAGAAACATCCATGGAATAAGCCTGGTTTTCTCAGGAGCTAGAAGTTACTACTACGAGAAGCAAGGCAAGAACAAAAAAGTAGGATAGGTCCAGGAGGGGACATTGGAGAAAAACAAGCCCTGAGTTGCTGTACTTTTTATAGATGTAGAGGGATTGCCATTTAAATGTTGATGTTTGCCAAGGTAAATCAAATATTTATTAAGGAAATCGCCTGTTTGGGTGGAAAACTGGAGCTTTTCAGAAGTGGCGATGTGTTTACCTGGAGCAAATGGGGATTATTTTTTAAAGTAAGCACCCATTATAAACAAAAGTAAAAACCAGACCTTGACACAGCATAGTCAGGGTAATTACTCTGCACTGCAACATTTGGAAATAAGCCAGGTGTTCCAACGTTTGATATCTAATGTAACTCAGCCTCCCACTCACACTTCTAAATAAGCCGCAGTCACTGCTGTAGGTCATGCCAGTAAAACAGGTTGTGCTGCACAACATTCTGATGGGGTGATTTCTGCTTCTTCTTACTGCTCTAGAGCAGATTATCTTGCAAGTGTTTGCTGCAGTGCCTGACCATACCTGACTGAAATACAAAAAAATCCAGTGTGTCCTTGCCAGGAATCACGATCACCTAAAACATTTTAATTGCTGTGAGTTTTTTTATCCACAGAAAGGAATCATGCCATTTCAGTTTGAATGCCATTACCGAAAAAAATCTTCTGAGAGAGAAATCCCCAGTGTTTGTTTGCTTTGAAACAGCCAGACTTTATCAATTCTGCCCCAGTAATATCTCTGCTGCAGATGAATTCTTTAGAAACCAGAAGGCAGAATACAGAGAAAATCAAATGACGATTGCATAAATGTCTTTTTCCCATTACTGAAGCTGGAAGCTGTTCCTACAGATATTTTGTGAAACCTTTCCCCCAGCTAGTTAGGTGCAGAGTCACCTTGGGTTTTCTGTTTATTTGAGAGAACCCACAAATTTGACATAGGAGTGCACGCCATTAGGAATGCACTTCTTAGAAAAGGCTCAGGTCAAGGGTATTTAAATGTTAGCTATATATCACATGGGCTTCCAGCACTTGAACAGCAGAATGTGCTAAGGAAAGACTTCTATAATCATTACCAGATAATGAAGACTTTGTGATCTCAAGTTAAATCTATTCTAGGAAGATAAAATGATCCAAAATTAATCTAAACTAAAAAATTTGAATGCTATTGTCTTGAGAGTTTGAAAAATGTAATGTCCTACGAACAATGTCCAGACAATCTAACACGATGAATTTTGAGTAGTATTTAGATGCCAAGAAAAGGCAGAGAGCTCTAATTCAAAATGAAAAATACCAAATTACAGATTTCTGTAAATTCTAGAGCAATGAGGATAGTAATGAGATAAACGAGAAGAAAGGAATGAAACAGGAAGAAATTAATTTCTTAGATCCTTATAAGGCTTTGAGTGCAGTTTTTCTGTTTTCATCAGTGTTTTTCTGGGGCTTGCATACTTTTTATTTTTTCTTTTGGCTCCTCCACCACAACTACTTTAATTGCTTACTTTCTCTGAATTTCTGAACGGTATTTTCAAACCTGAAGAAACCTGAGATTTCACAAATTCTGTGAAGATGTTAGTTTATGCTGTACAGCATTTTTTCACCTTGAAAGGCACGCCACAATAAAGACTCTGGAAAGAATGGCAAGAACATGCCTAGAGGGAAGTCGGGGCAGCACCCTAGAAGTCTTCTGCCTTAGAAATTTACCTTCGGGGACGCCAGCTCCTGACCACAGGAGAAGCTCCAGGAGATGCTCTCACTTGGAACAACCTCACACAACAAGACATGAGTTTCCTTGGCCACTTTCACATCCCACCATTTCCCAAAACAATGGTGAGGGTCCCTTTGAAAGCAGCAAAAGATGCTTTGAAAGCAGTAAGACTGCCTGTCTCCAGGCTGGACTGATGACAAGGGAGAAATTGTAGCCTGATGCATTATCACTGCTGAGCATAGCTCGTGTTGTTCACCGTAAGTCCGTCACTACCCCGTCTTCACTGCAGCTGCACCTGTCCTTGGTAATAGCGTGAAAGTGCATGAAAAGAGCGGTTTTTCTTCTACCCAGCTTAGAAGAGACTTAACTGAAAGGTAAAATTACTGAAACAAGAATTGGTTCTGTTCTAGTTCGAACCAGGATACCAACAAAATGATCAGAGGCACCCTTAGGCTACACAACCCCAGAAACTCTTGGATATAAAGTTAATGAAAGTATGTAGTGCAGACTGTATTCTGTTAACAACCCACAGGGCTGGCACTAGACTGATGCATTAAATTATTTATGTCCAAACAAGCAACTGCATGTGGTAAAACAAAGTGTTCTGAGGATCAACCTGTACTCAAATAACTCCAACCTTGGCATGTAGCGACATAGCGTACGTCTTGCTGCCACATGCACCAACAGTTGCCACCTCCTACTGCTGCCCCGCCAATATGCTGTCATACTGCTGCCTTCTCTTCTAATGCTCACGCTTGCAAGTAAACACGCCTCTCCTCTTGCTGTCTCCTGCCTGATCCTCAGCATTGGCTCACCCATACACCTTCTGAAGCCAGTGAGAGTGTTTCCACCAAGGTAAATGGCATAAACTCAGAGTAACTGCAGCTGCAAAGGTGGCTATCTTAGCTGAAAACTAGCACAGTACCGCAAAGACGCTATGGAAACTATCAAGATCTCAGCAGAGGACAGCTTGGCCTCCTTATTGTCCACAATAATGGTAGGTCATAGCTGTTCTGAAAAAGGATAAAAACTCGAAAGATGGTTGCAGTAGTTCATGAAAATATTTTCTGAAAATCTAACACCATTAAACCATTAGTAATAAAATAAGCCTTAGTAATACTGTACAAGCTAAGCCAGCCAGAAGGATTCTGAGAAGGATTTTCAGTATTTGTATTCTCATAAATTAATTGTTACTTCCTAGGAATAGCACTCTAAATAGAAAAAAAAAATCTCAACTAAGAAGTTTTACGGTGCCCTCATAAACCTGTAAAATAACAATGCAAATGCACAAGCTGTTTTATTTTTTTGATTAAGTGCATCACAGAATGCTGATGTGTAAAGAGTGGAATTATGTTCTCAGGAATAAATCTCTGGAACCACCTCTGGATCTATCCACTTATGTCATATTGTGTCCATTACAGCAGCATTTGAACACGTTCCAACTAATTACAACACAAATAACAAACTCTGTCTCCTTTCACACAATAGGACTGCATTCGTATTCATTTCTATGCTAGCAGATTAGTTGGCTGCATACCTAGTGCTTGTATAGTGTATATCACAGCTTGTCCAGTGTCTCTGGGCACAACATACAGTAAGTATAATAAGAAATGACAAAAGTGAAGTAACAACTGGTTTGTCTGGTAGTATTGGGCATATACACAAGCCTGGGAAATTCAACAACATTGTGTTTGCTTTTGAAAGCGAGTATTATTTATCACACCACCATTTCTCTCATTTTGTAGAGGCAGATTATCATCTCTACTCCTGAAGATTTCTTGTCACACTGGTTCAACCCCATGTGCATCTCCTCGTAAGATAAACCCTCCATGAAATACTGGTAGTGAGATTTTTATTTTCACAGTCATTTAATAGAAAGGACTTCATTATACATTTTACAGGAGATTCTCTGGAAATAGCAAGCTCTCTTTTAACAGAGAGATGCCTCAGTTGTAAAGCATAGGATACTAAACTGGGAAGATCAAACTCACAAAGAACATTTAAATTAACAGAGAATGGATGAATAATTTGTAATTAATTATTTGAGAATGAATGCCACCTCAATTTATCATCGAATATTTGCAAAGGCAGTACATGCACTTGTATGCATTTTACTGGGTTTATAGGGTCATTACTGAACACTGGCCCGATCCATTCCAGTATGACTGATATAGTTGGGTCATTAGCCCTTTGTTGACTCCTCTGCAAAAATTGTGCAAAGGATAATGTCAGTAATAAACTAAATGTTCATCTTCTTCAGGGATAAAAGAACTAGGAGTTTCAAAGCTTGTGCCTAGTACTTCAGTGTGACTGGCTGTGAATGGGTATGCAACGATTTGTAGGATCTCTGTATGTACAATTTGAAAACAGCTTGATATTATGAATTCCCTGTGTTTAGTGTGTGAAGACTGCAATACCACATTATACACAAAGTTTGTCTTCCCTCTCTATTGGTTCTTTTGCCTCATCATTTTTATTTTGTACTGAAATTCCCAAGGATGGTGATTCAGGGCTAACGGCTGAGCACTGATGCCATCTTTCTGCCAACATGTGTCACATAACCTGTTACAGAGACATTCAGCAGCTATTTGCTGCTAAATCACACATGCAGCATCTTAGCAGCATAACAAGGTTCTTCCTCCACCACGGTCACTATGTGCACCATCACAGACATCACTTCTGGCCATGTGGTGGGGCTGTGCACCTGCATCAGGTATCCTAAGTGACTTCATGCACACATCTCAGACCACAGCAAGAAGGTCCTTAGCGTGTCAGCTGCCATAAATGCACTTCGTCCCCAGTCTCACGATGGAAAAGCCCACTGAGTCTTCAGGAGGGATAATGCCAGGGAAGAGGCTGTGAGCTCCCAGAGCAATTCATCCAGCCCACTTCAGGCTGTCTCCCCATCTCCAGGCTACCCCCAGGAAAGAAGGAGTCAGGATGCAGTCCACAGACAGGCTGAACTCTTCTAGTCATTACTTTTTTGTCATCGTCTGTTCACGTGGAAATTTCAGGGGACAAAATGTTTGTTATCACACTGGCCAGCTGCTTTCCTAAATCTAAATTTCAAGAGAGAAATAAACAAGCAGGGGATTATCTAGTGGGCACCTGGATCATCTGGGAAGGCCGATAAAAGATTTAATTGACACAGGGCCCAAAGTCTAAGTAAAGAAGCAGAAGTTGCGTCCAGGAGAGGAGGCACAAAGCTACCTACGTGCCAGAGTACAGACCCTGTAAGGAGAGGAGGTACTATTGCTGCAGGAGGATTCTGGGCACACCAAGCCCAAGGACAGTTCCAGAGCAAGGAGAAAACTGGAGGATGGGTATATGTGAAGACAATCTGGTTCTGATTTCTTGTGCAATGTAATATAAAGAATTATTATTTTCTGGCATGCTTACCAAAACTGCATCCTCACACAGAGGTCTGAGAAACAGTGAGCAATTGCATGCGAGGGACACAAAGGGATCACCATTGCTCCTGGCTACTTCAGGCTTTTAGGCATTAAAGTCTGTTTCTGATAAAGATGCCCAGCCTCCACGTAAAAAGTTTATCGAAGAGACCAAGGAAACAGTATCAGAATTATTCAAGCGGCAGAAAGCTTAAAAGCACACAGGATCAACAGGAGCCAACCCCGCAGTGTGACATACACCCAGCTTCTTTAAACAACTTGGGCCAAAGTTCACATCTTTGCATCCTTCAGGATTCTCAGAATTTAGGTGGGACTTCAAGCTGGAATGTCTCAGTTAAATGCAACTGAGATAACGAAACCCAGAAGCAGCAAATATTGAATTCTCAAAGGAAAATATGTTTGCTTTCAATGTTACAAAACTAGTTTCTGTACAAAGACATTTTACATAGATTTACTAAAAACATTTTGAGAGTTTCCAACACTACCCTCTATCAATGTTTGCCATATCCTGAGGTTCTCATTCAGCTTTTATTCAGTTTGAACTCAGGACTGAGGACAGAAAATGAAGTGAAGCATTCAGGATTCGATATTCAGTGGGAATTTGTGTCTCCCAAACTGGCAGTATCTAGATGTTGCATGTAGGCCATTCCTTTGGGATTGCATGCAGCTAGGCTCTCCTGGACAAGCACTTTTTCCAGATTTGGGAATTTTCAGTGGAGGAAATCTGAGAGATATATCCATTTGTCTGGAGTTTCTGGGCTTCTGTATGTGAGGAAGCTCCTGAGATTTTGTTGCCTATGCACAACCCAACCCAACCCAACAGCACCTGCTCAGCCAACTGTAGAACTAGGTAGGGCTGCTGGAGAAGTAGCACATTTGCTGTAAAGCAAACCTCCTATGTCCAAGCTGCCTTGGTTTTCCTATACATAAGCAAATCAGCAGTACCCCCATAAACAGCAGAGCTGATCTTTCTCAACAGCAGAGGCCTTGCTGTGCATTTACCTTACAACATATAACCACATGCTTCTGTGTGACATTTCCAAGACTCAGATTTCACCTCTCCTGCCCAAAGTGGAAATTTGCTTCCCATAGATCACCAATAGTTGGATCCCATGAGCAAGAGCTGAGAATATACTGAAGGCAAGGACAACACGACCTACCTCCCCCAGTCTTCATATAAACCTTCTTGAGGAAAGTTGTTTCCCTTCTTATGCCCCCATTCCTAGGAACACCCCACTGTGATGGATTCCCATGTACTTCTGCACAAGAACAAACTACACTGAGAGCAATAGCATATGTTTTTATCAAAACTTCAACCCAGGAGAGCGTTCTCACTGAAATAGCGTAATGGAGGTAATTATATAGAAAAAGTGGGTCAATTCATGATAAGACAAATGAAATAAAACAAGCTTCTAATGCTCAAAATATTCAAAACTTATGAGCCTACCTAATACTTTTTTTCATGATTACTCATTCCTACTGCAACAAACATGCAATTTATTCCCCTAAATTTCAAGCCACTTTGACTGAGTGTTTATTTTTTCTAAGTTGGCCAAAATATGAGTGGCTGGAGCATTGCAGTATCTCTGGCAAAGCCCGCAAAATGGCTTGCCAAATAATGTCCATGGACACATACAAAAGCTGGAATGAAAAACAAAATGTTGATACTGGCCTATAAACAGGAGTCGGGCTTTCAAGGTCAGTGAGAGGTAAGTGGTTTGTTTGTTCTCCTGGGTGTAAGTATTGAGGCTCTGAGGCTTAGAAGGGAATTAAACCCAGATGTCTCCTTTTCTAAGAAAGTTATGTACTTAGCAAGCTATTCTGTAATCAGAGGGGGCACATTCGTCATGACTTTTCACTGACATCTAAAAGAGATACATGTGTCATTTTCTGAGAGAACAGCTGCAGGTAAAGATGTCTCCGCACCATGGTTACCCCACCTTCTTTTCACCTACCTTTAAATACATAGCAGAAGTACTTAATCTTGTATCTAGGCTTGTTCTAAGGTCAATGAAAGCAGCCAGTTCCAGAGAGCTTAGCTCAGATGCTAGGTAAGGACTCTGTCTCCTGGAGATGCAGGTCTTCACTGACTTCACTGTACTAAAGAAGTACAGGCACTTCAGCTGGAAGCTTTAAGTTGGTAGAATAAACACAGGTACCAGTACAAAGGTTTTTCAGGTAACTCTCTGGGGCACCCAGTTCTCTCCCTGTGTTGAACAGAAAACCTCAGACATGGCTTTCAGCTTTGGATCCCACTTTGTGGTTTAAGCACCTAAAAGTCATGCACTTACGTCCTCTACTACAGCTGTCTTTTTTTCCCTCTTCTCCCTGTTAGTCAACTCCTGAGTCAGTTTCAAGTCTCACAGATGTAATTTGACCCCTGAGGAACTCTGATACTAAAGAGCCACAGGTAGTTCCTGGACTACAGGAGACTTACGAGCAGTTCACGTGCAGCCGTTCCATCAAGGTTGTGCTGGCCTCACAGTCGATGGGTCAGCTAAATCCTTGGCTGCTCAAAGAAGGTGGTTGCAGTCCACCTGTGCACCTAGCTCAAGAGCCATTGCCATCTCCTGTCCTTGTGTCCAGAACTTTCTGCAGCTCTTGGAGGAGTGTCACAGACATCTTGCCCTGCTCAGTCCTACAGAGACTGAGCAATGCATTTGCAGGTTCAGGCAGCCTGCCTTTATTTGGGGCAGGTCAACATGAGTACACACCTAATCTATATTCTGCACTGATTCTCAGTACTCTTCTAGTCTCGGTTCAAAGCATCTGTGACTACAGCCTTTTACAGCAGAGGATACAGATAACACAGAGAAAGCCTTTTGCCTCCTCAAAGCCCTTTTGTAGCAGGAAGATCAGTCAGCGTGCTGTGGTCTGTCTCAGGATCTAGGTGCAGCTATATGTACAATTATTGTAACACACTGTACTGAGCTCAGCCATTTACAATCGTGAAAATTCAAAAGGTCAGGGAACCACCATCAGCGAGGCAGTCTGCAATAACGATTCAAAGTGAGAGCAAGCTATGGCTCACAATCAAGCAGCCAGCACTAACAGCCGTGGACACAAGTAGGTACAAGTAAAAATAGAAGAAAGTAAGAAAAGAATAAAGATGATGGAGGGCAATGCTAATAAACCAAACTGCTACAAGGCCTGACAAAGTAGGTAGCTGAGTGATTTTAATTGAATGCAAAGTGTTATTCAGCACTTGTGTGACTAACCTCTGGTCAATCAAAGGCTGATTTTTAAGGTTGTGCACAATGCGCACAATAATGGACAAACCTGATCGCAAGCCATGGGATTTGCACAAACTCTTTTCACACATAGATGCCTATTAATTTTGGTGGAATTTGTGCACCCACACCTCTTAGGCAGTTCAGATATTTCAAAGACCAATGAAGAAATTCAATGTACAATAAAAACAACAAAAACCTAAAAACTCTTTTAGGAAGCCTGTTGTATCCCTAATATCCATGTTTGTCAAAGCAGGGAAAAAAAAACCCAAACAAAAACCAAAGGTATTAAAATGCTGAATGTTATTTAGTCATTATTCATCACAAATAATTTGCAAAGTCTCACAACACTAACATACAACTAGGTGGATTAAACATTAGTTGGGGGCATTAACTTGGATATCATTAATTTTGTAGACTAAATTCCAATAATTAGGGGGTTATTTCAGTATACCTAGGTGTGCATCCCATATGCCTCTGGGAAGCTTTTGGGGCTTAGTAATGTTACAAAAATAGAAGGTGAAGGGGAATAATGAAGCCAGGTACAGTGCCAGTTTAACATACATGCAGTTCAATTCAATACATTTTGTTGTGGCCACATTCAGGTGTGGGAGGAGCTCGAATCAAATAGATGCTTACTTTGTACACAGTAGTATTTAAGGCCGGAGAATTGCTGGTGGTGTGGAAGCTACTTAGCCTAGACAGAACAAGCACGGGATTTATTTACCAGGAGACCCAGTCCCATCTCTCACTGCTGTGGTCACAGCCGTTTGGCTACACATCTCTTCCCTNCGAATCAAACAGACGCTTACTTTGTACACAGTAGTATTTAAGGCCGGAGAATTGCTGATGGTGTGGAAGCTACTTAGCCTAGACAGAACAAGCACGGGATTTATTTACCAGGAGACCCAGTCCCATCTCTCACTGCTGTGGTCACAGCCGTTTGGCTACACATCTCTTCCCTTATCTGATCAAGGCACTAATTCTCTTATTGGGCAAAGGAATCAAAACCTGGCCCACACCTTCTGATGTCTTTACAGTTTTCGTTCCTGCTTTGGCCTCTACACAGGTCACCTGTTGGCTGCACACATTTAAAGCACATCTGACATTATTAACGAGTTTTCTGAATTAAAGTAATTGGTGACAAATGTGAAACAATTCCATTTTTTTCTGTACAAGAGAAACCGCATGCTGTCATTTGTATTTCCTAATTAAAATCTTTAAATGCTGTTGCTGTATAATAATGCCAAAATTAACAAAGATACATAAAATAAATCCAATAACTAAATACCAACAGAATAAAATTCAAAGACAAGATGAAAATGTATCATTATAATGTTTCACTGCGTGTGTATATGGCATGAAATTACCACATAAAATTCTGATCTACATCACCATAAGCTGCTGCGGCAAATGTTCCCGTGTTAAACCTCCAGAAATGGAAATTTAAGAATTAGCTGAGTGCTCAGTCTTTTTTTACATTCTAGGCTCTGGAAATCTGGACAGCACAAGGTCCCTTTATTAGCTTTCACAAAAAATGGAGGCTTTGTGTCATCTGAAGCCTAAAAGGACACAGCATATTTCAGCAAACCAGAGGTACACGAGTCAGGGCTACCTGGCAAATCTTTCACTCCTCCAGGGCAACCAGTTGAGACCCTCCAGCACCTCCACTTGAGGCAGAGAATTGTGCCTTACCATTTACAATGCTGCCATCTTTTGGCTTCGGTGGGCTTTTAGCATTCGTAACCAGTGTCGCCACATTTTCCATTATCCACATTTTGCAGTTTTATACTTCTTGATTGGATTTATCTGGCTAAACATACACACTTGCAACAAAAGCACCTCATGAGAATTGCCTCAGGCTTNCACTGCGTGTGTATATGGCATGAAATTACCACATAAAATTCTGATCTACATCACCATAAGCTGCTGCGGCAAATGTTCCCGTGTTAAACCTCCAGAAATGGAAATTTAAGAATTAGCTGAGTGCTCAGTCTTTTTTTACATTCTAGGCTCTGGAAATCTGGACAGCACAAGGTCCCTTTATTAGCTTTCACAAAAAATGGAGGCTTTGTGTCATCTGAAGCCTAAAAGGACACAGCATATTTCAGCAAACCAGAGGTACACGAGTCAGGGCTACCTGGCAAATCTTTCACTCCTCCAGGGCAACCAGTTGAGACCCTCCAGCACCTCCACTTGAGGCAGAGAATTGTGCCTTACCATTTACAATGCTGCCATCTTTTGGCTTCGGTGGGCTTTTAGCATTCGTAACCAGTGTCGCCACATTTTCCATTATCCACATTTTGCAGTTTTATACTTCTTGATTGGATTTATCTGGCTAAACATACACACTTGCAACAAAAGCACCTCATGAGAATTGCCTCAGGCTTCCCTGAAAGTCAGTGGGAGGAACAAGCACTTCTGGGGTGTGATTCATTTCACGCCAAAGTACATAACCAACATACATCAGATGAACAGGACCGAAAAAGTATTAGTGTGCTTTGCCTGTGGCTATAATGGAATCTGAACAGTGACTAGCTCAGGAGTAGGGATGACTGTCACACTGTAAGTAAACATAGAACGACAGCAAAATAAATACTACTCTCTTATCCAACTGGTAAAGTCTTCAGAGGTGCTGCTGATTTTTAATTCATTAACTTGTATCCAGGCACAATGAAGCCACAGGTCTACAGAAGAGAGTTATTAACTACAGTTAACTTTGGATAAGATTGTTGACGCTTGGTCCAGAAGTTCAGTTCCACTTCATATTTTCTTTGGCAGCAATATTGTCTTTAAGACATTTCTACCTCTCCTCCCACTCTGCCTCCAGTAGCCTGTCCCTTTCCCTTCTCCTAAAGCTTGAGTTAAGTAAGAGAAGTCTCATGTGTAGTTTCCTGCACATAAACACCCACACCCCCCAGAAAGGGGTATCAGTCTTTTCCTATAAATTTTATGAACTGTAGATTCAGATTATACAAGAGCTAGACCTAAGTAGGATTTGTTTTAATCCAAAAATAGAATTTGTATCACGGTTGAAAATTTGCTACAAATAATGTAATGTTAAATATTATTTTGTCTTAAAGGACAAGCAGAGTCAACAACTTCAATGCTTTAGCCAGTCAATAATAGGTCCTCAGTTCTAAAGGTGACTTATTTTTGATCATGCTTAACTCAGTAGAGCAACACTACAATAACACAATCTTTGTAAAATAATGCTCTACATACAAATTTGCACAAGTTTAACATAACCACACTTTCGGATGTGACAGATGCATACTTCTTGAATAGTGGTACAAAAAAAAGAGGTTACTGCCTGATTTCCAGTTTCCTATCATCATCCCCCTGTGCTGGAAACTACCACCCTGTCAGACCTGATGCCTAGGATGCTCTTTTCAGCTTATATAAGCAGTAAAATGTATCGCAGATTTAAACTTTATACATTTTTTAACAAACCTTCAGTCATGGCAGTCCTTGCTTCTTAAAGCATAAGTTAATTAAATTAATTGGCTAATTAATGAATCTGAGTAGCTGACAAATGCTCTCTAAGATGTCTAGACTTGACAACTGCAAATGCACTAGAAACACTAATGAGGAAATTTCCCTACTCTAACAGCTGTTCTAGTCTAACATTTCCTTCTCGTGCCAGGAAACATCATCCTTATTTTCAGCCAGGCTCAAGACTAGTGTTCAACCATTGGAGCAACACGGAAAGCTGCAAGGAACACAGCTGTGGGAGAAAGTAGCTCAAGAGGGTCCTGCTGCATTATTAGACAGCATTGATAAAACTGGTCAATAAGACCAAACCTCCCCTGTGATGCTTTTGGCCCCAAATCTAGGAGGGAAGATCTCACATAGGAATCAATAGGAGTCACCCTTTCGTCACCATCATTAGCTCTGGGAAAGAAACTGCAGGGGTATTCACTTCATTCTAGACCCAGTTTACATTTTTCAAGTTTCACGGGTGTAGAAGAAAAAGATTTACAAATCAATAATTTCCACAAGACCTTCACTACTGCTGGGTTGTGTGAGAGACTGCATAAGGGGGTTGCCATTAAAAGCAAACCTTTCTGCTAAGATTCTCCTTCCCCTCTGGTAAAAGGTAGACTTCAAATATGTGAAAGATCTAGGCGGGCTTCCGAGGAAAACACAGCTCTTACAGCAGCAGATACTTTGTGAAGTAAAAGATTCAGAAATGATCCAGTGACAGTGATCAGGGGAAACAAGAAGAAAGAAATCAGCTTACAGCAGGCAAACAGTACTCATCTCGTTGCTCACAAAATGCATATAATCAGAGCTTTATTTAATATGATATTCACATCAGTCCCATAAGATAGGTAACTTTTATGTGCTTCCATGCTGACAGTAACTGTGCAATCGCAAAGATGCATAAATGGGGTAGGTACAAGCAATAAGTAGGAAGCAGTGAATGAAGAAAATGTACATTTCATAACAAGTAATACTACCCAAAAAGTCATCTTTTAAACTGAAATATTACAAAACTCTGAACAGAATAATCACGTTTTCAAAATCTACATAGCAGCATCAGTAATGCGTTACTTGAAGTCTTTGCTTGAGATTGATAACCTTAATAAAACCACCACGCATGCCATACCTTTGTGCAGTTTGCTTTGATGCCATTCTCCCATACAAAGTACAGCAGTTCAGCAGTAATGCCATGCAGCTTGGTAGGAAGGCGAGTCAAATTCAGTACGTATGTATGAATCATTTTAGATCTATTCACTATAAGTATCACTGATTAGACAATTCAAAGTGATAGGTATGTGAACTGGTCCGCTGTTACTGTTGCAGGAGCCATGAAAAGAATCAGAATGATCTTGGGAAGGAAAATGTACCAGGTAAAAGATACAACAGCAGAAAAATGAGATTGGCTCTTGTCTTCACTTATTGTGCCTCACCGCTGCCTGTTCTGATTTAAACATTCAGAACATTTGTCTAGTAAATAACGGTTGGTTTGTTTGGATGCAGAGGGGGTTTTGCACCTGCATTCATCGTACAGAAACTTGGAGAAGCTCCTATGCTAGCACGTTGAGAAGTGCATTGGAGGATCTTTCTCACCTGAAGTGTTTGTAGAGCAGGTGACGAATCAGAGAAACTGAGCAGCAGCAGATCTGCAGGGCTGGAGAGTATTTCCCCGAGTTCTGACAAGAACACAAAATTGAATTAATCCTGAATTATGCTTGAGCTCAAGTACCAACAAATTGCATCAGTGCAAGTTCTCAGTACAAGATCACAAGGTAGTTAACTTGATGACATTAGTAAAATGGGTTCCTAAAAACATCTGAAGATCTTATGAACTGGGCAAATTAGTAGAAATTATTTCAAAGAATAACTTCAGTAGATATATGGGAGATAAATGTAGAAATTTGCTATATGAAGGAGACTCAATACGTGGAGTTTTTAAAGTGAAATCATGTTTCACAATAGAGTTTTTTTAATTCAAGCAGGTAACAAAGGGAAATTGTCTCAATATGGTCTGCTGGGATTTTCAGCAGAGAAGCAGCTAGGGCAGTAAGCTCACCAGGAGAACTGAAAAATGGGAATAAAACGTGAGTTTCTTGTCCCGGAAGAATTCGTTGAAAGCCAGGAAAGTAGAGAGGAGAAATAATGGTTAGACGTGACGGAGGGAGAGGAGCTCTGAGGGAGCCCTCTGTGGGGGAGCCAGGATGGGCAGTGGGCACCGTGCTCCCACGAGCTGCCAGGATAAGGGGATGGATGAGGGGGAGCCCTGGCCTGCTGAGGGTACCGTGCTATCCAGTAAGGTAAAGCTGATGGCTTCACCGACCACGAAGAAACACAGAACAGCATTACAGCACCGGGAAACAGCAGGCAAATAGATGAAAAACTCTACACAGGGGAAAAAGTAATCCCTGCTCTGCCGGCCGTGACAGGCCCCGAATGGGCTGCTCACACACAGTCCCGTGAAAATACTAGCTCAGTAGCAGTACAGAACCTGAACAGAAAGTTTAGAAATGTTTAAAAGTTTAAGTTTATGTTTAAAAGTTTAGAATAATCAGAGGACAAAGCATCAGACTACCATCCAGCACAGCACAGCACAGCACACCCACGTTTCAAGAAACGACTCAGCTCGCCGGGTATGTATTCCTCCCGTACGTGCTGTGGGACTGAAGGAGGCACCCAGGGCACAGCAGAAGTTCGCACCGGGGGCCGCAAGGGGTCGACTCCTCCCCAAAGGAGACGACTGCGGTGTCGGCCGCCCTCGGGGAGCCGGACCCCCGCCGGCGCCTCCCCGGAGCCCCACAAGATGGCGCCGCGGGACCGGGGAGGGGGCCTGGCGGAAGCGGCGGGAGGAAGCTCCGCTCGCCACGCTGCGCCCGTCCGCTTCGGGAGGGAGGAAGCACCGGAGGCGGCTCCGCTCGGCTCCCCTTGGCTCCCTTTGCCCCCCTTTGCCCGCCGGACGCCCAGGCTGCCCGGGTGGGTGCGGGGACGGCGGTGCCTCCGCGCAGGCTGCGGCGCGGGCCACCCGCCTCGCTGGGCCGCGGCGGGACGGCTGAGGGAGGGGCAGCCGGGGCCGGCGGCGGCGTGAGTGGGAAAGCGAAGAGCTCTGGAGGGAGAGGTCTGCTTTCGGAGCCCGGGCGCCTGGCAGGGGCGGAGGGGTAGTGGTTATGGCGGGGCTGTCGGCTGTACCGCTCGGGCCTTCCCCTTCCCTTTCCTCTGCAAAATGTCGGCCTGCGGCCTGAGGCGGGGGTGCGGGAGCTCAGGCTCAGGGGGCCTCCGTGTGCTGGGGGTTGGGGCTGGGGTGAGCCTGGCCGTAAGGGCTTGTGTTCCTGATCTAATTGTTTGCCCTCTTTGACAGAGGGAAGAGCTGCTTGTCGGTTTTGTGATCCTTAAAGTCACTGGACACAGTCTGGGCATGGCACCTGTGAGACCGGGAGATGAATTTTGCCTTTAAAAGCAGTGGCGTAGAGGTTTCATTCTCTTCCTCGTTTATGACTAAGCCGACAAGCCATGTATGAAACATAAGCTAACTGGGGCTGCGAATAATTGTCCAGCTTTTAGCACTTTACTTTTTGACCTTTTAATTTTGACCCAAACAACTTTTGGGTTTGTGTCCTGCATCTCAGAGGAAAAAGACCCTCTTTTGGGGATCAGCAGGGGGTTACACTGTCTCAGGCCCTGCTCAGGTCAAAAGAGCCATAATACTAAAACTTAAAGTTTGATCTGCATGCTTTGTTTGCAGGTCTAGCGGTTAAATGTGGATTGTCCCTGCAAGGAGCATAACTTGTTCATATGTGTAATTTGTTTTTCCCTTGTGTTTGCAGGAATTACTACAATTGGTGTAAGAACTTTGGTGTGAAGACACCATAGCATTAGGTAGGTCTTCGTAGCTCAACTGACTCTCCTGTTGGGATGACAAGCAGCCGTAACTGTATCTTAAGTGCCGGACAGGTCTTGTATTTACAGCCATTCACGAACAGGAATGCAGTGCATAGTGTTGGAAATTTTTACCCTTTCTTCTTTTTAATGGAAATAACTTGTATTGCCAACTGTTTCAGCAATCTCAGGGTTATGTTTCTGCCTGACTATAACTAGAGTACTTTTGTATTCATGTCATACAACAGCAATACATAACATTAATCTGAAGCACAGAGTGTCAAAAGACTTTTCAGACATTTCCCTCTTCTGGTGGTAATTCTGCACCAACAGTAAGCACTGGAAGTATAAAATGAAATAGATGCTTGTGGGAAGATGCATGCTGTTGGTGTTACATGGCATGCTTTTCTTACTGAACTCTTCACATATTTTTAAAGAGTTCAAAATACACAGTGCAAATTGATGTTACAACACCTTAAATTGTGAAACTTTCTGACATGGGATGTCATGGAAACAGTATTCCTGGGTTCAGAGAAATGACATGTTCTGGCTTTAAATGCCAAAACCGGTTTGTTACTGAAAAAGTATCTGAACTGCCACTTGCTGAAATCAGGAGAAATGTATTTGGAAAAGTAATTCCTGTAATTCCTTACCCCAGTGTTATATTTTACTGAGCATCTCTTACAACCATTGCCGGAAACTGCATACTGAGTTAGGAACATCTCTGGCCTGACTGAAGGTGGCACTTCTCACAGGCTAAAGGAGCAGGGACAAAAGCAGCAGTGGACAAGGGATGGTTAGCTGTCTGTTGTTTTGGGCATTTCTGATTTAAGCATAGTTTGCTTTTTCAAGAAAGCTTGCTATAAATGTTTTTTGTTGAAATCTGCTGAATTTACTGACGTTTCACCATCCTTTAATAACATCTTATATTTTTACCTTAATACCGTGCAACAGGTTAATTAATGTTGTGTTCATCAGTGTTCTGAATAAAGTCAAACCCAGATTGGTAGGTTTTTCTGAGCTGTACCTCTCACCTCCAAGACGGCAGCCATACTGGCAGCCTATATCCAACACGCCACTAGTGGGCTTTACTCCCAGAGTGTGAATTACATTACCAAGATATAAAAAACTGTATTTCAAGATTGCATCTCGCAATATGACAGGCATTGTCTCAACTTCTTTTGACTCCAATGGAATTAAATGATGTTGTTGCTTTGATCAGATTTCTGTATTTTTACTGATGCTTACTTGCCTCAAGTTGGTAAGGAGACAGGCATGATTTGATGAAAGGGTATACATCCATATTTAATTACCCATGGGGAAATATCTTAAAACTGAGAAAAGGAAGCAATAACATTTATTAAAAAAATCCTTTTTCATCATTAATGGTCAGCACAGGCAAACAAATCTCCTCCTCATTTTAAATTCTACATTTGCTGACGAGTTTCATATGTTCAGGTGCTTCCATATTTTATTTTTTAAAGTATAAATTATAGAACTAGAGTTATCGCATTTATTTTCTGCTTCTTGTCATGTTTCATATTATATGTAGTTTGTTTTGGAAGAGTAATTCAGCTGAAAATAAAACAGACTCATTCTTTAGTGTCCTGGCTTGCAACATTTCTTACACTGTGCTTTATATTTGTAGTCTAATCGTTCATAAGTAATTTATAAAAATAGTTAACGTTTCTGTGTTCGGCAAAAAAGGTTTTTCATGCTTGGTAAACTAATATAGTTGGAGAGTTTTGCCAGGGTTTTTCCCATCCTTCCCCTTCAGAGAGCGTGTGTACATGTTGCATATTACTAATAAAGTCTCAGACTTCACCACTTGCTGCTTTAAAAAGTGTATTTACATCAAGGTCTGAACCTGATTTCTATTTATGTTTAAGCTAGTTCAAGGAATCTTTTGTCATGTAGGAATTAGAGTGAACATGAAAATGGAATACACGTACTTTTTCTGAAGTGGAAAATCGTCTGAATCGTCTGCCGTGTACTTAGGTTTTTAAGTGTGAGAAAAAGATATTATGGCAACCTTGACAGTATCCACATGTGTGTGGGGAAAAGAGCAAAATGTACATGTACATGATGTGAGTGGAGATAAAAGTTTTGGAGAGGGTTAGCATGGGAAATGACATGTTTGAAATGAATAAAGAGGGATAGCCCGGGAGTCTTTTATGTATGTGTTGATTTCGAGTGTTACAGGTCACTGCAGTGTTGTACAATGACCTCAGCACTGGGTTTCCTTCCTCCAAGCAGGTAGGAGAGAATGCAGTGAACTCAGGCTTTGGTTGCCTAATGCCTGTTCCTACAGTGCTTTGCTCGTGCGAGTTGTCCCATTGATTGCAATGGGACTGCTTTTGTGTGTAGGGCTTCTTGTGGATGGCTTGGTGTGACCAAGGGTTTATGTGTTTGAGCTTGGTGTGGGCTTTGCAAAGGACAGTAATTTGCCTTTGTGGTAGCTGCGTGATTTGCATTTTCTTTGAACATAGCCCATTCTCATTCTCCTCTGATACAATACAGCTTGTCTTAAGAGGCAGAAGGTTGTTGCTATTTAATCAGTGTTGTTAAATGTGACACAGAACACAACTGGTGTAGGTACTGTATTCATATGTATTTTGAAAAATCCTAGTTTTATGCTGTTATAAATCTACAACAGTTGTAAGCCCTGTCTTGGCTATATTCCAGTGTTGCTGAGAATGGCGTTTGACTGTGTCTTAGGGGTAGCAATGGTAGTTTAGTTTACTGAGTTTCTGTTACTGGTCACTGGCACTCACCTAGCATAAAGTTCAAGTTGAAGCTGAGAGCATCAGGAGAAGTATGTGGATGAAGCAGCTAAAGTCCTAATGTAATAAAATAATTGTCAGGTAGGCAGAAGATTCAGAATATTTGAGTGATTCATGCTGGTAAGTCACACTGAAAATGATGGTAATTATAAATCCTGTCTAGTTGCTATAGATATCTTGTTCTCTCTCGCCTTCCCTGGTTGGTTTTTTTTTTCCTCTCCAGTTGCCCCTCTTACTTTTGCCTTTTCCTCCCATTTAAAAAACGTGATTGCAACCTGAATTGGCTTGTGTTCTCTTTATGGGAGGCAGGATCAAATATCTGAAAAAAAGAAATAAAGTGAAAGAAGGGATTGTATGCAGTTATAAGTTAAGGTTATAAGATTAAACAGAAACCTTACTATTTGAATAGTGTCAAGGTGGATTTAATAATTTTATGGTAATTGCTTCTTTTATAGATGTCTCTGTGCAGACACCACTAAAAAGCAAAAACTGTTTCATTTAAGTTTATGATTTTTGTTCGGCGTTAATTTGGAAACGAAAGGTTGTAGAAGCATGAAGTGTGAGGAAAAAATAGAAAAGAAAAGGGTAATGGGGAAAAAAAGTGTTCAGCATTTTAGGCTGCATTGTGTAGATGGCTCCCTTTTAACCTTTTTATTGTAGTAGGGAATTTTAAGGAATGCAGTTTTTACTGATGCTAATAAAAAAACTGTACATAAGAGCTTCAACTAGCCACAACAGAGAAGGGATGTTTACTAGCTGTAGGCCATAGTACCCAAGTTTAACAAAAATATATTCAGTGTTTGTGACCATCTTAATACATATATTTTTATGGATTTAAAAGCTACTGTTTTCTTTTCTAGTTCAGCTTGATCACCAGAACAAACTCTGCAAGAGATGGTAAGTGGTCTTTATGGGTTTCTGTGGGATAACTTAGTCACATTTTATATACAAAATGCACATAAACATTTTTATTGAACTGTCAGTGCAGACATGTAAAAATTAGATGTGAAAGTAGCTAAATTGCTTTGAAAGTAGAATTCAGATTACAACACTGAGTGATTTGTCTACCCTTGGGAAGACTCCAGAGACATAACAGGAAAACAACAGGACTGATCATTTGCCTTAGATTTATAGCTTTTGTTTCCTTGAGGAAATCTCTTATTTCCATTTATTTCGCAGCTGAAAAAGCACAGACATAGAACTAAGTTAGACTTTAAAGTGTTTCTTTCCCTTTTCCGCACCAATGTAAAACATTCCTGTAACTTCTTTTTTAACAGATGTATTTTTAAAATTCAAATGTAAAAGGGGTTTTCAAGGGTCACTTTCAACAAAAAATCCACAAAAAGTAGTTGGACAGGCACCAGCATCGCAGTTCTGTCTACATGAACTGGCGTTTTGTCTTCGTTTCCCCTAAATTAACAACTAGAGCTAGTCAGCTAGACAAATGAGCCAGCTGGATTCCAGAGCTTTCAGTAAAGTCATCAAGGCCCTTTTTGGAAATGTTTTAGAAGAACCGGAGATAAGTTTTGAGCTTTAAAAGAATATGTTGTCTTCTGTGGAAATAGATAGATGTAGGAGATACCCACTTTTGTCAAGCTTCATGACGTTTCAAAACTGGATTTTTATGTAGTGGAAAAAATAGACAAAATGTTCTAGAAGTAACCTGTGGATGTATCAGATTTGACAACAGGACATTCTCATCTGGCTGCTAAAGTATGAGGAGTCAGTGTGACATTCTTAAGCAAAGCAAGAACAGTAAATAAAACATTGTTCATCCTGGCTTTTAGGTGGTTGGATGATTAAGAATGAAGAAATTCCGTATGGAAGGCAGATGTTTTCCTTGCACCCACTCATCTTAGGAATAAATCTTCTGAAATGCGCGGTCTTAAAGCAGCGCAATGTTAGACCAAGAGGATAGTCAGAATTAAGTTTCACTTCCATGAGTTGTTACTTTTCAGAAAAGATAATTTGTCTGGACTTTAAAATCACATAGCTGAGCCCCACAGCCCTTCACAAATAGGGTGCAAATTTTTATAAGAAATTCTTAAGAAACGCGCCTGTTTTGTAGTGGGTTTACTTTGTGGACTCCATTAGATGGAGATGCTTTGGTTTTTGAGAGCACTTACAATGACCTTAAAAAGAGGTAGCATTTATAGATCTTTTATGGGATAATGGGCTCATTTTTGCAGAAAGAAGGGAAATATGGGAGTTACAATTATTATTTCAAACTCTAGCATTTACATTATTGCCTGAGAATGAGAAAGTGAAAACAAATGTTAAGTAAATGAAATAAACCTCTCTTGATATTGTTAGCATTGAATAGAAAGTATTTCTAAGGTTTGTTTTTTCTGGTTTGTTTTGGGATATTTTTTTTTTCCCCAGAGAATCATTCTTAGAAGGCTATGGAATGGTGCCAGCGCAGATCAAGAAAGTATGCTTAAAGAAAGGTTTTTGTCTTGTATGCTCTTCAAAAAAACCAACGCAACAAAAAACTAATAAGGGACTGTAAACGTCACATTCATCTCTGAAAACCTCAGCTAATCTTGCCATAGTTTTCAGTGTTTGCCAAAACCCAGCTTAATTAAAATTCTTCCAATTTAAAGTACAGGCATTCTGTTTTGTCCCAGATGAAAGATTTTCTGTGGAAATTAAGATGTGAGGGGAAAGAAAAAAAAAATTTGCTATTTATTGTTCTAGGCTCTAGTTTACTTTATTACCTTCTTTTAAGATCCTCTATTATCCCCTGTTTTAGAGAGTAGGATGAGAAGGGAGATGAAATGGCCTGTAGGAAGGAGGCATAAGGCTAGAGGGACTGTAGGGCTTTGTGGTTGCTGGTGAAATCTGAACAGCATGAAACTTTTTTCAGGAAAACCAAGATTAACTGCAAGACAGGAGAAGGTGTGTTACAGTATGTTTCGTTCTATAGAACTATTTTTCCGTGTACTTTATCAGTGGTATTTTATTACCCCTTTTCATATGTTGGTTGCTGATGAGTACAAAAGGGAGATTTACTGGCAGCTTGCACTTGGCTAAATACAGTGTTGTTTTTGATCGAGGCCATGATGGATATATGAACTTGGGTGAATTGCCATTTGACCTTTTCTGAGAAACTTATTTTGGCAGGCAGATGGAGGAAATAGTGTTACTGGATAAAATGAATGCCTTTGTTTAATATGGAGGAATTTTAATCTCTCGTGTTTTCTGTCTGCGGATTTGGAAATCAGGTGTAGTTTGTAATGCATACACCTTGGAATGATTCAGTTCTTACAACTCACATGAGTGGCTAAGGAATTGTGGAATATATCCACACAGCGTATCCCCTGAAAAGAACTGATTCCCACTGTAGTAACACAAACGCTTGGAAAATACCTTCTGGACACTACAGCTCTATTGCTAATTCTTCACTGGTAGTAGTGTTGATGCAAAAACAATCTCTTGGAAGAGTGATAAAGTGTAGTGTGCTTTCACTGTGTTAATACTTGTCCTCTTTCAGGTCTGTGTGTTTTGTCATGGGAAAAGGATGATTAATGATCAACAGGCAAACTTTGAGCTTGCATTCAGTTTCTCCCCTCAATTACCATTTGTTTTCTCTCCTTTTTTTTTTTTTAATGTTCTTTCCCTCTCCCCCATGTTTGGGCCACAGGAGGACACTGAGCCGTGGTATTCTCAGCAAGTGTACACAAAATACTGGAAGCACTATGACTTAGCCATGCGCTGGATGCGTAGACACCAGAAAGCCTACAGGAAAGCCATGGAGTCCTTTTATCACCTACCATGGCATTCTTCTGCAGCCTCTCCAAGTAGCCGCTACTCTGATTGGGATGGGAATGATCTCCCACATAGCCAAAGTTATTCTTCCAGCTACAGCCCACATGGCAGAGCTCTGTACTGTAGGGGAGCTCAGCAGTACACAGATGCCCACCAAGGGAGGGAGGATGCTGACAGGGACTCTGAAATGGAGGAGGACTCTGAGTCTGAAGGGGAGATAGAATGTGACTTGAGCAACATGGAGATCACAGAGGAGCTTCGCCAGTTTTTTGCACAGACAGAGAGACACCGGGAAGAACTACGTAAGTCCATGCTTGTTCTAATTTTTCTGTTACTTGGTGGCCATAATACTGAGTAATGGATGGCTTCAACCTTTACAGGTTCTGAATGAATTCACAGAAATAGGCACTGCATGTGAGCAAGCCAAGTAGAAAGAAGCAGGCAAAACTGATAGGTGCACTTAAGTACCGTTCATTAGAAATAAGTCTCAGAAAATGTTGGAAGGTTTTTTGTTGAGAGCAAGAAAATTATGACTGCAAAGAGGAGAATAACGCATTTGTGCAGAAGACAATATTCATCTTCAGTGCTGAAGGAAAAGCTCCAGAATTTTTATGGTTAAATCTAGTTAACATGCTATGTGTCTGAGAGGGGAACCCAGAGGAAGTGCTTTACTGCATCTCTGAACCCTAGAGTAAGCCTCAATGTATTTTATAAGATGGAGCAGCCATTTTGTTTGTTATTCTTTGGCTAACCCAACAGTAAAATTCCATGACCCTTCTCTTCTCTCCCTGCATCCCTAGGGTACTCTTCATTCTGTGCTATACCACAAGTTTCTCTTTGTTTTGCGTCTTGATCTGGACCCAAGTCCTTAAGCAGGGAATATAAGACTTAAGATTTTTCTCAGGTCTTGATCCTCAGAGATATTGGTCGTCTTTGTTTCTGTGAAATCCTTAAATGAAATAAAAGATTATGCTGTACTTTATTGACACTTCACTGCATATACAAATGTTGCAGTCAGATTTATTACCTGTTTTAAGAAAGCAGCATGATGAAAATAACTTTTCCCACGACTCCAATAGCAAATTACCCAGAATGGATGTTTAATAGAGCTTCCACTGAAAAAAGGGAAAATGTTCTAAAAATACATAATAAAGGCAGTGATTGGGAGGGAGAGATAAAAATTGTGTTGTTTTAAATTTGTTCGTAAAGACGGTATCTGGTGAGCTGAAACACCTCAGCTTAACTTCACACTTCCCATCGGTATGATGCATGGTTGCTCTAGTTAGCAGAGGAATGTGAGTTAAGGAGCTCAGTGGTAGTGCTGGCATGCATCCCTTTCTCATCATGCTTATGCAGAATCAGCTTGGTGTTCTCTGTTGAAATGTTCCCTTGGTGAGGTACAGGATGCTTTAAGATGCTCGACTACTTCTGGAAATGCAGTATGTTTTCTTTGGATTTACTTTGTCTTTATGGTGTTAAAAGGTGTGCTAGTGATTAAAGTAGTATCCTGGAAATTGGGAAATCTGGTCTGAGACCTCGTCTGTCACAGATATCCTATATGACCTTGGTATAGCTGTTTAATCCCTTCCTGACCCCTCACTGGCTTAAGTTGCTAAAACCATGATTTGATTCTTTATGATGAGCAAGTGAATTGGGAAGAGGTTTGTGTCTCAGAATGCAGATTTTACTTTTGTTCCTTCCACCACGGCAGTACTTGGAGCCTTCTGGAATAATGAGGTCTCTGCTGAGTGCCATGTACTAGGCTAGTTCTGGGTAAGCGTCACTCCCGTTCACTTCAGCAGCATTATTCCAGATCTTTGTGCAAATTTAAGCAAAATCTGGTCTTTAGTTACTGCATGCCTCGATTTCTTTAAGTTTCCCTGATAAAGTAAGGATGATAATAATAATCATCTAATTCCTCAGAGCATGAAAAAGTAAACAAGTACTTGATTTAATTGAAACTTAAAAGTGCCACAGAACTCTTGGGTAAACAGTGCTATCTAAATGCTAATTTTGTGAGTAATTAAAAATATAGTATGATCTTGTTCAGAAATAATTTCTTCTTGTGTGGTGGGGGAAGGGGAAAATAGAGTAAATTTTTAATTCTATTGAAGTTTCACAAAAGAAACATAAGCAGCAGGAGGGAGGGGGAAAATCATTGTTTCCCTAGCGGTGTGGAAGTGAGCTGGTATGGAGATCTTGTTGAAGGCAGTACCACTCTACTTTAGGAGGTAGTGTTACTAATTTTCCTGGATGCTGTTTCTGAACAAAATGAAATTCAGAAATTCGTTAAGCTGCAATCTATAATGACACTGTCATGTTATATCTTTCATACTGTGCTGCAGAATAATTGTCGTTCTGTATCGATGCTCAAGAAGATGGAGATAATGCATCCACAAAAGAAACCCATGATTACTTAAGTATTTCCTCTCTGATGCCTTTTCCTTTTAATCCCAAACTGTGTGTCCTGGGCTGCCCCCTGCCCCCACCTTAGGAGCATATTTGTAGAGAAACTTGGGCACCATAAAGCTCAGTAATGCCTGAAATTTAGGCATCCATCTCTGAAAGAGGTGCTTGTAATGTTGAGGTAAGAGTTTTAAATTTTCCCTAAACTGAATGATAATGTTTGGGCATGTCAAAGAGGAATACCTATAGAGATCTTGATGATCAGTTGAAGTATANGGAGCATATTTGTAGAGAAACTTGGGCACCATAAAGCTCAGCAATGCCTGAAATTTAGGCATCCATCTCTGAAAGAGGTGCTTGTAATGTTGAGGTAAGAGTTTTAAATTTTCCCTAAACTGAATGATAATGTTTGGGCATGTCAAAGAAGAATACCAATAGAGATCTTGATGATCAGTTGAAGTATAAACCAGCTGTTAGGGAATGTTGAGAGGAAGGCTGTGTCTCATGGTTTCTTTTTCTGGCATAAATAAGCAGCTCCAGGTGGAGTTCACAGCCTTTGATTCCTGCACCTCAACAACGCACTTGGGAGCAGACACCTGGCTTGCTCTTCTTTGAAAATGAATGCTATGCAAGAGTTTGATACATGTTTATTAGCAACTTGGTGAAGCATGAGGCACATGGGGAAAAAAGTGACGGAACAAATAGAAAGGAGAATTTGGCACGTAAGGAAGGAGATACTAGTACAGAGGATGGACGTCTGATTTATCTGTGTGAAAGATGACTTCCATTAGTCTGGTGTTTTTCAAGCCCTGCAAAATAGGCAATANGGAATACCTATAGAGATCTTGATGATCAGTTGAAGTATAACCCAGCTGTTAGGGAATGTTGAGAGGAAGGCTGTGTCTCATGGTTTCTTTTTCTGGCATAAATAAGCAGCTCCAGGTGGAGTTCACAGCCTTTGATTCCTGCACCTCAACAACGCACTTGGGAGCAGACACCTGGCTTGCTCTTCTTTGAAAATGAATGCTATGCAAGAGTTTGATACATGTTTATTAGCAACTTGGTGAAGCATGAGGCACATGGGGAAAAAAGTGACGGAACAAATAGAAAGGAGAATTTGGCACGTAAGGAAGGAGATACTAGTACAGAGGATGGACGTCTGATTTATCTGTGTGAAAGATGACTTCCATTAGTCTGGTGTTTTTCAAGCCCTGCAAAATAGGCAATACTACTCAACGTTAATGCAGCTATTTTGGACATGTGTAGTGAGAGTCTTGATTTACTAAGTAAGATATAGCTGGTTGCCACGTAAGAGCCATGTCTCTTCAACATGAAGACGACTAATCAAATGGACTAAAACAAATCCTAGCTAATGACAGACTCTTAATGCCTGCTCTAGAGTCTGCTGGAGGTAAACGTGGTCACAGACATCAGAGGATAAGATCTTGCAAACTTTAACTGTGGAAGACTTAAATAGGCCTGAGATGTAGCTGGGAAAGGCATTTCTGTCTGGATGGTGAAATCTAAGTATTTACTCTAATTGCAAAGAGGACAGTTTCAAAGGTAAGAAAGTCATCATGCCGGACTAGCCAGAGAAGAAAACTTCAGGTTTATTTCATTTTTCCATGACTACCACAAATTTGAAGAAGCAGCAGATTGCTGACTTCTGAAGCAATTTTTTTATTTTATTTTGTTTTGTTTTCACAGTGGGCATTTGCAGTGATTGGTTGACTTGCACAGTAAAGCCTTTGAAACTGGCGAACTCTGAGCCTTGCTGCATGATTTAACACTTCAGCGGTGATACAGTTGTTCACAAACAACCTCTTTTAAAACAGCCTCTTTTTTTCATCTTCGAATTCATGTCATATTTTTACTAGTTTTTATATTCATGCCATGTGTTGCAGTCAAGTTACGTGTTCCTGGAATGCCCCGAAGTAATTGTGAGCAGAGTTTTGCTGAGGCTGTGTGAACTCAGACATATTAATGCACTACAAACTTATCTTGTATTCTAGATATACCGTGCATTTGGTTAAAATCTCTTGCAGACAGTTTTAATTTCTTTCCTCTTCAGTTGTTTCTTCATGTGCAATCATAATCATCTAGTGATTCTATTTTTTTTTGAGAGTTTTCTTCTCAGGCTAGTGTGTTGTTTTGGTTTTCATGTAACTGGTGATCCTAATATACTGTGATTCTTTGGGATGTTTTTAGTTGCATTTAAAAGTCTTCCCTCTGGCTGTTGAAAAGTGTGAAGTTATTTTTCTGGGTTACTGTACCTGTCAGGCCTAGGTAGTGTACTGAATTCTCCANTCTCAGGCTAGTGTGTTGTTATGGTTTTCATGTAACTGGTGATCCTAATATACTGTGATTCTTTGGGATGTTTTTAGTTGCATTTAAAAGTCTTCCCTCTGGCTGTTGAAAAGTGTGAAGTTATTTTTCTGGGTTACTGTACCTGTCAGGCCTAGGTAGTGTACTGAATTCTCCAAGCATCTAGTTCTAAAGGACAGAATACAGTAAGTTGCCTTTTTGTATTTACAAGAATTTAAAAGAACAAAAACTAAGAAAGGAAGGTTTAGAAGCCTAACAATTCAGTAAATTGGCCAATTGCACATAATTATTACACTTCTTAATTTAGCCTTTGAAATATGTAGCTTGTCATGATGCAGTTTTTCTTTGTTGCCTTTTTACATATAAGAGAAAATGACTACTGTAATTGAGTGAATACAGCATTGAGAGCCATTCTGTAGTAGTCAACAGGCAATGACAGTGTCCTTTATTTAAAAACAAAGAAAAGCAAAGGAAAAGTGCTGTCATGTCAGTTCATTACTGAAGGATAATAGTCTGTCAGTTGTTAATGCTATGACTAGCTTTCTCCATTAAAGCCTCTGTTTGTATTTCCTAAATGTACCCTCCAGCTTTTCCCAAAATAATGTTGTCTCAACTTAAAATTCTCATGCCAGATGGAAAACCTTTAAAAAAATTGAAAGGAAATGGTGAATGAAGATGTTTGTTTCAAATCTGCAATTTGTAGGTTTTTTTCCCGTGAGTTTCTTTTTCTCTGAAAGATGGTGGTTGCCACTGCCTCTTCTGTGAAGAGGGAGTAACGGAATTTTCCATGTTTTGAAACTTGTTTGAACGGGAAGCTTTTGGGTTTAAGACCTATGTGCTTCTTTGGAAAACAGACTTTGCAGGGTTTTTGTCACCGTGGCTTCCTTATTTCCTTCACTTTCAGTAAATGCTTCTCCCTGTTCTTTGTCTTTTTCTCCATCAGACTGTAGTTCAGATTCTTATTCTTGGTGTCCTGGGTTTGGCTAGGGTAGAGTTAATTCTCACAAGAAGCTATGAGGGGATGCAGCCAGGATAGCTGACCTAAACTAGCTAAGTGGGTATTCAGTACCATGTGACGTCCTGCTCAGTATATATGTCCTGGGAGATTGGCTGGCAGGGGGGAGGTATCGAAGCTCAGAATTGTGCGGGGCATTGTGTTCTGCGTGGGAGCAGTTGAATTGTGCATCACTCTCTTCATGTATTCAAAAGAATATTATTAAATAATATTANGTGAGGTCCTGCTCAGTATATATGTCCTGGGAGATTGGCTGGCAGGGGGGAGGTATCGAAGCTCAGAATTGTGCGGGGCATTGTGTTCTGCGTGGGAGCAGTTGAATTGTGCATCACTCTCTTCATGTATTCAAAAGAATATTATTAAATAATATTAGTAGTAGTATTATGGTTATTATTATTTCTTCTCTCCTTGTGTTGTCCTTTTAAACTGCCCTGGTCTCAACCCAAGAGTTCTCTTACCTTTTCCTTCTGATTCTCCTCCCTATCCTACCGTGAGGGGGAGGAATGAGCAAACAGCCCTGTGGTGCTTTGTTGCCAGCTGGCTTAAACCACGGCACTTGGTCACCAGCGTCTTTTTTTATTTCTTCTTGCCTACCCTAAACTGTCAAAGCATTGTGGATGGTGACCTTATAAATATCTGCTCCACTTCCCTGGCTTTGTCAGCCTTGTTATCACATGAACTTTTACCACTGTCTTTAGAAGTTGAATTAACTGAAGCTTCTGAGAAATGCCTGTGGAATAAGAGTGCTCTCTGCAGTATATATGGGTGCTTGAGAGATGTTTTGAAGCAAGTTTTTTTGTGAACTGGAGAAATGTGAAAGGCTCTCCTTTTGTACCACATCTCTCCTCCTGATGATTAAACTTTTTATGCTGTAGCAGCAGAATCTTGTCAAGTGCAGACACCGTGTCCGATGTAGCCTGTGTTATTTGGTGCTGGAAGCCAACAACTGAGAAAATGCCTCCTTGGTAGGGAAGTAAGGGAAAGTGCTACAGTTTTCACCACCTTAACATTGAAAATTAATCTGTATTTGCAAAAATAAGAGAGTCTGAATTGCATGTAGAAAGCAACAGTTGGGCACAGTTTTATATTGTTTTTATAAGAGACAAAGTTATCTTTGTACTAAGACTCGATTTGGGAACACAGCTGTTCCTAGTCTGTGATGGTCAAGAAAATGTCCTTGGATCTCATTCTAGAGACAGAATTTGAGCTTAGAAGAATGTACAGCTTTGCTGTGTGGACATGTGTGTCTCCTATCAATCCAGCATATTTTGCAAGGAATGGACATTATGCTGTACAGGTGTACTTGCTGCTGCAGAAATTGATGGAAGAAAGATGCTAGAAGGCTTGAGGAGCTGCTGAGGAAACACTGCACTTTCTGTGTCACTGGACCAGGTACAGTCGGAAATGGATATCCTGTGCTGCACACTCAGGAGAGTTGTGTGAGGGTTAATATAAACTCCCGTTGTATATATGTGAAGTCTGTCTTATTTGTTACGTGCCTCAGGCTGAGTCTTTGACAGTGTTGGCAACCCCTGGAAGTACACAAGTGCAAGGCCAGGCCTGTTGTTCTGCTGCGAAGGGATGCCCTGGGTTTCAGCTCCTAGGTGGCATCTAAGGGTGCTGTGGACCACGCTCCCATGTGTGCAGCCTGGACAGTGTGGTGGAGCTAGGGCCAAGAATGCCGCTGCCCTGTCTGCCAGTGGCTGTACTGGGCTCAGTTGTTCCTAAGTGTGCTGTGGAGTACTGGTATTTGAGTTATGGCAGGTTTATAGCTAGGAGCATGGGAAAAGCAGCTCTTGTGGTCTGGTGTAACTAGTGTAGACGTTGCTTTAAGAGGAATTGCATGATGTCAAACACCTGTTTCCTCTTACATTTGATGGAAATGAGGACTGCTGTCTTACTGTGAAAATGCGTATTAAACTTCGGAAACCTGTGTTTGAAATTGTCAGCCTTATTTGTCTAATGTGTTCATGTGATTATAGTGGAGATAGTACATGCCTGAGGTGGCTTGTTGAGAGGTTCAATTTATTCATATTTATAAGGGATTTTTTGTACCTCAGCAGGAAGTAAGTAAAAGCCTCAAGTGGTAGAAGAATGGACAATATGACCTGAGGAGAATTGTTCGTTCCAGACCTTTTGCTTAACAGTTAAGTTAGATTGCATCCCTGTGACCAAAAGGCATCCGGTCAACAACATCTTTGCTGAACAAATAATGGGATTTGAGCTACTCTTTCTGCCAGAGAGCTGTTAACCCTAAGTTACTCATGAATCAGTAAGAAAAGTCTGGTAATCTTGTGTTGTTGCTGCTCTTACAAAATCAGTGCTGTGGTAAAATTCCTTCTGACTAGACTTATCTGAGGATATGTGAATAAGATGTGCAGGACAGAGACAGATCATTGCTCCTGTCAGCTGCTCTGTCCCTTGCCATCCGTGTGCTAGATCTGCTTTTGATGGCTGTTTCTTGATAGTTGCTGGTCTCAGGAGGGTCCTGTGGAAACAGGTCAGTAGCTTGATGTGATGGATTAGCTATTGGAACTTTCTCTTTATGAAGAAAATACATGCAGTAATTCAGTTTTGGGTCAGACAAGCAGAGTGTCAGTGCCTGTTTTGTGTCCGTGCGGTTTCCAAGGCTTGAGGGCATCTCTGTGACTGGGCACTGCGCAGCTTTGGCAACGAACCACCAGGCAGACCCCAGGGCTGAGAGGCCACGTGTGGAGCAAGGTCATCTTGTACCAGCAAAAATAGCTTTCAGAAGACTGTAATGGAAGATTCCTTCATATGGGAACAGTTTGGTGTGGGAAGATGCAGACCCTGCTTATGCTCAGAACTGGTGCTGGTAGTTTTTGAAGGCAGGTCTGTCTGCTCGCTTATGCCATTAGCATCTGCAGCTGCTCTCTTCATAGTTCGTCCCTGCAGGGCAGCCTGTGAAAGCAGTTGCAGCTGCTGTGGAAAAGAGCAGGTGAGACCATGCTGACAGGCACAGCTCTAGGGAAAAGCAATGTAAAAGCTGCTCTGTGCTAGTAATTCGTCTCGGGCTGTCTGTCTTTACAGTTTATGCACTTTCCCATTTCCTCTAAAATTCCTCGATTACTGGTTCCGTCTAGGTGCCACATGCAGCATTCTCTGTATCTCTGAGTTATTTTACTTAGGAGAGAGCTCTGTCTCAGTTCTGTGCTGATAAATCTGAATTTATCTGCCTTTAGCAGATGTTGTACGTGGACAGTGACAGTGTGGGTTATGAATTAAGTGTTTTCTAACACAACCTTTTTTGTATCTACCTGGGGGAACTGTTGCTGTAGCAAGAATCGTTTAAAGTTTCAGGTGTACATCACTGGAGGGATTGTGAAAAGCATTGTCAAGGACCAAGGTGGAAATGAATGTAATGTTGTTGTGTGCTTTCTGTGCGTTTTACCTACAAAATCTGCTCAGAATCTGCAACAGAACATGGCAGCAAAATATCTTAAGAGTTACACACATTAGGTGTATCTGTTAGAAAGCAAACCTCTTGCACAGATTTGCTTGGAGACACATAACTCACACCTGCTACTTTTAATGGGATGTTAAAGCCGACACTTCAGAGGCGCTGTTTGGTTTTCAGCATCTCTCACTATGCCTCAGTTTTTTCAGAAGCATCCAGATGGAATTCATATTCATCGTCATTAGGGAAATGCGGGTGCTGTGGAGGCAGAAACTGAGAGTTTAGAGACTTCCATCTGCCTGGGTCTTTTCAAAACTCATTTCCTCACATGCTCAGAATCAAGTAAGAGAGACAGACAGAGGCTGTTAGGCTGCCCATGTCAGACCTAGGTGGCCTTTGTAGACTTCCTTCACGACCTTGGATATGCCGTTTGGGACTAGAGCCACAAAAGCTTTCAACATAGGTGGAATTTAGAAACAGATATTCAAAATAATAATCTTTCTTTTCCAACCACTAGCTATTTATACCCAAAGGATGATGCATCTTAAACCCCAAGGTGCAAGAGAACGTTGTCACTCTTATCTTTTCCAGTGGCTGGGTTGAGCACCTGTGCCACCTTGTGATGTGATCTGCAGTGAAGCCCATTTCAAGGAATCTAAAACGCCTCCTGCTCTAAGAATTTGCATCCATTTTCTTTTTATTTGGATCTGTAATACAGGGATGATAGCACTTACCTGTCTCTCAGGAAAATAGAGAAGGTTGAAACGACAACACACTCAGCAACAGTTGTGCTGCAGCTGAATGAAATACTCAGTACAGATCGATCCAGCTGTTCATCTGTGTTATCATTGTTACTGGCCTCCAAAGTACCCAAACCTGTTTATCTGGATATTAGAACTTCCCCCTGATGTTGTCAAGGACATATGTCTAAGTTGTCAGAATACTGCTCTGCAATACGCTGAAACCATAGAGGCAACGTAAAATGAAGAATAAATCTTAGGTGAATATATGTACTGACATTAGGTTGGTACTGAAATAAATAACATGGGTGTTATGCTATTGGTTGTTATTGTTCACGTTTAGCTGCATAAGAATCTCCTGAGTTTAATTTCATTTATAGTTGCTGAAGTGATGGTGGTTGCTCTAAAAGTCAGCTCTATTCACAGAAATTGGAGAAGCTTTGCCAAGGAATGTAGGTCTCCAAAGAATGTGCTGGGCCTCAATTCTAGTGTGGATGGTTGATTACTAACAAGCCGGTGCTGCTGTTCCCTTGCTCTGCACAAGCCTTGCAGAGCACCTTCACTTCTAGGTCTGCAATCTCTGATGTGGTTGCTGAGTGGAAGGGTTGGAAGACTGCTTTAGAATTCAGCGGTAGTCATTGCTTTGGGATTTTTGGACAGTAGTATGGTGGGAAGGAGGCTGAAAAATTGTAGAAGAGCCCAGACTATGGAGACTGCATCATGTGTGATGCGTTGATGGAGGAGGTGTTGAGGTGGTAGATCGCAGAGCAACTGGCTGGCTTTGAAGGAGTGCAAGAAGTATCTGCCTTTTTCTGATATCTGCATTTCTCAGTAGGTAAAGCTGGTGATGCATAGTTATTTGTGTTCCCTGCTTTTGGATTCTTGCCTTGGCATTAGTTCCCGACCTTTGTCCTGAACAGGCTGTCAGGCTAAATGGGCTTTTAGTCTGATGGTTCTCCTCATGTAAAGTCTTCTCTTCATCAAGTCGCTTCCTTCTTGTGTGAATTGCCCCATTGAAGTGATGGGGGGGAAGACATGGAGCTCCCCCCACTTGTGAAGAAGTACAGCTTAACTTGCCGAAGGGCAGGATGCCAGCTGCCTTTTTGAAAGTAGACAGTGCTCAAACTTCTATTCCAGCAACCAACTCTGGAGTTATTTCCAGTGTCAAACATTTGCCTTTTGCAAAAGTTACAGTAGACAGGCATCTGCAGGTTTTCTCTGGCATGTTTTCCCGATGGTTTTTGTTGTGTTTTTAATACTGGGCATAGCAATTATCCTCATGTATTTAAGTATATTTCATTTAATTTACTGGAATGCTGAAATGAGCAATGAGAAATTCAGGCAGTCAGAGGAAGGCGTAAGTTTCCAAAGCTACGCCTCAGCCCTTTCTTTCACAAGTTGTGGTATATTTTGCTCATTCCTTTAGTTTGACCCTCTTTCCAGACGGCTCTTTCAAAACGATTGGTCAGGCAGCACACTGGTGTTTACTAACAGCATGCACAAAATGTGTATTTACTTGCTGAAATTCATTTTGTCTGGATCAGATGTCTTTATTTAATTCCTCATGTCTGCGGTAATACTAACTCATGGACCTGCAAGTTAACTGAAAGGTCAGTTCATAACCTGAGTATACTTCCTTTCAGAAAAACGATGACACGGTTACAGATTGGTCTCTAAAAATTTTATAATTTTTTTAATAAAGTTGCAGATGTCCCTACACGACGCACCCCCACGCCAGGACAGGGAGGAGAATCGGAGGAGAAAGGGCAGGCCTCATGGGGTGAGAGAAGGACAGCTTAATGGAACAACACACAGAGAGAGGAGAACTATAATGATAACAACTGTAATACTAATAAAAGAGAATACAAAATGAGTGATGCACAATGCAATTGCCTACCACCCAGAAACGATGCCCTGCGCTCTGCCGTGCTGGAACCTGCAGAGCTGGAACCCGGCTTGCCCTGCCAGCCCCCCAGTTTATGTACTGGGCATAACAGTGGCATTGAATACCTGCTTGGCCAGTTTGGGTCAGCTATCCTCCTGTGTCACCTCCCAGCTTCTTGTGAAAATTAACTCTATCCTAGCCAAACCCACAACATCAAAATTAACCCTATCCTAGTCGAATCCAGGACAGCTGCTTTCTCATGTCACACGATGAAGCAAAGTTGAATTCAGCAGTGTAGTCTGTGGCTGAAGTCAAGAACAAAATTTCAATGTAAAGTTCGAATGTGCAAGTTTGATTTAGAAGACTGGTATGGGCTACTTTATTTTCACCAAACTTTCAGTATTATTTAGCTGTCTAGCACTCTGTATGTCATGGAACACTTTCTTCCAAGTGCATGTGCTTAATTTCTATTCAGGGCAAACGTGAAGAATGATTGTGAAACTCATGTTTCTTCAGTGTGCTGGTTTGCTTTTAAAGAAGCACTTTTAAATTTGAGTATTTCCTTGTTCAGTCTCCTCTGACTGTGCCATATATGTAAGTGTCTATATGGATACATTTATATATAGATTTAAGTAATCCTTCTGTTTACTCTAGCACTGATGTCTTTGTCTGGCGTCAGCATTGTTGCCATCAGTGACAGATTGGAGTTGGTTTGGGGGATGGGAGTGCAATGTCAGCTGGTCTGTATTTAATCTTATTGCTGTAGACTTGATCCTTACTAGAGGCAGCTGCTAGTGCCTGATCCTGTACTAATTTCTAAGCAGTGCTCGGTCAGTAACTTCCTGGCTGTTTAATTCTGTCAGATGGCACAAGCGTACAGTCTGGACACCTTGGTGTCTGTGGTGTGATACAGACCCCTGGTTACGATGGGCTCCCCTATGTGTTTTCTATCCTACATGCACACATACATGATTATACATTACATGTACAGCATTAAAATTCCTAGAGCAGGCTTTCACTTGAAGTTCCACTGGGCTAGCTGGTTGCTTCTTGTTTATGGAATTTGATTCGTTCAGTTCATTTTCTGCTTGGGATAAGAATATCCCTTATTAAGGGTTTCATTGTGGAAGGTAATAGAAGAAAATGAGAGAGGTGATTTGTTGTTTAGCTGGGCAGTAACCAGTATAGCCTGCTCCTAGTGTAAACATGGACGTGAAGGCTTGTATTGTTTCCACCTAGGATCTTTGGCAGTTTGTTTTGGAGACCTCAAGACAATCCTTCTTGGGTTTTAATCCTATTTCTAAAACAGAAATCGGCTTCTTTATTCTCCAGTTGACTGTGTAGCTTTCTGCCAGTTAACCCACAGATTTCAAAATAATGTGAGATAAATAATTCTTTTAAACCCTCTGGCAGGTAGGACAGTGTTAGATCCATTTTACAGATTCATTACAGTGAGGCGTATGGTTAATTAACTCAAGAGTGATACATACCACTCAGTAGCAAACCTGGAAGTGAGCGCCTTGGTTCTAACCTTACTTCTTGGCTTTCTATTCATTTTGATTTCAAAGCTAGTTTCTCTGCACTTGTTGTCTTGGTAAGTAGTTTGACCCTGTTTGTACAGAGCTGTCATTTTCAAAATGTGTAGAAAATCTGT
>VZSC01011378.1:256965-267754 GCA_013398225.1 Steatornis caripensis
CGTGACCACGCACAGATCTCCAGCTCCTCCTGTTTATTCCCCATACTGCGTGCATTGGTGTACAGGCACTTCAGGGAGGTAGTCGAGCACGCAGGTTTCCCTGGAGGGGCGCACAAGGATCCAATGCCTTCATACCCATCCTTGAGGTGGTTGGATTCCTGCTTCTCATTTTGGGAGGCAGGCGAGAAACCTTTGTAGCTGCCCTGATTATCCTTGCTTTTTTGCTTGCTTATGCTGTCAATTGCAATGGCATGAGTATTGCCATTGTGGACCCCACCCCCCGAGTCATTCAATTTTAAACAGAGTACTTCAGATTTGCAAAATCTGTTTGCTATCTGCTTAGTGTGTTGAAACCCCTTCTTTCTTAGGGAGCACACTCTCTCGCCTTAGACTATTTCCTGCTTTTAACAATAGGTTTTCAGTCAAGCTGTGCTTCAATGAACATGTTTCAGTGCCGAAGCCAGGTTAAGCAATTTTTCTTCCTAGCCATTCGCTCCTGCTCTGGTGCTGCCCCTTTAGTTCATCATGTGTGGTGCCAAGACACTGAACCATACCAGGATTAAATCCAGTTTGTTGGGTTTGGGGTTTTTTGTAGGATTCATTGTGTGGCCCCTTAGACAATTGTAGCAGCATCCCTGAGGGGCCTGGAAGCTAGAGCATGCAGCTAAGGGCGAAGGAGAGGAGCAGAAACTGCATAAGCTGGTTTTGTAGCAGAGTTTAAAAAAAAGTCGGTGGAACCATGGTTTCAGACTGCAACAAGCTTGCCAAGGAATCACATCTGGTCTTACTTCAAAGTCTGTAACAACATTTTCTTTTTTCTTAAGAATATTGCATTGCTTGTAGATATATGTGGTGACATATTCTATTTCTTTTAACTCATTCCCTCCTCAACGAGCAGATGGGAAACTCGTCAGTGTAGGTACTTGGGGCTTTAATACCTTTGGCATTTTTGATAGTTCTCTTTTGTGACGGTTGTGACTCTGGTGACTGAGAGCTTATCATTGCAGGCAATCACTCCCCAAAAAAAGTCACTTATATTCCAAATTAGTTTTTCAAGCCAGCTACAGCATTTGATTTTTCTGCATAGGTTAGACTGCTGGCATAGTAAGATACAGCCTAGCTGTCTCCACTTGTTTGAAGATCAGAGTTCTGTTAAATTAACAGAAGGGGGAAGTTATGTGGTGTCATCTGTAATCCTTGTGTTACATTTTTTGCAAGCACGAGGTTTTAAATTTAAGGAGAAGTTTAAACGTAAGTCTGTTTCCCCCAGCCAGCTTACAACTAGAATGTGGCTGTTCATTCCGCTATGAAATCATCACTCTCTTCTTTTAGTACATTTCTGCAATTTCTGTAAGTTGCTTACTCTTCTAAAGTAACCCTCCAGCAAGGGAGACTGCTGTTTTCAGCAACCCAGAATATTTTTGTCTTTACAGATGTGAGGCTAAGTCACAAATGTTTGTATCTCACAGGCTCCCACTGATGGAAAGTCTTACCCTGCAGAGCTTTGCACTTGATAAAGAGTAATGCTTCAGATGTCAGCCCTCTGGAAATCCAGAGCTCTGTAGAAATTAAACTCATTGAATATCCTGTTTACAAATCCTCAGATTTAAATCCTTATTTTGTTGGAATTCCTTTGGGCAAAGATTTTTATTTTCCCCATGGTATGCCTGGTTCATGCAAGTAATAAGACAATTTAATGCTATCACTTCAGAACTCACATGTAAGTAAAGGTACTTAGTTTTCTAGGGAGATGCAGGAGCTGGCATTTTGCATTGAGAAGCCTGTGTGGGCAGAACATTTAACACAGCAGATAGGCTTGTGGGAAGTGGCATTCAAAGAGAGAACTAGGAGTTTTTAATCAGTAGAAATGGGTAGTATTTTTAACTCTGTTAGTGTAGGCTGCTCAAGATCAGCTCAGGTAGCATTTAAGACAAGACGAGAGAGCTCAGAAAGTGCACATGCAGCAATAGCAGAAAATCATTCATCATTTGAAATAAGCAGACAAATATGTGAACAGGGGTATAGGTCATTCTGAAATCATAGAAGAGAAAAAAAACTATGAAGGCTGGCGAAAGTGCAATAGTTCCTTGAAGAACAATGTGCTAACCAAGCAAGAAACGCAAAGTCAGTAAAGGCCATTTGACACTTAAGAGCAGCAAGCCCTTGGTCTCCTGCCATAATTACTGCCGTGTGGGGCAGAACGTGGCAGCTGTGGAGTGTATGCACCTAGGGAACTGTGGAGAAGGCTGCCTGTGTGAGAAACAAGAAACATCATCAGATTGCATGTGATCACTGGCTACAGTGAGCTAAGGGTTGGGTGTATAAATCTTGAGAGCTAAAAATGGTACAAGAAACCACACAATGCTAGGTACGCATCTGTCATTAAAAATCGAACATAGATTTAATGTTAAAAAGTCTCTCCATGGAGACTTTTCTGCAAGTAAAGCAATTTATTTGAGTTTTGGTTTTGAGGTTGGTTTGGGGGTTGTGGTTTTTTTTTTTGCTTTTAAAATAAGTAAAGGATACATTCCAGAGATGATTATTTTTTTTCATTACTACTTAAGCTTCTCAAAGGATATTATAAAGAAGGAAGAGCAAAGTGGATCAAACTTATGGAAAGTGTGTGACGTTTTCCTTTTTATAAAATAAGAGAAGCAAGACATCTGAGATTCTAAGGGCCTATGGGAAAATAGCTTATGTGTTGAAGGGCTTAGGTCATAGTTTTGCTGAAAGTAAGTAAGAGAGCATTTGTGTACATATGAAGCCCTGTATACAATAAATAGCTGAGGTATTAGTTACTGTTTATCCTGCTTTTGGCAGTCCATGAGGATGGAGGTAGTTGTCTGTTCACTTTTCAGCTAGTATACCCCAGGTAAAGTCATCCATAAAAAGTGAGAAAAGGGGGCGGGGGAGCGAAACAACAACCCAAAACTTTCTTTCAGAAGATCTTGAATCACTGATGATGTCCCAGGATGCAGTGTGAGTTGGGCAGAGATCTCAGTATTCCTTTACTATGAAGAAAAAAGGCTATTTACTGTGTTTGGAAAAAGATACCTCAACCGGTTTTGGCCAGGTAATAACAACTTCCCAGCAGAACTGGACTTGCTGAGAATAAGTTAATTCTGAAAAGAGCCTTGAGAGAGGAAGAGCATCTTTGCTAAGAAGTGGAACGGGCTGATTAGGAAAACGTCAGCAATGCTTTTCCTTTGTGCAGGAACTAGCCACCTCCGCAGCTGCCTGCCTGCATTGTGGACATTTGCAGAATACTGTTCCATGATTGAAGGAAGCTTGCCACTAGTTGAAGCTGAATGCTGTAAAAGAAAGCACATTTACTTTAGTCTGTGTGAAGTGGAAGGAGGAACTAAGAATTGTGTAAAAATTACTTGTTTCACTTTTATAACGTGGCAGCACAATGACTTACGAATTTGGAGTGTGAAACTCTGATTTGAGAATGAGCTGGGGACTTCATTGCAGCAGACTGAGAATTAGCGTTTTGATAAACCTTGCTATAGGTGGATGAATATTTGGTGCTTGCTTCAGAGAAATTCTGGTTGCCTCTATAGGTTTAGGGCTGTAGGCAGTTTATAACTTTGGGGATTTTTTCCATTGTCAGATGCTTGTTGTCATCTTTTTGATGAAGAGGTAGCTGCACATTTTGCTCAAGTTCTGTTGCTTTGTATTGTTTTTGAAGTAAATTTTGAGGTAATGGAAAGAACCCGGGCTGCTGGAAATAAGAGCAGTTCAACTTCCCAGCCCCTGTCGCGCCAAAGAAGGTTTAGTGTGCCTCTCAACAGGACAAAACTCTCTGCTGTCATCCATTTCTTAACTCTGTGTTTGGCTGGAAATACTGCTTTTGGAAAAGCAGTAGTTTACATACATCCATTTAGTTCCATGCCTTCTCTTTCCTTGATTATCCACGACAGCAGGTAGTGCCGTCGCTGATGGTGGGGTTTGTCATCGTAGTATCTCTCCACAAATAATAGATTTGAAACTGCGACGTGTTCCACACAGCTACAGTGGTATTGCCAGCAACAGCTGCCATGTTCTATGCTTGAATTCAGCCTTTGGTACAAAAAAACGTGGGTCCCTGAAGCAGATTTCTGTCCTCAGCCTCTGCCTAGAGTCTGTAGACCTGATTTACGTGTCAGACTCTGTAATAGAGTCACTCTGGGAACTTTTTAACCAGTAGGTATGGAATGGTAAAAGTCAGGTCAGAAAGTTAAGGGCAGTACATCTGATTAGTGTGAAGTAAAACATATACTCCAGACATTTGTTAGGTGATTTTGAGAATGGAATTTAAATTGGTATTATTATTTTGACTGTTAACATTAGGATCTATGGGCTTACGAACTATTCTGTGCTACAAAATGGAGATTGATGCACACTAAATTGTAATCCACTCATCCGTCACAAAGCTTCTGCTAGAGATCCATTTAATTTCCAAACAGAAGGATTCATTATCTATCTCCAGAGAAATTAATTTTTCTAAAGTGTTACTGTGTGCAGTGAGCTATCAGAGAGCATTCTATGGCAAGCAAGCAGCTGTCTCTAGCATGCAGCTATTGCATTAATGAACAAAAAATTTCCACAGGCAATACAGAAGTACAAGGAATATCTTTGTGGCACAAGAGGGGCGACAAATACGGACTTGATTCGTTGTGCCGCCAGAGTTCTGCTGTGTAACTTACAGTGGAAGACATTGGTTTTACAGCATCGATTTTTGTTTTCTGTCTAAAACTATTCAGTGTAATTTGCATCAAGTTCATGCTTAAAAAGTCTATTACCTAATTGTGGGCAGTGTCCCAGTGAATTTGTCTCAATGGGATGCAAGTGACCTGTATAGTCACAGCCTCACTGCTGTAGCCTGTCCTTACAGTACTGGTCCCTCTGTAGGCAGTGTTAGTTCTTTGAATTCAGACCTTCTGGTTAAAATGGCCCAACACAAAATAAATCTGACTCTTCCAAAAACACATATGGACTCTAATATAGTTTCCTCATGAATTCTGGCACTGCAGCACGCTTCAGGGGTGTGCCCTTAAAGCAAAATCACAGAAAGTGAAACGTCTGTCTTGAATAGATTTCTAATAACCCCTCAAGCACTCCTGCCCTTTGACTGCCAACACAGAACTGTGGATGGTGTTTGAAATGACAGGACAAAAAGCTTTCTGTGTCCCTGTCGTACAGACAGATGCCAGAATTGAAGTTTCTGACTATACTGTTTAAATTTTTTATTTTCTGTGAATGAGGTACAGAGGGTAATTCATTTAGTAAGGCTGACAGACAGTCAGTTGGCTGCTCATGTACAGTACTTTCCAGCGTAAAAATAAACTGCAGATGTTTGACACAGATATGTCAGGATACTTAACTTTGGGTTAGGGTTTGCAGATGTCATAGGTTTTTTTGAAAGTTAAATCTCTGCCTTAGGGGAAGGGGGGAAGAGGTACATGGCACCAAACACTGAGAAGCATGTCCTGTGTGTGACTAGTGCATCCTGACCTGTGGACACTCTGTCCCTTTTGATGTTAAAAAAAAAAAAGTGCTCTTGTTAGCAGTGAACTGTTTCTCTGATGCAGTTTTGAGAACCATCGTTGTTGTTAGGTGAAGGAGTTCAACAACTGCCAGATGATTTTTGTCATCTTGTAAAAATGTCCCCATAAGAGGGGAGTCTTGTATAGCACTTCACTATTTTAACTGGATAGAGCATTATTATCATCCATCAGAGCAGCACCCAGGAAGTGGAGGTGCGTTTGGGCATGCAAAATCAACTTCTGGCTTCCCAATTGGTCTTACCAAAGAGGATTTTTGATGACAGGTTGGTCCGAATGATGCACTTCTCTGAACTGTTTTAAATCCCCTTTAAAAGATGTGGTACAGGGATTTATGTTGGGTGCTGTTTTGTTCTGTCTTTAAAGCAATAGCAGTAACGCTGTCAGTTTTGAACTTTGCAAGTCTTGAGAAATGGATGGGGTTGGCTAGTTTTATCTAAACACAATGCTTCATGGGTGTGTTTCATTGGATGCACTTGATGGCAGACAGTTAGAGGACAGACCAATTTGTTCATTTTCTTAGAGTAGTAACTGATAACATTTTCTCTTGGCTGTGGTTCAGCTGAAGTTGTGCATTGTGTTGTGCATTGTTTCCTTGTCTTAGCCGCTAAGTCATTACTTCGGAAACCAACTCTCTCGGTTTGGGTTTGCTTGGGGGTTTTTGTGGGATTTGGTGTTTTGTTTTGTTTTTCTTTTCAGGGCATGTGTATGTTGGGGAGAAATGAAACAATGCTGATTTTTTCTTGTTATTAGTAATGCAGAGATTTTCTGCAGTTTTAGGATTCAATTCCAGGATCGTCTTCTCTTCAGCCCACTTTTTCCAGCCCGGCTTTATCATGCTGCTTAGTAGGAATTTGTCATTATGCACAATGAGCACATCGTGTTAAGTAATAAGAGATTTGTTTTGTAAGTTGCAGAAGCAGGCTGTACCCTAGAATGTGTGGATCTTGACCCTCTAGACCCAGCACAGATGTGAATATGTAATATTTAAAAAGTTAAAATGTGATTGGTTGATAGCTCAGTAATTTACATCTCTTATGGTTTATTTGTCTAGGGAGACAGCAGCAGCTGGAGGCTGAGAACGAGTACGTGGAGGCTGATCAAGACCTTCACAGAAGGATGGAGCGTTCTGTGCAGCCACCTACAGAAAGACCTGGGGAGAGGCGAATGGCAGAAATGAAGAAACTGTATGGTGCTGAAGCTGCCAAAATCCAGGCAATGGAGGCTGCCATGCAGCTTATCTTTGACAGAAACTGTGACAGAAAGCAGCCTAAATACTGGCCCATTATTCCCCTTAAGCTGTGAGTACCTGGACTGTGCTCTGACCTGGCACAGAGCTGTAGGGAGAGGTGCTTCAGTCAGATTGTGCTGCTGAAAGAACAAACTGCAAGTGTTGGTTTTGGTTGGGCTTTGGGGCAGAGCCCAGCACAGACCACATGTTTCTTTGCCCTGTGTTCTTTTACACTCTCTGTCAGCAGTGGTCACAGTCCGTTCTACCTGCATACAGTTGTCAAGTAGTAATAGGAGGGACAGTAATACCAAACCTGTCTAAAATCATAGTTTCACTCATTTGATACCTGCCTGGCTTGACCGTGCTTGCAAGAAACATAACAATGTCTATACTCAGTGAACTGGGAGAACTTTTAAAAGCAATCCCAAAAACAAAAAGTCTATACAAAATGTCTGCTCTTCCCATTTAGGAAATTGGGTAGTCCCATTTTTCTGTCTTACTTAACATAGTAGCATTTGGATCCTGTTTAACACAGCACAGCTTGAAGTGTTATGTCTGCTAATCTTTGATCTTTTTTTCAAGAACCAGGAGCCCACTGGCCAAGATACAACATATCAAATTACTGTAGCCCAGCCATTTGAATTCTTTTTCAAAGGTTTATAATAAAGCGGGAAGTTTTTCTTCCAGGCTGATACTTGTCTGGCAGGAGTTCGACTCTAAAGCAAAATTACATAGAAAAATGTTTTCATGAAGGAGGTGGGGGCGAAGTGAGGGAGAAGCCTGATGTGGCCCTGTGTGTCAGAGATGTGTTTAGCAGAAGAGAAACTTAAGAAGGCAAAGAACTTTTGGGGCCAATGCATACAGTGATTTTTGCCATTCTAATAGAAAGCATCTAATTGGTTTGAAGTTTTATAGAAGACTTACTAGTCTGATAGACTAAGGGTATGTCTGTATGCTGTGGTAGGAGGCGTGGAAGCCACGTGGCCCCGAGGGCTATGTTTATTTTAGGTGCAGCTTTCCGATGCCCACCTGAGTATTCCATGCACAAAGTTTAAACATAGGCAAATTAGATATGTGTCTGTGTGTACTCATCCATCTGCTCAGGCTGTTTGGCTCCACTTCTGTCATGCTTTACTGTTGGTCAGTTGTGCTTGCCCCACTAATAGCTGACCAGGTGGAGTGAGGCACGCAAGCGGTCTGTGTAAGAGAGGCAGAACTGGCCCCTTAATACTGGTGACTCCTTAGAAAATGGTACCCTGAACACTTCCAAGGACTTTCTGCTGTGTATCATTGTGTGCTGAAGGGCTATAGTTTGTATTAAGCAGGATTTCTGTGCCAGGGGAAAGGCACATTATGCTGTCTTAATTGTGGTGAACATTACTGTGCCTTTTTGGCAACAAAGGAAGGTGACAAGTAAAATTCTAACTTCAGTTCGTGCTTATTGTGTCTGGTGTATCTCTGTAGCTTGTGTAGTTTGTAATACACACTAGCAGTTGCTGTGCCCTGTGCAACAGCCAGCTGCACCGAAGCAAGTCTGTGGTGCAGTTTTTGAATATCTTTGGTTTTACTAGTAGTTACTATGTTTTTTCAAAGCAGCATTTTCATTTCAGTACCACCTCCTTCACTTCAGATGCGATGAGATGGAGTTAAATTGAACACTGAAATCAAAACCCCCCAGTCTCCAAGACTTATTGCTGGTATTCGTAATCTGAAAAACTTGTGTGAGACAGGAGAGGGAAAAGGGTTATAAACAGTCCTGCATTTCTCTTCACTCTTGTTTTTCGTGGGTTTTGTCAGAAATTCAGTGTTCTGTTTGGGTTTCCTTTTGTTGAACAAATAAAGTCTCTTCATAACACCTTGTAATTTATTTTTATTTTTTTATAAACAGACTTCTATACTTCAACACTCCAGTTCTAAGATGCTAAAGGTTTCTTTTAGCTGCTGAATTGTTTAAGGAAGGTTGAACTTGGAGCAAGGACAGTTTTAATATATTGAGAAGCATGAAGAGTGTTGACAGGACTTTCACAGGAATGCCAGTCAATACCACACAAGCATGGTTTGGTACAAAATGAGTGGGAGGGCTGTTGCATCTGCTGGGGGAAAACCCTGTCCCAGATTAACATTCATGGAACTCTCTGTTCCTATTTGAAATCTTTCCAGTGTGGTGGTGGTATGTGCCCTGTGCAGTTAAGTGCAGAAGAAAGAAAGGATGGGTAGGACTGGGCTGTTCTTTTCAACCCAGTTCCCAGTTCTTGCAGTGGTTCTTTCTGCATCCAAGTGGTTCTGCTAGCAGAAGCAGAAGTCCTGGTCTCCAAAAGTACCTGTAGAGACCTCACACAAGACAAGCATTTAATTCTTTGCCCACTTCAGATAAAACATACAAGAAATTTCCTTGCTTTTGGTTCTTTGAACTATTTCTAAGAGAGTTTAATATGCTTCATGAGGTTGGAAGTAGAGAGAACTGGATGAAATGTTCCCTAGGAACTATCTACTAAGGCCTGAAAGGGAGGAGTACACTACTGCAGCCTTAGAGTTGCTGCCACATAATCTCTATACTGCTCCTGAATTTCAGGGGATGAGCTGTTGCTGATAGTTGGCCAGATGTCCCATTTTGCTGGTCCTTCAGTAGAACTTGGAGATTTTGTGTTGTAGTTCCTTTACTCTATCTCCCGTGTCACTTTACATTTCTAAGAAATAGCTCACATAAAAACGTGATCATGGAAGCAATGCAGCTGCAACTCAAAAATGCCTGTTTAGTCAGAATGTCTGTAAGATTCACCTTCCTTGCACATACATACTATGCTGCAGTCCTCAATCATCGGACCATGTACACTTTTTTTCCCCCCAAATGCAATGTTATGTTAGCCTCTAGACTAGAACGCAACTGTGATGCTGCAGACTTGATTCTTGCTTGTCCAGAACATCGCACCTTTGCTCTCAGTTATGCCAACTGCTTGTACCATCCTGCCCAAAGAGAATTCTTCACTTGCTGGTGATGCTGTTTCTCATGAGCTTTTCCCATCTCCAGTAGAAGGAATTGCACCCTGTAGTCACAAGTAGAAGTTGTCATACAACTAGTCTTAATTTCAGAAACTCGTTTCTTCATTTGCTACATGCAAATACGCAGATCAGCCTAATCTTCAGAAGAAGAGTTTGTGATTGGTTGAAGATGCGTTGGAGACTGGGGAGAAACGGTAATAGGTCTTTTCTACTGAAAGTATTCTTAAAAGAAATTTTAAAAAGCCTTTTGGAACTGGCAAAGTATAGATTTAACACACGAACAAAGCAATGACCTCTTTGTTTCCTACGGAAAGAAAAACTGCTTGCTCTTACGCAATGATGACATTGTCAAGAACACCCAGCATTTTAGAATTATTTCCCCATAAAGCAGCTGACAGTTTAGTATGCCTGTGTATACAGGCAAACTGAGAAGTGATTAAACAATTTTGATGAGCGTAACTTTTCTCTTAATCAACCTCATTGGTAAGTATTCATCTTTTTTGATGGTAGTCTTGTACAATGGCTAGCTGCAAACTTACCTCATACTTAGAAGCTGTAATAGAAAAGCAACCTAAATTTCTGTAACAGCCTTTGTGAAGGATAAACACGTACATAATCCATATGGATTTGTTCACTCACGTCTTTTTCTCTTTGCAAAAGCTTATCACTCATTCATTACATGACATATATTTCAAATATCGGCGTCTTCCTCTCATTGCAGGAGTCCAACTCTTTGAATAGGAATTGAGAAAAGCAAGACACTGTGATTCAGCTGCTTAAATTTGAATTTTTAAGTATGATTTTTGGCATGCTGGTCTGAAGGAGCGATCCTGGACCTGATACTAATGAACAGATAAGGACTGGTTGGCGATGTGAAGGTTGGGGGCTGTCTTGGCTGCAGTGACCATGAAATGGTGAAGTTCAGGATCCAGCGTGGGAGAAGCAAGGCTACAAGTAGGATTAGAACCCTGGACTTCAAGAAAGCTAACTTTGCCCTCTTCAAAGACCTACT
>VZSC01011379.1:0-44630 GCA_013398225.1 Steatornis caripensis
ATTCTATGATTCTATGATTCTATGATTATTCTATGATTCTATGAGGAGACATTTTCAGGATATTCCCAATCTCAGCATTTCCTTTTGTTCAATTTGAGCAATTCAACATGCTGATCCTCATACAACCCAATTTTAAATATATTACTCATCCACTACATCACTCAGATAGTACTACTGTTTAGGTGTATAGACGTATTTCTCCTAAATATTTCAACATTCAGTACCAAAGTACTTTTTAAGTACCTGACTCCCATTGCAGAATCCAAAAGTCTTGCAATCACTTTGTGTGCAAAATGTGTGGCGATGTGTGCTTACAGCCCGGAAAAGCAATTGTATCCTGGACTGCATCCAAAGAAGCATGGCGTAACAGGTTGTGATAGGTGATTCTGCCCCTTTAGTCCACTCTGATAAGACCCCTGGAGTACTACACCCAGCTCTGAATTCCCCAGTACAAGAAAGACATGGACCTGTTACAGTGGATCCAGAGGATGGTCACAAAAATGATCAGAGGGCTGGAACACCTCTCTTATGAGGAAAGACTGAAAGAGTTGGGAGCACTAGCTTGAGGCTGGCAGGCGGAGCCAGGAAAACCCGAGGAAGAGCAGAGACCAACCAGGAGATGGCGGCTCTCCCAAGCAAGGCAGACTTGGTGGTGACGAAGCTTAGGTGTTGCCAGGAGCAACCATGGGGGATTTAAACGGCCCTAGGGAGGGCTAGCAAATAGAGTGGGCAAATATGGCGTGGCACGCATAGCAGCACAGTTTTTTGGAACACTGGCATGGATGCTTATGTACTTTTTGAGAAAGACAGTCCAACAATGTGAGGTGGTGAATTTGTTCTTTATGTGAGAGAGCAACTGTAATGTATCGAGCTGTGCCTAGGTGTGGATGAAGAACAAGTCAAGAGCCAATGGGTAGGAATTAAGGGGCAGGATAATATGGGTGACACTGTTGTGGGTATTTACTACAGGCCACCTGACCAGGAAGAGGAAGTTGATGAGGCCTTCTACAAAGAGTTGAAAGTTGCTTCACAGTCACAGGCCCTGGTTCTCATGGGGGACTTCAACCACCCTGATACTGGCTGGAAAGATGACACAGCTAGGTGTGCACAGTCCAGGAAGTTCCTTCAGATCATTGATAAATTTTTGACACAAGTGGTGGAAGAGCCAACAAGCAGAGGAGTGCTGCTAGACCTGATACTAACAAAAAAAGAAGGACTAGTTGGGGATGTGAATGTTGGGGTCAGCCTTGACTGCAGTGACCATGGGACGGTACAGTACAGGATCCTGTATGGAATAAGCAGGGCAACGAGAAGGATTACAACCCTGGACATCAGGAGAGCTAACTTTGCCCTCTTCAAGGACCTACTTGGAGGAATCTCAGTGGTAAGGACTCTAGAAGGCAGGGGAGGCCAAGAGAGCTGGTTAATATTCAAGAACCACCTCTGCCAAGCTGAGGATCGATGCATCCCTGTGAGTAAGAAATCAAGCAAAGGAGGCAGGAGACCCACATGGATGAGCAGGGAGCTGCTAGAAAAACTCAAAGGGAAGAAGGAACTTTACAGAATGTGAAAAAAGGGACTGGCCACTTGAGAGAAATATGGGACTATTGTCAGATTTTGGTATTATTGTAGTATTATTGGTCTATTTATATACATAAATGACTTTTCAATGTCATCCCTCTCAACTACTTTGAAAATACTCACTCTCTGTCATTGATTTATCTCCTTTTTCTGCTGCTTTCATATCGTTCAGAACAGGAATTTTCCTGTCATGTTGCCTTGGTTGGAAGAGAGAATTGTTTAAATTAGACATTTAAATTAAATCATAAACTAACATTTTAATTTCTGTATTTGTCAAAGACCACAACATTGAGAAGGTGGGGGAAAAGACTACCATATCATCTATGATTATATCCCCATTCCCAAGAGCTATTCCTTTTTGTTATAGCATGATCTACATTCCAAGACCCAAACTTGAATATCAACCATGTCATGCCAGTGGACTCTATTTTCCTTTGGGCATATACTTACACTGACTACTAGGAAGACATCATAGTTCCTAAGGGAGATAGGGGTAACATTTTCAAAAGTGTTCAAGTTCAGCTTAATGTTCCTTACATGGGGACAGGCTCACACAGACTAACTGCTTTTGAAAAACTTTCCTGGAATGCTTACCTTTGATCAAATTCTGTCTCTTCTTTCCATTCAGCAATCTTCCAGAGGCCAAAACAGACTTAAAAGTGAAGAAGAATTGATTGCAACTAAGACTGTCAAAGGGTATACTTACTCAACATATTCCCTAAGCAGCTTATTAGTGTCATAGTTCTTGGAAAGTCACGTATAACGTTAAATATTATTTTAAGTTAGAAACCTTCCTAAGGTGCTGGTTTATGGAGAAACTTCTTCATCCTTTTTCTAGGATTTCCCAGCAGTAAATCTTTACTGGACATGAGTGGCCACAGCAGGGAAGAAAAACATATTTTATATTTGTTTGCATTATCCCAGGGTAATCTAGGTAATAGAGTGTTTACGTTTGTTCTCAGTCACATTTTTATTTTTTTATATATTTGCACAATAGTAAGATTATTGTAACAACCATAACCTCTTTCCTATTGCTGTCAATAGTTCTACTCTTTGCCAATATTAATGATAAAATGTTGATAGCCCGTCTAAAACCATGCAACAATGCTCACAGATTTATCTGGGAATCAGTAGAATGTAGCAGTTATTCATGACTGATTCCAATCAAAAGCCTTTTCTAAATCCTCTGGGCTTTGTAGCAATATAAAACTGAAATTTCTGAATTATTGAGCTTTCACTGATTAAGGCTTCAATCAAAGGTTGTAGAAAAGGAAAGGATGAGAAAAAGGAATTAAATAAAACATTTTCTTACTGTACAGAAATCAGCTCTCACAGAAAAGCTGATGTGGCCAAAACTTCTTTTACTTTTTTTTAGCCTTGATCCATCTTCCGTATACACAGTGGTACCTATTTAAGTATCAAGATGAGACACTTAGAACAAGGAGTGGGGTTGCCCTAAGCTCCCTATAAAGTTAGTATCACAGAATCACAGAATCACAGAATGGTAGGGGTTGGAAGGGACCTCTGGAAATCATCTAGTCCAACAACCCTGCTAATGCAGTTGCTCCTAGAGCACATTGCACACAAACACGTCCAGGTGGGTTTTGAATATCTGCAGAGAAGGAGACTCCACAACCTCCCTGGGCAGCCTGTTCCAGTGCTCTGTTACCCTTACAGTAAAGAAGTTCCTCCTCATGTTTAGGTGGAACTTCCTGTGCTCCAGTTTGTGCCCATTGCCCCTTCTCCTGTTGCCGGGCACCACTGAAAAGAGCCTTGCCCCATCGTCTTGACACCTGCCCTTTATATGTTTATAAGCATTGATCAGATCTCCTCTCAGCCTTCTCTTTTCCAGGCTGAACAGACCCAGCTCTCAGCCTTTCCTCATAAGAAAGTTGCTCCAGTCCCCTAATCAACTTTGTGGTCCTCCACTGGAATCTCTCCAGTCATTCCCTGTCTCTTTTGAATGGGGGAGCCCAGAACCGGACACAGTACTCCAGGTGTGGCCTCACCAGGGCAGAGCAGAGGGTGAGGATCACCTTGCTGGACCTGCTGGCAACATTCTTCTTAATGCACCCTAGGATGCCATTGGCCGTCCTGGCCGCAAGAGCAAATGGCTGGTTCATGGTGAGCCTGTTGTCTACCAGCACTCACAGATCCTTCTCTGTGGGGCTGCTTTCCATCAGGTCAGCCCCTACCCTGTACTGGTGTGTGGTGTTGTTCCTCCCCAGGTGCAAGACCCTACACTTGCCCTTGTTGAACTTCATCAAGTTCCTCTCCGCCCAGCTCTCCAGCCTGTCCAGGTCACGCTGAATGGCAGCACAGCCTTCCAGTGAGTCAGCCACTCCCCCCAGCTTTGTATCATCAGCAAACTTGCTGAGGGTGCACTCTGCCCCTTATCCAGGCTTTTGATGAATACGTTGAACAAGACTGGACCCAGCACCGACCCCTGGGGAACATCGCTGGTCACAAGCTTCAAACCACACTCTGCGCTACTGATCACAACCCGCTGAGCTCTGCCATTCAGCCAATTCCCAATCCACCTCACTGTCCACTCATCTAGCCCACACTTCCTAAGCTTGCGTATGAGGATGTTGTGGGAGACAGGGTCAAAAGCCTCGCTGAAGTCAAGGTAGACAACATCCACTGCTCTCCCCTCATCTACCCAGCCAGTCATGCCATCATAGAAGGCTATCAGAGCAGTCAAGCAGGATTTCCCCTTGGTGAATCCATGTTGACTACTCCTGATAGTTGTCTTCTCCTCCATGTGCTTTGAGATGACTTCCAGCATAAGCTTTTCCATCACCTTTCCAGGGATGGAGGTGAGACTGACTGGCCTGTAGTTTCCCAGGTCCTCCTTCTTGCCCCTTTGAAGATTGGAGTGACATTGGCTTTCCTCCAATCCTCAGGCACCTCTCCTGTTCTCCACGACTTTTCAAAGATGATGGAGAGTGGCTTAGCAATAACATCTGCCAGCTCTCTCAGCACTTGTGGGTGCATTCCGTCAGGGCCCATGGACTTGTAGGTGTCCAGTTTGCCTAAGTGGTCTTTGACCCAGTCCTCTTCAACCATGGGGAAGTCTTCATTTCTCCAGGATTTCTCTCTTACCTCTGGGGACTGGGAATCCTGACAGCTGGTCTTAGCAGTGAAGACTGAAGTGAAGAAGGCATTCAGTAATTCCACCTTCTCTGTATCCTCCATCACCAGAACACCCACCTCTTTCAGCAGTGAGCCCACATTTTCCCTAGTCTTCTTTTTGGTACCAGTGTACCTGATGAAGCCCTTCCTGTTTTCCCTAACCTCCCTTGCCAGCTTAAATTCCAGGTGGGTCTTAGCCTTCCTTTTTGCATCCCTGTGCATCCCAATCTCTTTGCTGACAATATAGAAAGCGATGTTCCAATAAAGTTCCCAGAGGTATGTTCCTTACTTGCTTAAGATGGAGTGTATGTTAATGTTCATATGTGCTTAAGTATGAGTGATTTGAGGCATATGTATGTATGTCTATATAAATTATGCAGTTGCAAATATACAATATGCAGCAAGCAAATACATACATATATGTCAGTATTGACATTGTTTGTTTGTTTATCTCTCTAATATTAAATTTAGCTATCTGGAAGTACAACATAGGAAGTATCTTGCAGGAAGTATCACATAACAGGCCATTTCCTGCCACCTTATTCATCCTGTTCTACTCTTACAAAAGCAATTCTATCAGCACCGATGCTCTAATATTAAAATATACAGAACCAATACTTCATTTTTCTGAGGTAATGAAATACAAGAATAATTGCCACATGACTTATGTCTTCTGAAAACCTTAAAGAGGTAGAACACATCACTCTACAAGTGTCAGAGATATCTGAAATGTTTTGATAATTTTTATATTATTCAATAGGAAAAAATAGACATACTTAAATAAACATTATTGAAGGTGTTTCTCTGTAAGCTCTATTATATGTTGCAGCAACGTCCTTTCATCCAAGGTAAAAGCATAAGGTAGGGTAAAGTCAACAGATTTTAGTTGGAATTGTCTGTCTTCATAGGTAAGTACCATCTTATTAAGGTGGAAATTCCCAGAAGGAAAAAGAAACAAAATATAAGCAGCAGTGAATATGCTCAGTAGCTTCTTCTGAAGCTTTGTAAGATTTTGTTATGAATAATTGTGTCCAATGAAACCAGAGCTGTTAGAGAACAGGGTTCAGACACATTTGTGTAGACTCAGCACACAATCTTAGCAGACTGAAAGTATTTCTTGTGAAAATGTAGCATAATACTTACACTCTTTTTGTTTATACAATAGGTTTAATTTTTACTATGAACAAATAATCAATTAGCGGTATTTCATCTATTGATTAATGGCTGATTGATTGTTTGTTCACATTAAAAATCAAAATACTGCTGATTTTTGAAATTTTTGTACTACTGTTACTTGACATAATTATGACGTGATTGAAAAGAGCAAAGCTGCTACTTCCAAAACTATGAAGACTCCAAGCACTACACAGCACAAGTGATACATATGTCATAAATCCTGAAAATTTATCTTTGAAAAAAACACAGAAGAAAATGTATATATCAACGTTTGCTAAAGCATATGAAAGTACATATGTTTATGCTTTTTATATAATAGTGTGGAACAGCATGAGAAGGGCAAAATCTGTATAGAAACATTATTAGATCTGTAGCTTAATCTTTGAAAGATGCTCAGAGTATTTTAAGCATTTTAACAATGTTTTATGCGTGTAATATTTACACAGTCTACATGACTGAATAATTTTATCTTAAAAACTTATGATACTTATCAGTGGGTTTTGTACTGTAAATCTGAATTTTATATGCAGTAGAACACAATTTAATCAATGCATTTAGGGGGTTCTATATTGGCTAATGCTATTGCTTCAGGAAGTTTTTAAAAAACTTCACACATTTTTCTTTCACAAAGCATTTATTGGGTCACTCCTTAAAACTATATGCCTCTGAATTCTGATAACAACTTTCTAAATAATTTTCACCTTTGCACAGTAGTCTCCCATATTACCTTTCTTCTCTTGCATTAACAAAAAATATAGCATTCTTGTAAATAGGGGAATAAAAGAATATTTGTTTTCTGACTGTGTTGATTTTTTTTTTTAATATTTAACTATGTAAGTCCACTAAAAAAGAAAGTCTGTCATAGTTTATCTGATTTTTCCTGACCTAAATGTCCAAGTGCACTGTAAATATGGTCTTTCCATTGGGATATTGTTTTTCCAACTTGTCTTCAGGCAATTGCTTTTACAACACATATTAAAATTCAGAATCACTCTGATTGTAAATGAAACTGGGAATCTCTGTTGGCTGTGCCCATTTTAAATCACTTATCTTCCTTTAAAAAAAAAAAAAAATTGAAAGCATTGCTTCAGACCATAATAGTTAAATTGTATTTGTTGGTATTTTTTGGTTTCTATTTTTAAAAAAGAAAGAATGAACTCAGCAAACTTCTCTCCTGCAGGACTTTCAAAAGACAATCAGTCACTCTTTGAATAAATGTGACAGCACCCAAAAATGATCAGATGTTCAAAGGAGAAAAATAGAGGCTCATGGATAAAATTCTGCCACCCAACCCTCATAGGCTGATACATTACCCTGCTGGTAGTCCCATTGATTTTATTTGTCATGATAGTACTCCAGAAAGAATTCTAATTTATTAAGGCTAGTAGGACTGCTTGGTGCAATAATCTTTGCTAGAATCTGATCAGAACCAAGGCAGTTACAAAAAGCATTTGAAGGAATCATAGCTGACATAACCAGCCTTTAATCAGTTGATGTTGTATCCTATTTGCATTTTTGATTCTGATTTTGATCTTAAAAATTCATACAAGTTGATTCTTGTAGTAAAGGATACTCAAGCTTATGTCAGCAAAACTAATTAATTCTCTTAAAATACAGTGTTATTTACTGACTGTGTTGGAATATGAGCAGACATAAATGATATGAAATTAAAAGTTTATTTTCTTACTCTGGTATAAGTCAGGAATAACTTCCTTACTGTTAGTCAAACCAAGCTAACTGATAAAAACAAGAGAAGACCTGAATCTGGATCACTTCAATGTAATTCAGTTATAACTATTGAAAACTGATTTGAAAGTTTGACAGATTTTCCACCCAAATATTTTCTAGAGTGGTAATTTTTCTGACACTTCTCAAAGGTATGCAGCATTTTTATTTATAAAACTGTTCTGTTACTCATTAAGAAATGCCAAATATTATAAAAACAGTCGTAAGAACTACATTACTAATGGCTGCATGAAATGTTCTTTACAGGTGCTTTGAAAGAAGAGCCTTATTTCCTCTCAGTCTTCACGAAAACAGCTGCTGTCCTATAATATAAGGACAAAAATTAGTTAACCAACAGGAGGAAAGGAGGAGGTTTTGACTGAATAAATTTAGTGTTGAATCAAGCACTTGAGCTTGAGACAGCAGGTTCCAGACATATTTGTCATTAAAGGATTTTGCTGTATATGAGAAGAAACTGTTTCTGACAGTTATGTTAGAAGCTAAGAGGATCATTCTTTCCTTGTGGATAAATATATCCATCCCATATACAGCTCCCCGGAGTAATTTTTTCCTACAGGTACCTAAAGCAAAAGTGTTTGTTACACCTTTAAAAAACTCCTTATTTATAAGAAAGAATAGGAAATTTTTGTGAGCTGCCTGCTCAGTAGTAATGGAAGGTGTTAGCAATGCTATTCTAGGTTAGTAATCAGATCCTTTTAAAAGTATAAAATATGCACTTTCAGTAGATAGTCTCCTGCATTCAGATTTTTTTACTTTTGATAATAAATGCTTCAGTGGCATCTCTGTGATACTTTCTTGATGCTCTCCAATATATGCTGCTGAGTTTGTATGTTTGCATTAGATTTTGTTTCTTACATACACTTCATTGTCTTCTAAGATCACTTAACTGATCAGCTAAAAGGGAAATAATTTATTTTTTTTTAAAGACTCTGATGTACATGGCCATAAATTCATAGTTCTGGCTTTCTAAGGTGCTTTCTTTTCTCCAGAAGCCTCAGAGATTAAGAAACTGCATCAGAAATATTAAGAAAATTTACCTTGTGTGATAAACAGCTGCTCTTCATAGAAGTCCATCAGTTCAGCAGTTTTTCTTCTACTAGAAGAAACAGGTTGATTATTAGTCTTCATCTTGTTACATTAACTGCTAAAGTCATTGGGCAGCTTTTTTTGAACTTCAATGCACTTCAATATTGCTCAAAATTTGCAGACTCCCATAAATGTCTCTCTATGTATATATGTATACACATAAAAATATGTATGTATATTCACATATGAAAATATATATGCAAATATATACATGTGTTTATTTAATGTTTAGGGACTGGACAGAGGTTTGAAAAGACTGAAACACTGGTTTTGTAATATATAAATTTTAATTTTAGAATAGTGTTTCGTGTAATATATTATTTTGGTCTCAGGTAAGTATCTTGGTACAATTCATAAATTAAATAAATAAAACTTATGTCATATTTGTGTTTTTATATAGCATTATAAGGGTATTAGAATTAAAATAAGTTATATTTTAAAATTTCTCTTAGCACTGTAGTTTTAGGTATTTGAAAACTTGGAATAATCAGAAGTATCAGAATAGCATTAAACAGAGAGAGTGATACAAAGATAAATGACACAATGGATATATACAATGAATACGTATTTAATTTAAAACAAAATGGAGTATAAAACTATTTCATAAATGAACAATTTGTTCAATTAAAAATAATCAAAGGAAAAGTGAAAATTTATTAAGTATGTTGAATGAATAAACATATTAAAGGAATAAATTTGCTGCTCCTTGTTGATACAGAGGCCCTATTTAGAGTGAAATCTTCATAAATTAATGTATGAAAGGGAAAGAAATCTTACAGAAGAATAAATTTCTTCTGTACTCCAAATATACACTAAAGAGAATTCAGATAAACATGAAAGAGAATGAAAGTAGGTGTTATTTGACCCTTTCTTTCTTTTTACCAAATGTTTTCTCCTGCTGATTTCTTGCATGCCTTCTCCTTTTCCACCAGGAAATCAGAATATAATGATCATTGGATATTATTTAGATGACTAATGTATTCATGGCTTTTGAGTACAGACATTCCTGTGGACAGACTTCTACTGTTCCACACAGGCTCTCTACCTCTCATTGCAAAGACTGGTCTATTCACTGTTTGCTCATACATTCGTCATCAAGTAATACAGCAACAGTATATGACCCGCACATTGATTAGTGATCCTGGTTTTGTTTTTTGTGTTTTTTTGGGGGGGGTTGCTGCTTTTTTTTATTTTTTTAAAGATAAAGTATCATTCCCTCCGCAAAAGAATCTTGACGGAAATACTGCATCATACACGCTTTAAAATTTCTCTCTGCAGTCAATGCCAACTACCCAATAAGTTTCAGGTGTCCAAGACATCATTTTGAAAGACGCGCAGAAGCTTATGTCGAGCATGTTGCGCGCTTACTGCAACTATCTATTCCATTGCCCTATCATTTCAAAACACATTCAGAAATCATATGCACAATTTAGAACTTTTTGTAAGTCTGTGTACACAATAGACAAGACTTTTCAGATCACCGATACAGTTCAGTGCATTTAGATAAAAATTTAGTGGACAAACATTTGGGTTTTAAATTTGAAATGCAATGTCAGTAAAATTACACAATATATTTGGTAAGTGAGATCTTCAAAGCATGGTCAGTCATTCAATTATTTAGTCTGTGCATGTATCTTCAAGTATTCATACATACTTGCCTTTTTTTTTCTCCAGAAATATAATAATTACAGTATGTAAAATGAAAAACATTTTTTTAACATTAAGATTTCATTGAAAGAAGTTATATCAAAACTACTTTTGAAGCCTGGTTGTTCAACATCTTGATAAATAAAGAACACTACTTGAGGTATTCCTGAGCATTTACAGAATTGTTCTAGTTATACAGAACCACTGTGAAGTAGAACAAGTAAGTTGTTCCCTCATAGCTGTACCACTTCAATTATTACATGTGTTGTTCCACACAAATATTTTTGTAGGTAGTTGCACCATAAAAGGAATACCTTATAACCCTATAAACACTCTATAATCTTCAACCTCAAACATTAAGCATACATTTTAAGTTAGATATAGTTATTTGTTGAACAAAACTGATTTTAAATGTGTGTAAATACTTTTTAAAATTTAGCTTAAACATTTTAAACATAATTTTCACCATGACATGTATTTAAGTTGGATTCATAACTGTATAATTACCTGCATGAGTTATAGCTTCATTTTGTGCTGATGATAAATGAGAAACACAATTTCAGTGTATGCCTTACACAAATAATGCCCAGCTTTTTGTTACTGTTACTGATAATAGTCAGATTGTCTTGTGCCATACGTAAACCAGGAGATATGCATTACTAAGTTTATATTAAAAAATACTTGCTTGATAATACTCACAATCAAAAGTTAAGTGTTCCTAACAGTGAATGATCACAGAAGCCATTTTGAATAAAACTGAAGCTATGCCAACTACCATTTTGGTATCTCTTTATATTATATTTTGATATATTCACTGAGGAGCAATTTATTCTACAAATAATTTTCAGGTAACAAGACATGAAGGCATTACAAACCATCAATAAAGATCTCAGGCACGTCCATCTATACATTAACTACCTTTTTGTTTTTCAGTACAAAGGATAAAAGTATGAAATAGTGCTGTCTTAAAAAAACTCTCACTCCAGGGAGTTGTCATTAGACCTGCAAATAAAATGCTGCTTAATTGTGATTTTCCTGTTTATTCTTGTGTCTTCAATAAAATATAATTAACATAAAGCTAAAGTAAGTGACTAATGCCTATTTAATTATACTTCTATGTGAATTTTAAATTAAATGCAGCACAAGTATAGCACAGAGACAATACTACTTACAACTTCCTGCATCACAGTTTATTCAGATTATAATTTTGATTTAATTTTAATTCAAATTTAATTTAATAGTGTAGTTGCACTGAATAATGAGTGTAGTGACTGAACTGATGTATCCCATGTTTATTTGTTGAGTTCAAATGGCATGAAATTCTAGAATGAAAAAATGAAAAAATTTTTTTCAATCTTTCACACTTAATATTATAAGCAAATCTATGAAATGTGTGTTTGTATGAGATATTTTATGAATTTTTATGAAATTTCTGTATGAGATATATTGACTCCATAATGGTATGAATTTGCAGTAACTATATTATAACCATAAATCTAATTTTATGTCCATCATCTGATCTGAATTCCCTAAAAATTCAGTTTTGTAGATAAGGCACATATAACTCCAACAGACACTTGAGGCTGTAGAAATATGTGTGCATGTGAAGTTAATGTCTATTTCTAAACTTTAAAAAAAAAAAAAAAGATAACCAGTGGTTAGTCCCTGAGGCCTAGTGGCACTGTCAGACTTGTTTCCATACTGTTAAGGGACAGTCCTTTCTATGTGAAACTAGTCAAAGAAGTTATTTGGGAGCAATCTAAAACCTGAGCCAGGAGGCAGTCTAACAAGTAATCAATGTTAATTATCAGGGATGAAGTACAAGGGCTCATTCACTCAACATCCTTCATTTAGCAATATAGACAGATGAAATGAGATCACTGTATATTAGGCACCTACATTCATTTCAAATTAGGGTTGTAAGTGTTTCTAAGGGTGCCCCTAGCTGAGTGGGTCTGAGTCTTAGACAACAGAAGGTAACAGTAAATCTGTTATCTGTGTCTTCTTTTGTTCCAAATTACAGACACTGGTGGGAATACATGGCTCTTATACTCCATTCGGAGTGAAGGTTGGCATCACTGAGGTTACAGTTAGAGGCTGGAGATTCAAGACTGAACTGGACAAATCTCTGAACAATCTGCTCTGAATTCAGTGCAGTGTAGGAGGTTGGACTAGGTGATCTCCTGAAGTCCTTTCCAACCTGAATGATTACATGGTTATATTATACAACCATTTAAAAGAAAAAATATATATTTATATATGACTGGGTTTTGGAATAATTTCTTTTTTAAATGAGATGGAATACAAGTGGAAAAACACTATAATGAAAAGTTCACATTTCATCTGCAGCAATAATTAACTGAATTTGGTACTTGTCATTATTTGTAATCAACAAAGTAATTCATAGTTCAATGATGACGTATTTTTGAAAGAAGCTCTAATTTGTTATCCTCCAAAATAAAGAGAAAGGAAGAAGAAATATTGCAAAAATTGATCATATTTGATCATAATATGTAACTTGATGTATCGTATTGCATATTTCTATAGTTACATGTATGTGTAAGTAATATTATCTATAATATTCCCTATCTTAAACTATTTTGATTTATAAGAAAATTCAGAATTAAACACATATTTAAACCAATGAAATACAATTATAAAAATGAATAAGAAAAGATAATTCACAATCATAACAATCAAACAACCTTTTGTGATTGCATAATCAACAAATATCTTGACCATAAATAGCTACAACCAGGCTTGATTAATCTTTTTTGTATTTATGTGAAGCAAGTGTTCATGGATCTCTTGAATCAGAATTAGCTGCAATACAGTTGTGAATCCAACCCTTTCAATTTCAATTGGTTGATGCATATTCCTTTTTACTTCCTAAATTTTTGTCCTGCTTTGTTCTACTTTATTTAGACAAGAGTGAATGAAATAATTTCTTCAATTAATGTTTTGAGTATAAGATCAAATATAGCTGTCACAAAGTCTATTTTAAAAGGTCAGACCAAACATACCAGCTTATCTTTTTGTACATTCATAGTTACAACAGTAGCCAATGGGAAAATAAGTAATAATCAAGTGATAGGCAAATCTGATCTAGAGATGACAGCAGCTTCTACCTTTATAAATGTGTCTGTAACTCACAGACTTGAAACCACCTTAGAAGGTCTAACTATTTTATTTTGTTTTTCATCTGCTTGCTTAATTGTTCATCTTTTTTATATTTTGTTTAATTTCCATTCTGGTCAAAAGACCGGCAAAGGCAACAGAGTGAAGATAAAGACACAACAAAAAGGCCAGGGCACAAGCTGAGTGAAGAATCCTGGGATGGAGAATACTGAAGGAAAGTAGGATGAAGGAGCTTACACGATTTAGGCCAGGGAACTGAGACCTGACTGTGAATAAATAGGAAGCAGAAAGCAATCAAAGATTTGGTCAGTAGATATGGGAAAAGAGTTTCTGGCTCACTGGTCTGTTTGGTAAGACTACAGATTGCTGACTCAGACTAGTAAATATGTAGAATACTAAGGGGTATTTAGGAGACAGGTTTGGACCATAAGGAAAATGCCAGAAGGAAGATGTAAGAGATGTGGCCAAAGGTGTGTATGTAAAGGTATGTGGAAGGAGAGAACTTCTACTCCTTTAAGGCTGTAGAGGTCAAGGATGTTTTCAGTGCAAAAAGGGATAATGAGAAAGGAGGAAAGCCATACACAAGAACACACAGAGACACAAATCTGACTGGCAAAAGATAAGGGAAGGAGTGATGAGAACCAAATCCAGCCAGTCAAACTAATTGATAAGGGTATGTTGAATGCGGGAATGTTTACTTCAGTAATATTGCCTGATTGATGACCTTGTCAAATAGGACACCAAGGAAAAGCGAGAAATGATAAATAAAACATTTGGAGGCATAGACTTGACAAACATAAAGGAGACAAAGACAAGCCACAGACAGTCACACTAATTGAAGTGTGTGAAATGATCTTGTGAACCATGAAACTGCAGGCAAACCATGATTTTGCAGCAGGTAAGAATGCAAACCTGGGGATTCAGAATGTTAGAGGAGGGTTGATGGGACTATATGAGCTGACAAGGGAAGGACTAGCAGGGAGGAACAAAGGAGGAACAGACAGAAAAGGATTTAAAAGTGTCTGGTTGTGTGTAAATTGTGGCTGCTTAGTACACTTGTCTGACCAAGCCCTGCGTGTGATCACCGCGGTCTGTCCTATCTTATTATATCCTTTCCTTTCCTTTGTTTCATAGCAGGGGAAAAACATAATTCTGTGATTTGCAGAATAGAACTTGTAAGAAAAGGGAGGATACTGGATAGCCCAAAGTACTTGCTAAAGAATGCTTCACTAAGAAACCCAGGTTAATGTATTTATGGTTCCAAACTGATATACTTGAAACTGAAGAGCAATGTTAAGAATTTTAATGTACTAATGTCTAAAATAGTCTTACTATTTTGAAGGACTGACCTAAGCAATTTGAATAATATTACATAGACTTCTTTTCCCTATTCCAGACACAAACTCAGAAGTATTAAACTGTAACAGCCAATGCTGCCTCAGCATTTTTATCCAAGCTTCTTGAAAATAAGAGTTTTACAGTGTGGTTTTCAAGATCAGTGAGTTCTATATGCTTTTTTCCAAAAAGATGTTCCATGAAAACCCCAGGGGGCAGACATCACACGGAAACATTTATGAAATTGCTCATTGATTTCTTTCTCAGAAGTGAAAGGTTCCGCTCTCACTTCCCTGCACTCACTCTTCTTCAATTCAAAGTATTATGCAGAAGAAACCTTAGGAATAAAAGGCTAATTTTTCCCCTCCTCTCTCATCACCTTGGCATCACAGGCCAAGGTCTTTCAGAGAGCACAGCCAGATCTTTCTCCTTTTGCTTACTCTGAATGACCAGGTCCTGCTGCTTGTCCTGCAAGCTTATCTGTAATACATTTATCATTCTGGTAAAGACTGACTAGCTGCTGAAAAGTGAACAATTTTCCTTATTCTCCAAAATTTACACAGAAGCCTCTACTTGCTGTCCTCTGTGAAAATGTAATAGACTGTTTTCTTTAAACTCATATTTCATCACCAACCAAATCTGCAATATCTTGCACATTGAAAGAACACAGGGTAGGAAGGAATTTGGGTTGCTATAACTACTGGTTTCAATAGGTATCTTGCTATTACTAACCCACTTTAATTCTTCCTTCTTGATCACAAAAGGATTAGCATCATTACCCAAGATATTTCCAACAGGCTTTGAATTCCTTTGGATCTATTACCTATGTTCTCCCATTGGGCTTGCTTTCACTTATTTTTATACCGGAACATGTTACCCGTCAATTTTTTCATCATGTGAAAGCAATGTGTGTTGGGTCTGTGTGGCAGGGCTTTGGCAGCAGGGGAAGGGGCTACATGGGCAGGTAACCCCTGTAAGAAGCTGCTCAAAGCTCCCCCAGCTCCAAGTCATCCCCACATTGGGCTGAGGCTGGGCCATTTAGAGACAATAGATGTACCTCTGCAATAATGTATTTAAGAAGGGGACAGGACAAAGAAATGGCCTTTGAGACCTTCAGCAGAGGGAGGAGGGGGATGTCAGGAACATACATATGCAGATACCTGGAGTTAGCGAGGAAGAAGGTGAGGGGGGAAGGTGTGCTGGAGGGGAGATTCCTCTGCAGTGCCCAGAGAAGGGGCAGGCGGTGCCGCTGCAGCCCATGGAGGGGATCACGGTGGCGCAGAGATGGACCTGCAGCCTATGGAGGACCCCACACCAGGGGAACTGCCCGCTCCTGAAGAAGGTCATGACTCCGTGGACATCCTGTGCTGGGTCGATGTGTTCCTGAGGGACTACACCAAGTGGGAAGGACTCACTTTGGAGGATTTTGTGAGGGACTACTTGCTATGGGAGGGGCCTCCTGTTGGAGCCGGGAAAGCGTGTGAGGACCCCTTCCCGCCTGAGGAGGAAGGAGTGGCAGAGACAATGTTTGGTGACCTGACTGCACCCCCCATTCCCTGTCCCACTGCGCCGTTGCAGGGAGAAGAGGCAAAGACATCGGGAGTGGGGTGACTTGAGCCCGGAAAGGAGGGAGAGGTGGGAGTAAGATCTTTGTTTTTAACATCTGGCTTTCATGTCTCCTGATCCTAGCCTGGTTTTATTGATGACCAATTAAATTGGGTTTTTTCCCTATATTGAGCCTGTTTTTTTGACTGTGACCATAATTGGTGAGTGAACCCTCCCTGTTCTTGTCTCAACCCACCAGGTTTCATTACATTTTGTCCTCATCCCACCAGGCAGGGAGGAATGAGCAAGCGGCCACGGGGTTCTTTGTTGCCGGCTGGGTTTAAATCACGATGAAATGTCATCCGCTTTGCTACATGCAGACTCTTATCTGATGCTAACGGATTTGGTTAGCTCCTCAAAACTGACTGCAAGAACTTGCCTTAAATGAAGCTCACTCTGCTTTAATATGACTCCTAGACACAACTGAAGTTCCCATTTTCCTGTTGCAGTTTGTCATAGCTAAAGAGGGACAAAACCTGAGCAACTAGAATATTAACTTCCTTTTTAATAATCTTTTACATTGTTTCATTGACCTCCAAAGATATTTAGAATGAGCTCCAGAGCAACTGTCCCATGCATAAGCAGTACAGGTTCCTTGAAGTTTGAGATGCATTAAGTAACATAATCTAAGCTCTCTATAGGGTGAAAATTTCCATAGTCTCACAAATTAATGGATGCTTCTTCCTCATCTTCATTCTGACTTCTTCAAATGTACACACACTGTCATTTTACTATGTATACCATTTCTACTGTGATGATCATTTACTATTTTTTTAGAATTTTAAAATTATCTATATGACTCTCCCTTGAATGAGTGCAGCTTTGAGACAATGCTCAACCTCCATGTAGCTGCCCTTCATAATTTCTCGCCCTGAAGGGGGAAGGCACACCGGATACGTGTCATCAGATAACGTGCTGGTTTGGGGATTTATGTTGCTGTGATGACCTCGCAATGCACAGCTGAACATTTTCCTTATTGCTTCTCTGCTTTTCTATGAGTTAAGCAATGCTGTTATCCTGTTTTATGTACTCTTCTAAAAAACAAAAACCACAAGGAATTAATTTCCACAAATTCTAGTTGTTTGGAAAACAAAACAAAACAAAAAAATCTGTTTCAATCTCCTGTTGCTTCAGTTGCACTACATTTTATCAGTTCCAAAATATTTTATGACTGCCATTTTCTATAAAATAAACATTGTTAATCCTTTATTTTATGTGATTCGTCTTTGCTTTCTATATCACATTGTTGAGGAAAGACATTTAGGGACTTACAGCATGTCAGTTTCCATTGTATCATGATTAATCTCTTTTTGTCCCTTTAGACTTACAATTAATATTTTAATTATCTTTTTCTTGTAATCAGTACTAGTTCAACAGCTGCTGACTGAAGAGCACCACTTGATTGTCTCCTCTGACTTCTGGGATATGACAGACATTTTAACTTAGTCAGATACTGAGCTCAGTTAAATTAGACTAAAACTCTTGAAGTTTCAGGTGTGGAAGTCAGGAAACCTAAATACACCTATCTAAAAGCTCGATGTCTATACCCTCTTACTTATCCAGACTATTTACACATAAAGAGCCTATACCAGTATTTGTCCTAGGAACAATCTGAAGAGAATAGATTCATGAGTTTATATTTGACCATTAAAGTCATGCAAAATAAATCCTACTCCCATGGTGGAATCTAACCTGTTAGATCTCACAAGGAGAGTAGAACATCAAGTCCTTAGTGACCAACTAAATAAAGAAATAAAATATGCTTCTATTATAACTGTGGAAGTCCATAAGCAGTTCCTAGTCTTTTGGAACTGTTTCTGATGAGTGTTACAAACATTGTCCCTATTAGTATTATCAACTTCCTCCTAAGATATGTGTAAGATATACTCAGTGGTTATTCCAGAAGGGTTTAGTTTTAACAAATACTGCCTCACTTCATCTTTTGCTGCAGATACCAACTTTGCTGATCTATTTACAAGACAATATATAGTAGATACATTATCTCAGTGTCAGTTATGTCCCCACATCCTCAGCATATAACAGAACTAGAATGGAAATATTTTCTACTGCAGAGATTTCTCTGGATTATCTCTCCTGTCCCTGACACACATATAACTGTGTCCTTCTCTAAGAATCCCTGGTCAAATATTCAGCAAGGGAAAGGACATCATTGCTATGCTTCATAGTTATTTAGTTGAGTTGTTCTTCCTTTCTTCCTATAATGATTCTTTTACTACTTCGAATTGTGTTATTTCTGGTTTATCTCCTTCTGTCACTTTTCTTTATATGTTTAAATGTCCATGATGTTGCAAATAGGTTTGCTGCTCCTAACATGAACATTTCAAGATCATCCCATAAAAGCTAGTAGATCATATCTTTTCTGAGGCACAGAGCTGATCTGGAATTTTATGCTGACAAATTTTAGCATAAGACAGGAGTTTATGTTGCTTTCCAAACTCTGGAAGACCTGAGGGCTTGGAATGTGTTTTGATCATGTCTCTCATGTCTTCTCTGGTAAGTACTTCCTATAGGTATGGTCTGCTGAAATGAAAGGAAATATTATATACTGACTAACGTCAATTTCATCTTCTTTCTACGAATTCGTGCAGCAGAATATAGATATGTTGAAAAATTAAGAATGTGCTGTATGTGATTAGGAGACTTCTTTACCATCTCTGAAATGTAGACCAGAGTTCAGATTAACCGGATCTTACCTTCATTAAGACTTATGATAATTAATTAAAGAAGTAATTTGGTTTTCCCTACTGAAGTGTGACAGTATTTTCCTTTTGGATTATTGTTGTGTTGACCTAATTTACTTGAGACTACTAGTCTAAAATTCGTGGTGTATATAAAGTCCAGCAGCCAGCAATAAATTATCTAGCAATTTCTGCAGGTATTTGGAGAGAAGAGAAAATTAGAAGTCCCCAGTAGTGAAATAAATCTTCAGTGGATATAATCCATAACAAAACATAATAAAATATCTTTAAATCGCTCTTCCATCTGAATATTCTCTCCTGATTTTTGAAGTTCTGCCCCAAAGTGTAACCAAGGAAAACTTCTTTCTGATTTACTGAAATCTGATGAAATAGACTGCTATTCAAGGATAAAAAATGTGCTATATTGGTTTTTCTTAAGTAATTTAGTAGAAACTCATATAAATTTTTGTTAAAAACTGTGAAGAACAATTAAATTTGTGTCAGACTCAGGACATCATTTCAAGGATTCACAGTTAATTCATTGTAACTTTGTGAAATGGATACATCAGGTAAAATTCTGTTTGAATTAGATGATAACATGCACGTATTATAGTATAAATGATACAATCACCTTGGAATAAAATCTAATTTATAGAGAGAAAATAAATGTGTGGCAATAAGCTGTAGGACAAATAACAATTGTTGGAAAGACATAAATCATGATATCTTCTTGCTTGTGGCAAAATGCTTCAGCATTAGTCATTATAATGATGATGACATGCATGTGTGTTATGTAGGTACTGTTAGTGCATATGCAGTGCTAGTATGAAATTATGTTTAGCCTATGACCTTGGATGACTCTTTTTTTTTGACATTATTTACAGAGTAAACTTACAGAGTAAATAATGTGAAGTAAGTTTAAAACATAGCATGTTTATAATCTCCAGTGTTAATGGCAAATAAGCTCTTATGCAACTTCAACAGGCAGTGTTCTCTACAGTGTGAAATAAGTAAAAATAAATTCTCGGTAATAGCACGCATATTTAAAAAATATAGTCTGAGACCATGTAGAGATTACTATGTTGGCATAATATAGGGAAACTCATTAATATATGCATTGTTGAAATTAAGTTTCACATTTTACAGGCTCCTTAAAACCATTTTCTCTCTTTTATAACTTGTTTACAGATGTCGCATTAAAGTAACATTCTACTAATATATTTTTATAACACCTAATCCCAAGTACTTCTAAGAGCAAAGCCAGATGAAAATTTGAGAAAATTATTTTATTTCATCTCTTGAATTTACCTGAGATAGTATTTGAGGGCATTAAAATAAATAAGTAGTAAGATACAAGATAAATATAGGGAGTATGAATACATTTTAAAATTTTGTGTGCTGAATATAAATATCCATGTACATCTATATGTGTTCTGAAGTGTATGTTTTGCCAGGACTGTAGGCATGATGATTTTCTCTTAAAAATTTTCTCCTCTCTGAAGTAAACACTGTTTGACATCCTCCCATAAGGCAAGAGTAATCTTTGAAAAAGAACTAGAGTTAAGACAAGAACAAATTGTACTGCTGGAAAGTGATTTACTGCTTTTAAAATTTCCCTACATGAAGAAATTTCCTAAATAAATCAGAAAAATGCAAGATTCAGATTAATTTGATCCTTTAGATGTAGTAGAAGGAAAAACTATATGGGGAAAAAATAAGAAAGAGTTTATAATAATCTATGAGAAAAAGTTTGCCTAGAAAACCATTTTTATTTCAATGTATAAAATTACAGGGTATGTACATGCTTGCAGTGATCTTTCCTTGCTAGAATGTAAGTTTCTAGATACAACAGTTCTAGCAAAGTTATACATAAAACACTTGGATAAATCAGCTGTGAAAAACACATATATTTTTGACATCATGATAATACAGCATCCTTATTGATCTCTGGCTGTATTGTACTTCATATGTATTTATATCTATAATATGTATACATCTATTTATATCCCTCCATTTTATTTATAACAATATAGTCTCCTGTGGAGAAATACATAAAGGTTAAATGTGAAACTATGTCACAGAAACAAGAAACATATTCCACCTCTAACTTGTGATATACTTAAAACTTTCAGACTAAGGATTCATTTAATGTCTGTTGATATAATTGGAAAGGGTAACATTAATTGTAATGGAAACTTTACTTTGGCTATGAAAACAAGGATTTGTGAGCTTAGACAAAAGAGAAAACCAGATGCAAAACCATATTCTCTGCCTCTAATTTATCAATTGTCATTACCTATTTTGTTCTAGCCATTTTGTGCATTGTAACAGAGAGTTACTGCTTTGATGTTTCACATCAGCTTTACTTACGAACTTTACCATTCACAATATAATATTATGTTTTCTAAATTAAACTATATTGCATTTGCAAAAGAGTAGTGTCTGTAGTGTTAAAAATGTATCTTTTTCAAGAATCATCCTTCTTCTTTAATGAAAAAATGGTCTCATCACTTTCCAGGAGCATTACAGTAAATGGTCTAGTTTTGAAAAAGTATAAGAATTTTTGTTTGTCTCCTTTGCAATAAAGTAAAAATCCTCCCCTCTTTGGCCTGTCTTTCATCAACTTCATTTAATATGTTTTCCCTTTTTTTATTTCTTTGGCTTTATGCACCAAAATTTCTTTTTCTTTCTTCAGCTGACTTCCACATGACCGTTTTATAAGACAATATATTTTGCTGAGGGGTCAATCCATTAAAATTGTTTTTTCCCTATAAATCTGATTCATAGTTAACCTTTAACATCTATGCCATTCTGTTTGGTCACAGTAGGTGGTGCTGTCACATATGATCTTTTTCATAAAGTTTGATGTTTTAGTCTGCAACAGTAAGGGATTTTGTCTTTCTTGATGGAATTTCTCTTTTTTTTGGGGGGTGTGTGCTGTGGCAAGCATCAAGGATTATAATGATTATGTTTCTTTCTTTGAAATAGTTGGGGTTTATTGCACAGTTTGATCCTGGAAATTACAAACTGGCTAGGAACCTGTATTCCAATTGGAACCAGTAACAAAGCAAATGTGTTGTAAGTAACATGACGTTACAAAAAAAAAGTATGCTTAATGTCAATACACCCTTCAATCACTGTCAAAAACGCACAGAAAATCAATAATTTCCATAGATCTTTAGGTCTAATTTATGCTATTTTATATATTGCATCTCTCATGTCAAGCATTCAACTAACCAATCTTAATTATTCTGACACTGGCCAATGCAGGAGATGTTTAATTAAATGCTATAGGAAATACGGCATGGATTTTATAATTCGTTCCGGGTATATTGTTCCAAAACCAATCTATGACTAAATTTTGCCAATATAAATGTGTACCCAAGCCATCATATATACTATATTCTTATTTCAAATAATCATAGCTAATTATATACAAAAGTACTTCAAATTTCTGGCTTGAACCAGTTAAACAGTTTCTTGATAATTTCATTAGGTATTACCTATTATTAGGATAATGAGAGACAGAGAATAATCACTACTGTTCTCCATTCATTCACGTTTTTAACTGTCTCTACCGGTCTCCCTAACTTAGCTTATTTTGTAAGCTGAAGTGCTTAGTACAGGTAACATCCCCATGCCCCCAAGTAGGAAGCACTTTTGAATATAGAAATCTCTTCTTCTTCTGATCAAGTTTTTTTTGGATGAAGATACTGGTCAAAAGAACTGCACATAGCACTGCAAGTGCTTGCAAACCATATGTAAAACAGAAATAAATAATCTTTCTAGTTGTTTTCTTTTTTTTTAAGTTAATATATAATTTTCCTCTCTGATGCCAAACATTGAGTTAAAATTCTGAGAGAATTGTCAAGAGTAGCTTCAGGATCACTTTCATGAGAAGTAAGACCTAACTTGCATTCATGTTTTCCTCAGGCGTAATACCTTGCACTTATCAATACTGAATTTCATCTTCTATTCCATCAGCTACTTGTGTCGCATTTTCAAATCCATCTGCAAGTCTGTACCATCAGTTTCAGATTTGTCCAACCAGAAAAATTACAAGATTTGTTCCCTTTTCCAAGTCATTTAAGAATGATAACAAAAGAACTGCAAACATAGATTCTTAGGTGAGGCTGTCATATACCTTTTTCCCCCTTTTGTTCTTAGATCTCTATTTTTGTGCTATTAGTTGTACCCAAGTAGTTTTTGGCAAGTGTCTTGTTATGCTAAATCCTTCCCACAGCAGTGCCAAGTCTACGTTCCTGGCCAAGTAAGGAAGATGTTCTTCCAGTAAGAAAGATAGGCAAGAGCAAGTTTCTGTGATCAGTGGGAGAGCGCCAGCAGTAATCCCAAATCCTGGAGCCTTTTTAAATTATGTAAAAAGCTGAGGAGTTGACTATATTGTTTATAGAACTCTGAGGGCAAGAAAGATGAGGTTTGTGAACACATAAACTTCAAGGCTGGGAATATAGACGAGGTGGCCCACTGATATTGTGTAGTCAAAGGTAGGGGTGAAACATGAGAAAATCCAGGGGGTTGGGGCATTGAGTGTGGTGGCAAAACTAAGAGACTGCTTGAAGCAGAAAAAAGTGGACCTGCTTGAAAGGTTATGACTTAAGTACTTGGGAGCATTGGGATTTTGAGGAAAGGCAGGGAACATGAGCCATTCAGGACCTTTCCTTTGAGAAGTACTGTAGACTGTGTGATGGTGAGATCTCAGCTCAGGTGCAGTAGGAAGAAAAAAATGTAACTCTGAGACAAGCTGAAGCAGCCTCAGAATTAATATCTTGTTGTGGGATGTCAAAGGGATCTATCTCTCCACACCTACACTTTTTGTCAGAAATGTCATAGATGACAGTGCTGGAAACAATCCTGAATTACGAAAACTAACCATAACCTACCTTTATTTTCTACCTTTCAACTGATGGTTAATTTATAAAAGCAGTTGTGTCTTATTTATACATCATTCATCATCATACGTTCTAAAGACTTCATAAACACTCATACAGACCATTTATGAAAATGTCCTATTCAAGGAAACTTTTATTTTATTTCTTCATTTTACAAAATGAGGACAATTAAATTACTTGCTTGTGGTCACAAAGAAAGTGTGCCAGTCTGGGACTTACCAAGATATTTTATTTTTCCATTTTACACACCAAATAATATAATTAAAGCAAATGTATAGGTCAGTAATAAAAAATAAAAAGAGACTGAAAATAATTAAGTGAAAAACTGGTAAACCAAGCCAGGAATGCTAATAGGAAAGAAATTTATTCTCACTCTCCAAAAACGTACATGAAAATTAGAGGTAGTCTTATGTCACAGAATCTCAATAGAGGCTAAGATTACTTTTTGAACGAGGAAGGCTTACTGTCCTGTGCTTTGTTTTAAGTAACTTTATTCTTCTTCAGAAAATGTAAGTCTTTCATCCAACCAACAGAAAAAACAAATCTAGCTATTTTGCATTTGATCAATTATTTTTAGTTTGGAGACCTTTACACTTTCACAAGTATTTTACAAAAGCAGTCCTAGGGTTTACTTAAAACACAGAAGTAATATAAACCTACTCTCTTTTTTTTACAGTACTACAGTGTTAATTTGTTTTATTAGCAACCTCCTTTAGAGAAAAATTTGAAACCTGTTTTATGAACAAACAACTTATTTAAAAAAATGTTTCCTTTCCTGATGGAAGTAGACTGTAAGTGGATTACTGTTTTAATTTCCTTTTTCTTTTTCAGAAAATTACTAGGAGCTAGGACGTTTGGATCTACATTATAAAACATAGCACCAAACTCTAAATAGCTGAAATATTAAAAATGGCCATAGAAGTTATGATTCTGAAAAACTCAGAAGTTTCAGAAGACTCTGTTGTGTCAAAAAGGTAGACAGACCAGCAGCAGTAGGGGACGAGGATGAACAGCTGTATTTAATAAAAGAGAGAGACGGAAAGTCTAAGGAAGCAATACCACTTTTTGAAAAATGATAAGCTGCTGAGTTTTCATGAACTAGCCAGATGGAGTTTTCATGGAATTTTACAGTATTTTGGTCTTGGAGATTAGAGAACTGGAGGGTGGCTGACCCTGAGAAAAGTGTTGGCTGGCATTATTAATGAAGTGCCACAAGCCTGCTGGGGAACAATGTGCGCTATATGATTGTCCCTGCTTGTATGTCATCATGGCTTAAAGTGTCAAGCACCCCAAATGAAAGAAAAAAAGATAAGACAGGGCTCCCTATTTGTATAGGGTGATAATACGTTCTGGCCAATTTCTCTAATGCTCTTAACTGGCATAATCCCATCAAACTGGTTTACATCAGCTAAGAATCTGAATATTCTTTTTGAAAAACTGAGCTGGAAGAGGTTCTCATTTTAAAGCATTACTGTGGAAAACTTCATAATTAATATTTAGAGCAATAAAAGCTTTAGTTCCACAAGCAAATCACTTGAGCTAGATTTTCCTGGTTGAGAATATTTGTTTTAAAAATATTTGGTTTTGATTTTACTGGCTTCAGATCTTCTGGTGGTCTTTTGGGAGGAAAAAGAAAGAAACTGAGGGTGGATTTAATTTGTTTTCATCAGCACTATTCAGTATACCATGGAATATGGAGCGCCTACTGAGTGGAAAATTTTGCCAGAAAGTATCTAAGATTGTACAGTCAGAGTAATTTGACATCTGTGGTTTAGCATTTTTGTGAGTCATTTAATAAATGCATTTAAAAATAAGTTTTCCTTTCAATCTACCTATCTTTTGTCATTATCTATTCTGTGTAATGCACTCATTAAAATTAATCTAAACAAAAAAACCCCAACAGAGTTCAGCACCTCTGTGCTGATCAAGAAGCAAGAGCAGTGCACACTCTGAAACACTGCTATCTGATTAGAATGATTGCCTTAGTGATTTGTTTGCAATTTTATTTGTGAAAAACACCATAATAAAAAAACCTCTGAAATCCAGGGGTAGTGAGGTCCCGGTGAGGGACTTCTGCTTGAACGTCATCATCAGTATGATGGACAGCAACATGATTTTCTTAAAAACTAATTATGATGACAGGCAGAACAACTTAAAACGAACAGGAGGGTGAAAGAAAGATTTTCCATAATATGAATGATGCAAAAAATATTTCAGTATGACAGAGTGATATAAGTAAAAATATGAAGTACTTCCTTGGGTTTCTAAAGTAGGGTCACCAATAGTTTTATATTTAAAATACATATATGTAAATTTCTTTTGAAAATGTTTTCAGTTTTTTCAATTCTTCCTTTTTTATTACAGGTAGACAATACGGACACATTGCTTCAGACTACCAAAATAGGCAAAATTGGCCATTTTTCGTTGCAACTTTCTTTCTAAATATAATTTTCCTAGGTCAGAGCAGGTTATACATCACAAAGTACCCCTGTTTTCACCACAGCCTTTTATGCCTGCATTACCTGCCCTCAGCTCCATTAGGACACATGTCACCTCAGCCCAGTGTGCATGCTCACAGCTGATGAGTAAAGCTGGTGTCCATCTGCCCCGATTCTCACAGCGCTGCAGCCCTGGCAGAGGCAGGGGGAAGGGGGCTGGGTTTTTCTTGGCCCACCCACTCACTTGACTGTCACCGACCATTAGGAACACCTCTGACCAGATTGGGGTTTTGGCCTGACTGACTCCAGGCTTGGTGGTGGTACTCGCCGGATGCCTGGGTTCAGGGCTGCTCCAGTGCCCCTTGGCTGCTCTGGTCCCTGGGTGGGTGGTGGGATGGGCTTCGGCTGCCAGGCTCTGCCCTGCCTCACTCCCCTGGGAAGCTCACATAACCCCTGTTCCCTGGGGAGCAGCCAGTCCACGCTGCACCCTGATAACCCACACCACCACGACCATCATACTTTTGCTGGCAATGACCACACAGTGCTAATGGCTCCTGGCAACATCCTCATTCACCCCCACTATATCTAAAGAAAACTGAAATGTTCACTTTGGGACCAATGGGGACATTGGAAAGGTGAGCACAGCACCAAAGAAAAGTGTCACATACTGGGAAGATATTTGTTGTATAAGAGTTTGAAATGTATCATTAATAAGAATTTTCTGTGGTAGTTGGGACTATTAGACTGCTAAAACAGTAATTGCACTAACAGTAAATTCTTGCCTTTGTATATATGATACATTCCTTTTTGTCCATAAGAAGATTTTGATGTAATAGTGGTAACATAAAAGGACATATAAAGATCGTGAGAAATGTTTTGGCAGAAGTGCCTTAATAAAGTTAGACTTTTTCACTACCCTTCCTTTGAAAAAAGCCCTCTTTCCAGTGTTTCATTCAGCTGCTTTGTGGAAATAGAGAATTCTACTTGTTTTCCTGGGTAACTGACGGAAGACCATCAAAGAAGAAGAAAGTCTTTCAGAAGCTCATTTTGAGCTGAATGTTGATAGAAAGATCAATACTTTATTACTGAAGGGAAATCTGATCCTTAAGATGCATGAGCAGTCGTACTGAAAACACTCATAGGAGAGCTGAGGCGCAGGAAGGAAATCAGTGAACCCTCTGTATACAACGTAGAGTTACCAAGTTTGAGAAAACTGTGCAGAAATAATGGAGTCCAGGAGAAAGAGTAAGATTGGACTGCATTTTGTAGGAATTGTATTTTAAAAAAAGAAGCTGTCTCCAGGACAGTTCAGTAAACTTAAAAGCTATTAGTATACTTCTAAAATGTTTACAATTATCAGGCTAGGTGTGTGGTGATGTATGGTGGAGAATAAATTTGTGTCAGCCTTCCATTTAATTGAGTAGCAGAATTTTAGCCTGAAGTTCCCAAGAAACTAAAAGAGACTTTTTTCCTAGACTGTTCTATTTTCTAATGAAAATTGTCTACTGCACTTCTACTGTAGTAAAATGTACAGAAAGTTACAAGTATAACAGTATTCTTTTTTTTCATAAGCTTGCTTACCTGTTTTTCTCTTACCTCACAAGACCCTTTCTCACTGAATAGAGCATTAGCAGTTCCATTTATTTCAAAGAACAGGATACTACGTACATGGATAAAAGTATTTCAAATAGGTCCAGATTAATGTGTCATTCCCTTATCATTACACAAATGACTCAGAGTCCATGATTCAGTGGAGCTGGAAGTAAAAATTCATGAGCTACAGTTGTTTTACTTTATCTTCTCAAACCTTAGTGTTCTGGGTGAATGAGAATAGACAAGGGCATGAACATTTTTAGTTAACATATGCATGGCATCAAAATATGTCCAGAAGGACTGATACCTAAGCCCTTTCCTTTTCCTTAGCACCCTCTGAAGTGCTAAACCTCACAGAAAGATTATGTATTCATTGAATTTTGCTGCCAAGTATAAGCTTTAACATATTGTCTTGACATTTTGTCATATAATTTGATACACATACATTGTTGTTCACAAAGTAGCAATTACATTTCATACACTTTTCTGCTAAAAAAGAAAACAGTATTCAGCCTGCCAAGATTTCTCATTAAAAGTTTAAAAAAATTATAAATGCTTGTTGCTAATTAGTTAATTAGGAAGCAGATTAGAAACCTCTACAGAGGAATGCACTTAAACCTACAAGCATGTTACAATGCATCTATTTGAATTCATTTTTATGGTATAATTAGCATTATGTATTAACTTCACAGTTTTGATTAAATGTGTAATCTGAGGTACCATTAATACTAACAATCTGCATCTCACTGGATTCTTCACTTAACTAATTACCACAAAGGTCATAGTTCTGATTTTTCCAATATCAACACATTATTAGAACAGTACATCACTGATTATGTTGATAGATGTGGTAGGACACCATAGAGATGAAATTTCCAATTTCCTAAAGAGTGAATACAATCACAAATTTAACAAAGGAAAAATCTGTGATTTAGTATATTACCTTTGTACAATTGTGCCAATAAGAATTTTGATAGTTACACAAAGAAAAAGCCCTGCTTTGATGCAAGAATGACAATAAAAGTGCCTTTATACATCATTTATGAAGAACTTAAGAAGTTCAGGAATCAGATATAGAGCCTACATAGCCAAAATGTTACTTAACATTGTCAGTAAAAAACAGGAAAGTACATAGATACTGCTAAGTACAATGTCAAATAAGAAAATAGTTTCATGGTTTTAAATAGATGAAAACACCCAAATTTGATGACAGGAAACCTGAAAATGAGTACATACAAAACACTTGGATCTAGTTTTATATTTTTCCCTCCTTCCCATATTCCACAATTTCTATGTATCTCACGTTTGTTTTAATCTCAGTCTTTCCTATGTTTCCTAGCCTTCTGGACTTTGCAATCTCCTATCAATTATCTCCATTATTCTGCCATCTCCCATCTTGCATTTCATTAGATTTTGTGTCTACCCACTTATGTATATATGCACAGTATGATTTATTTCTCTGAAGCCGTTTTCTGTCCAAAAGTAGTAAATGAAGGTCATTCTTTATTGAACAGGTTCATATCCACATGGAAACAATAAAAAGAAGTTACCTCCATTATGCATCCATTATGGATAGATGATGTTAGGTTAAAAAATAACGTTTTTCCTTCCTAATACTTATTAAATTAAAAACTTATATCATGAGGTTAGTTTGCCATTTACCCAGCAGTCATTTACACTGCAACCAGGTTGTTTTCTGGAGGAAATAGTTTCCTCAGAGTAGACCTGAGAAGTAAATTATACTTTAGGAGTTAAGCACCTAAATGTTTTCTGGAATTTTTTAGCTTGAAATGTGGAAGATACCTTTTTCTTAAACTGTTACTGATTTTAGTGTGAGTTAAGTCTCCTAAATCCAAGTTAGGCACCCATTAATCATTGTAGAAATAACCATAAGGGCCATTTTCTAGTAATTGTTACTGTCTGTTATTTGAATAACGGAAATAATGTTTAAATTTTTATGCTTTTAATTAAGAGAGCTTGAAAAAATCACTAATTCCTATTTCCCAACAAAAGGAGACATAATAAAATTATAGAAAGCTGGAAGCTAGAAACATCTTGGGAGAGGATTAATTTTTCTGGCAGGGCGAGTTTGAGAGCAGTGTTTGGAGCTGATCTCCAGAGAGAGGGAAGATATACTAACACAGTAAATTTGAATATTGGTAAATTTGTGAATACAGCCGCTGGAGTCAATGACTGTCCTTGTATTTCACATATAACTAAGCTCTCATTTAAACGGGTGCTAGGGAAATATCCCAGATTTAGAGTTTCTCTGCTATATGGGATGTAAAGGAAACAACCTGAACCTTATTAATGAAAACAAGCTGTTCCAGCTTGTATGTGTTAGAAATTCCCATTGTGTAACAGCAGATCCTATTTCTGGGGTGGAGGCATCAAACAACAGAGAGATCAGATGTTTGTTTCCTGTACGTTTTACATAGGCATTGTTTGCTTCCCTGGCCTTAGGTACCCACCTATATCAACAGCTACTCTTTCCCTAGATTTATAATTCCCCCTTTAATCTTCAAGGAGGTAGGAAAGGCTGAGGAAAGGTATCATTTTGAAGGGAATTCCTGTTGGATTACTTCTGGTTTTATTTTATTTATGTTGTATTAGGGCAGTCTCATGTCCTGAAAGAACTGTCAATTTGAGACATTTCTGTTTCTTCTTAAGGAAACGCTGAGGATACTTGGTGCCCTTTAGCAGACATTCTTACTAGTGGTCTCATGATTGCATACTGAAGATTATGTATGTAAATTTAAATTATAAATGTAATTTTAAATTATAAATGTATTCTGACCTCTGTTCTTCTTGACATTGACTGAATCTGTTTCAGTTCTTCTCGGCAACTGCCTGGATGATGTTGCTTAAATGCAGTTTTCTTCCTATTCCTGGATCCAAACCTTGTTCATCCTGGCCCTCATTCGTGCTTCGTTGTGTCACAGAATCTCTTTCAACATTTCACTTACAAAAAAGATTAAACTATTCCAGGAAGTGGGAGAGTAAATGCAATTGAATAGATATTTAGGAGGCCTGGATGTGCATGAATTGGCCCTCAGTACATAGTTTGGCCCTACGCCTTTAGTCTTTAAAGCAAATCAAATCCCGAATGGCATTTCTCCAGGAAGCATGCTTGATGGAATCAGAATCCCAAATATTAAACATAGGCTGAGTCTTTGAAACAATTTTTCCCTTCATAAATTATTTTAGGAGGTATAGCCATTCTTACCAATAAACACCTAAGGTTACAGCGCTCTCATAGCCCAGAGATTTAAAATGCTAGAGTGGAGCTAAACTAAAAATTCATAATACTGAACTGTAACGAACCAGCTACTATGTTCGTCACTGGCTGGTGATTGTGTTAGGCTTCTGTAGATAAAACACAGCCAACAAGAACAGACAAAAGCTATGAAACAAAATACGTTTTTATAATTGAATTTGCAGCTTTAAGTCATCTTAAGGCACTTACCATGGGATTTCTAAGCAGTACATACGTGTTTAAAGGTTCTAACCAATGTTTTAGAGAAGAAACCCAAGAGCTTTTATGAAAGTGACCATACCAGACATACCCTAAGGTCATTTTGTCTTGGAGCTGAAGTTACTTGCTAAAGGGCTCAAAACATTTTACATCTTTTATGAACTTGAGTGGTGAACAAACCCTGATTTTATTTGAGTCTTCTCTATTAAATGTGTGACCTTTTAAAAATGAAGGAGTTTGTTGGCCTACACTTTAGCTGGAAATGTTTTCAGGAAACTCCTTTAACATTTTGACTGTATAATAATTTTGAGTGTTTATATAACTCATAGACAGGAGCTCTGGACTTGAAAAAAATATGAGTGACTTAGGACATATTAACTATCAGAAAATAACCATTTGATAGTTAATTTCATTTGGTGAATACATCTAAAAACAGCAGATTAAAGGTTAAATTACTATTAATGTCTTAGGTAAGAAAAGAAATATTCCCTAATATTACTGACTTGTTTATAAATGAAACTTGCTTTTGTCTGAGAGTAAAAGACACAGATTCAGAGAAAGAAATGAAAGAACAAATATATATTTTAATGGTTATAAGTCCAGCATCTCAAAAGAAGTCATGAAAATAAGCTTGCTTTCTTCCTCTTCCCCCTAAAATATACTACCTATAAATGTAATTAAGCAGAACAAGCAAAAGCTTATGTTAACTCTAAAAATAGTACAATCTTTGACCCATCGTACAGGTAAAATGCTGATTTGACTTTTCTGCTTCGGTAAATCTTGGGATACTCATTAGAAATCCATTCCTTATCCTGCTGCTGTTGGTGGGTTTGAGGTGTAGCTGAATAATGGAACTAGTTCATAATCCCTGAACAGATATAAAAATAGGATGTTCCCAAAGGTGACAGGATCAAAAACTTGGAGATGGGGGAAAGGGAGAACGTAAAACACCCTTTCTCTCAGCAATCGGCAGTTACACACAGTAATGGTGGTCATGAGAAGAATAAACCTTGTCAGTGATATAAATTGGTAAGGATATGTGGGGTGTGAAATTGTTTATTTTTTCAGCTAGAGGTATAAGGAAAGGGAGGGAGGCAAACACACAGAGACATAAAACTTGGTCAACTAGAGTTAACAAACAATAACCAGAAACAAACCTGGTCAGTCGCACTGATTGATGGGCTATCAAGAACTGCTGTCAAATAGAACTTTGCAACTGACAAGGATGCAAACCTCGGGGATCTGCATGCTGAGGGTGTCAGTGGGACTGTGTCAACTGATGAGGCAATGCCCAAGGGAAGAGGGACCAGTGGGGAGCAGAGAGGAGGGTAGGCAGACAGGGATATAAAAGGGACTCTTCTTGTGTAAAACAGGGCTGGTCCATATGCTTGTCTGGTGAGCTCTGCATCTGCTCACCTCAGTCTGTCCTGTCTTCTTATATATCCTTATTAAATCTTTTCTTAAGTCTCTCTGTGTAATCTCACTCTCTATCCTGTGTGTGTGCTGCAAGGACTCAGTGCCAGCTGTTTGTAAGACCTGTGTATGTGTGAGTGAAATCTGGTGCCAGCTACTGGAGTCAGACTGGGGATGTAGGTGACCCTGACCTATGTTGGCAGCTAATGGAGCCAGTAGGGTCTCAGCTTCAGCTACTGGACTGACTGGGCATCCCTAACCCCAGCCACTGGGCAGGAATGGTGTGTGTACTGAAAACCAGCTACTGGGGGAACCAGGTTGAATGAGGCAAGTGAGGGGCTCTGCACTACAGCCTGGTACTCTGTTTTATGGACCTAGAGCATGGTCAGAGAAATCCTATCCTGAGAGTTTCCTTTTCAATTTAGTGTCATATATATATACAGTATATGTATGGTGTAACATTTCCTCCCAACTAGCATGAAAATGCACTTTATGTGCATATTTCTGAATAAAAGAGTCAGAGAATTGTCTCAAACACTCAATTTCTGCTCAATCACACCACTTGTTAGCCCACTCTCTGGATATGTTTTTAATATCTCTGTTTAGTTGTCTCTAAGGCAAAGCTTGTATGCCTCTGGGAATAAATCTCAGGAGGGAGTACTCCCAGATAGTTGTTTCCTTCCAATGTCCTAGATCATTTTACACATTCAGACATGCCTCATGCTGTCCGATCACACACCCAAGTATGCAACATGAACCTCCAATTCCATGTTATAAAAACACCAGTATCCTGAGGGGAAAGCATAGTCTCTGCATTATTTGTGGCATCCCAAACCAGAAAAAAACACAAGAAGATAGTAATTGTGTGTGTGGAGCACCACTTGAGGCCTGCAGGAGATTCAAGCCCAAGTGTGAAGGATGGAGATGACCAGTGCTGCTCTGGAGAGGACCACCATTGAGTACTGTGTACAGGCAGTTTCACTTGGCCTTAAGGTCATACACTTTTCTTTTTTTTAATGCTATAAACATAGGGCAATTTGTGATACTTAGTTTTAATCAGGTTAAGAACAATTTGCCTACTTCTGTGTCATAGAGATGACATGCAGGTTCTAATTTTTCTGGACCTCACAGTTCAAAGGGATAGGAAGTCTGGGAACTCATATTTGTGTTTCTAAGGTGGAATATGTTAAGAAAGAACTATCAAATGTTTAATAAGACTGAAGCCAGTAAATGGTTAACTTCAAATTTTATTAGTCCACATATAGACAGGAATTAAAGAGTGAAGAGTAGCTATTCTGGCAAAATAAGCATTTTGATGGAACCCATTCTCTTAATCTGAAGCCACAGTGCTTTGGTAAATACTAACAAAGGCCTTCGAGGCCTAGAGGTAATACACCCCAGTTTCCATAGCACAACTTCTCCCTTCTGACTACTTCAGTTATTGAGCAATAATACTGGCCCATCTTGATATTAATGTCAAGCTTTTCTGTCTGTATGATCATGAAACAAATACCTTAAAATGGTTTTAAATCTCTGCTGACCTATTCAGGAAAAGATGAACTAAAAGGGCAACACGTCATTGGGTTTTTTCATAATTTACCCATTGTGCAGATTCTTAAGTTGGTATTTTGCTTTTTACTTCAATTCTTTGAAAGAAACAACTGTTTTCAAAGTTGTGAGCCACAGGATATCTGGGGAATTACAGATCTTGGTGCTTCATCTCAGTGCTATATGAAATTGATACAGATGTAATTAAAATGAGCTTAGTAAAATATCTGACTCAGTATCACATGTTATAGGCACAAATTCATGCAAGTGAAAATTGTCCTTTTTTAACCTGTTACAGGTTATTGAAAAATTAATAAACAATAGATAAATGTCAGCCTAATTGATGCAATTTATGCCTTACAATTTTTTCTGTTAATGTGATGTACAAAATCTCATTAGAATTAAAGGATGACTAGAAGATAAAAGGCTGTCTTGTTACAGATTTTTAAACTGTTTAATCAGTAGGAAAGGATTTACAGAATCATAGAATCATAGAATGGTAGGGGTTGGAAGGGATCTCTGGAGACCATCTAGTCCAACCCCCCTGCTAAAGCAGGTTTGCCTAGAGCAGGTTGCACAGGAACGCGTCCAGGCGGGTTTTGAATATCTCCAGAGAAGGAGAGTCCACAACCTCCCTGGGTAGCTATGGCTATGATTATCTTGAACATTTACAGCTTGACTTTACAGCCAGGGAATCTGCGAAAGATACTACTTATTAAGGCACTTGTTGCTGAGTATAAAGCAAATAAGAATTATTCACAGTAAATCAGAGAGGTTATCCTAGAAAATTCCCATTGTATAAGAATATTGTATCTGTATCTCTACAGTCAGGATATTCGATGTAAGACAGGATGGTCAGCTATTAAGTTGTTATTGCATTTCATATCTGTCAAGTGATAAAAGTAAATAAATTCCTTATATGTTCAATCCTTCTAAAACTTCAAAGATAAATCATGCACAGTAATTTTTACTGTGATAAAGTGCATATTTATACCTTTTTTTTTTTAATCTCTTCCATAGATTTAAACCTATTTACATTATAGTTTAGGAATACATAACAAAATTACTAATATGTTGCATTTTACTGAACTACAGAAACAGAAAGAGAGTGAATCAGAACAGCTAAGATACTTTCCTATACTGAATCATAGTGTTAAGGAAGCTTCATTGAATCTATGGACACATTATCCTCATGGATTTCTGACTCACCATAGCAACCACATTAAAAAAAAAAGATGTCGAATAAAAGCAATTTCACTTGAATTTTCTGTTATAACATATATAAGGGCAGAGAAATAAAAATATGACAATACCTTTAATTTTATGCATTGTTTACAAATAATATAATTCATAACTTTATTATAACTTATTTATATCTTTATGATAGAACAGATCAATTATAATTTCATTCACTGGGATGTTCTGATTTTTTTAATTTTCCTGAACTGAAAATTAAAAGAAGATGTTTACATGTAAATAAATAACTATATGAATTCACTGGAAAATATAAAAACATTTATTTTCCACATTTAAAATATTTATGTAGCTGATATCAGAAAAATTTACTATAGAGCATTAAATGGAAATATTAAATATTACACTGAATTTAGAGAAAACATATAGGTCTGAATAAGTATGTTTGGTGTAGGATTTTTTTCCAAAAATCGTTGGAGTCAATATTATTGTAATCTCAAATATAATTATAAAAATGTTTGTTCTGTTTATAAAAAGTATTTAACTTAGCAAAACTATGCTTTATTCTGGAAAAAATATTTCATAAAAATATTTACAATAGGTCTATTTATGGGTTAGAAGTAACATAAAGCTGAGAAGGATTATTTAATAGGACATTACCTCTTCAAGGAACATAAAATAATATGAGATTTTGATTTCTTTTAAAAAAAGTTTTACACATACCCATTGTATTTATATATTTTTTTAAAAAATGATATATGAGGAGACGCTCTTGTATTGAATACTTAAAGCAATCATGTTTTCATACATACAGCTAAGTTCAAGATGTCCATGGAGTGGCTCCTCAAAACCTTGTTTTGAGTGAAAGGAAATATACCTTACATATGAAATGATGAATTTAGGTTTATTTCATTTGAAATAGTAACAGTCCAAACAATAAATAATTTGTCAAGGTTTAATTATTACAGAGGAAAGAAAAAAAGAAAGAAAATAATATATTTCAGAAAAAGTTTCATAATGATAAATTTAAAATTATTGTAGACACACTTTCTTGTATCTACCATTTCTTCTGGTGTTATGATCACCCTCCCACTGCCCGTCAGGATGCTCTGGTCCTAAATTTGCTATATTGTTCTACGTATGTTGTATGGGGGGGTTGTTTGTTTTGTTTTGTTTGGTGAATTGTTTATAGTTCTGGGGTCTCCAGTATAATCCTGTGCCCTTCATATTATCGTCCCATACCAGTACACCTCTACCCTGCATCCTGGGCCCCTAGTTTCAAGATCACACCAGAACTATTTTCATATAAACTACATTTTTATGTTAACAGTGTATATTTCTATCCACACATTAGCAAAACATTACTACTATGTGGATAAAAATTTTGTTTATGCCACACAATTATGCAAAGCTAAGCAAAGTGAAACAAATGAGATAATAACTACTTGGCCATTAGAAAATTGCTGTAACAGCTAAACAAGCTAAAACAAAGCTCTGGGCAGGCCGAGATTTCAGGTACAGACCAATGAGCCTCATCCCAGTTGATGCAAAACCTCTGGCCTGTAGCTAGGAATGGCAATGCTGTATCTACCAGGCTAAATAGTTCCAAGGCAAGGTGACGCCATCTGGCTTGCTTCCTTTCTGCACAAGGGCTGACTTCTGTTAGAAGATATTGGGTGGTTCCAAACTACATAGCAATTAATTCTGGGTCTCCTCATGGCACCAAGTGGTACCCTATTGGCAGAATACATTGCCATTTTGTTTGAGTGTTATTTTCAGCTCAAATTATACAAAAGAAAGTGTGAGGATGTTGTGGATGGAGTGATACACTTCACTCACAAGAGAGGAGTAGCAATATGTTTACTGATATAAAACATCAATTTAACAAATTATTATATTAAATGTGACAGTGGTTTCACAAGATTTGATGGCAAGGTACATTATTTACTGCACAGAGGACAGAGTCAGAAAAACTGTCAGGGAGACCCTCCGTTTGAGTCACAATTTTCAGAAAGGATCATCTTGTTTTCTAATCTCCTCAGAGAGGAGTCTAGGTGCAGCTGGATCCAATCCTAATCCCAGACTTGGTCAAAGGTTTCTATCTAAAGGATTATATAAGCACAATCAACCCTTTGTATCACTTAGCTAAGATTTTCAAAGTTTAGCATGCTATTAATCACTTACCAAGAATATCTTGCTGCAAGGAATCTTTCAACCTCTAGGAGTAACCATGACAGCCATGTCTAGGAGGATCCTATCATACAGTCCACTGCCATGCAGGAGAGCTCCAAGGACTCTTGGACTGCTCACTATTTATGCGGGTAAGATAGTTGACCCATAGTCATATTTGCATACTGACTACAGGTGTTCATTTCTTCCAAATTTGCCTTGAGAGAAACATTGATCAGCACTGTGGTTAGGTGGGCACATTGCTCACCTTAGCCCTTGGCTATTGTGGTGTTATCTGTCTCCCCCAAATCCATTTTGAGCAGGATGCAGCCATCACAAACAGATGTATCCATTATGACTGCCACTGGTGCAGGTGGGAAGTGGGGGGATGTGGAGCACATCATCACAGAGGATTTTGTGGAAGCCCACCAGAGTCATCATTTTTTTGGTTCAGAATTCAGCGTGCGTGTTGCTCTATATCACAGAGTGTGACATGATCACGAGGAAGGAGAATTTAAAGAGCTACTTAGGCAAAGCCTGAGTAGTGTGGGAGGACAGAGGAGGATGAAGGTCATTCATTTTCCTCCCCTTTTGAGGGCAGCCCTTGAACTTCCCACAAATGTATCAGGTTTTGTCTTAAAAGAGTTATTTTGAGAAAGGGTGCTTAGCTGAGATATCAGGAAGCAAATTAGTGTTCGATCAATGTGGATGATTAGGTTATAAATGCTCAAGCTTGTTTAACTGTGTAGACATATCCAGGGGTCTAAATATAAGTTAATTTATCTTCACTTTGAAAAGAAGAGCTCTGAAGTTTTGAAAGTGTCTGAGATACCTAGTAAATACTTTGTTCCTCTCTCCACCTTTTAACACCTTTCTTAGACAGTCAGAAGTTTTCAATATTTAATGTATCAAATGTGACAGTATTATTAAAATTACCCATACATTCCTATCCAGAGGTCCATAAATAATGTCAATTATTGATTTTAATGGTGCACTTGCTCCAAGTTATTGCAATACCATTAATGACTCATTAAAGTGATTAGATTTCCTGCTGATAGTAGCTGAATGAGTGAAAAATATTTCCTGTAACATTACAAAATAATCAAGAAGACAGAAAAAAATTGTGCACATTTCTTTCTGTTTTAATGAATGTAGTGCTTGTTATATACCTTCTATTATCAGAATTAGAAAGGAGTCTGTTAAATGTGTGTTGTAGATGCACCATCTTTTATTATTTTATTAATTTTAACAGTAGTAAGACAATCTGCTTAAAAGGAATTACATTGGATCACACTCTGGAAGAAGAGTCATTTGGTTAAAACTACTTGATGAGGGAAGAGCAGAGAAGCTTAGTGATTAAAAAAAAATGAGGAAAACTTTCCTGGGATATGTATCTAGAATATTTTGAAAGACAAAAATTGCTTAGCAGTTAAAGACAATAACACTGCAGCAAATGCTAGAAAAGCTAACCTAAGGAAACACTGAGAAGAAAATTACCTTTTGCAGTGCGCTATGGCAAATCCTTGTATCCTAGTTCCCCAGTCATCCAGACTGAAGGGACTTCCTGTAATGAATCATGTTTACCATCTCACTCACATCTTTTGTAGTTACATAATTATGCACTTTCAACTGAGAACAGGAAAACACATCCAGATCTATTTGTGCAAGGTAACTATCAGGAAAAGAGTGAATAAACAGTATGAGGTACTAGGAAAAAAGTATTTCCCATCCCCTCTGCCCCTGCTTCCAAAAAAATTGGTAAAGTTAAAATTACACTAGGATACAGAGGCAAAAACAAGATCGTGAATCTGTCACATGCTTGGACGGCAGTGAGAATCTGAAGATATGAAAACCAAAGAGGGGAAGAGAAGCATTTGGGAACTGAATTGATAGAAAAATTTTAATTGGGAAGACTTAAAAACAAATTTTTTGGAATAGCAGTCTTCCATCAGATAGTTCAATACCATTCTTCCATCATAGGTAGTTCAACATCAAATCAAACTACTTGCAAATCCGTAATGCCACTTGTCATATTTGTAGTGTAGCCAGCTAGTTATTACGACAAAGAATGTCAATCTATCCAGTAAAAGCAATTTCTTTAGTGCAGGAATCAATGATCAAACTTTTTGGTCTATGCTATATAGGAACTTAGGTCAGATTAATAAAATGGTTTGACATGTAAGGCTATGAAACTATATTCAAGAAAATTATTACAAGAGTTGCTTTTCCTCTCTGTTGAACCAAATAGTATGTACTAACTGGCTGCTTTTCAGTACTCCACTACAAATGTGATTTTTCGTTTCCTGAAGTAGATTTAAAATTCAATTTCTATAGTAATAAGTTATAACTCTTTCAGAAAACAATAGCAAATTTTAAATCTGCAATGCATTCTTTACAATGAATTCTACTATCTGTTTTTTTTGTAGAATTATTTATCATATTCACCACATAGAACACAACAGACAGCAATCTCTCCCCTAATACTTTAGCACACTTACCAAAAACTCATGTCCAAAACGGCAAGGCTATTTTTAGCATACAGGAAATTTATGTAGATATTTTATCTAAAATCTAACATTGCAAGAAGAACATTGTTATATACTACTAATGGAGATCTTACTGATTTACTGATTTTTTTAATGTATTTTTCTAAGATCTAAATTTTGATGGCTCTTTGTCTCCTATCTTTCTCGTAAAGTAATGTGTTTGCTAGGAATAGTTTGCAATGAGGAACTGTCTTAGAGACATACTTTTCCACTAAACTGGTCATGCATACAAGTAATTATTCCTATGTAGTAATCTCATAGAATTCCTTTTCCTGCTATTTTCTGTTCTGTAAAATTTGTAACTTCTAGTAGTTTTTATTGCAATGCAGTACTGATAGCCATATCTAAGGGCATTTAAATTATGAACAACATGAAGACATTGCACTCAAAGAAAGGACAACATCATTTGACCATCATTACACTGAATTAAGTTTGCACTTAGTGTCAGGAAAGAAAATGTCCTTAATCTATTAATTCAGCATAAACATTTTCACTAACTAATTATCTCAAACTGTAGCAAATATAATTCTATACTGCCTCGTAACTTCATGCATTCCAAGCTCAGGAAAACACTCCTGTTTTGGAAAAGCTTTAGCCTCTATGTCTACCATTCACTGAATTGTCTTGCAATGCTTTACGGGATATTTGGTGCCTGGATTTTTTGGGTTGGTGTTTTTTTGGTTGGATGGTTGGTTGGTTGAGATTTTTTGGTGGGTTTAGTGGTGGGGTTTTTGCTTTCCCCCACTCCATGCCCCAGGTGACTTGATACCATTTCGCTTGTTTTATCTGAGTGCTTTGTCATTGCTTTTCATGTGACTTGAATCCTGGAAAATTCTAAATCTTGAACAATCTGAACTTGTTCGTATATACTCAAATCGTTTGGAAGTCAGGGCCCTTTTCATTATTCACAAAATTCTGTAAATGACACTACTTAATATATTACTTGTCACAATGCATATGTTGTAATGATTCACGATTTTTTTTCTTAAGGTTGGTAAAGGTAATGTTCTCAAAGTTTAGATAATATGTGACATTAGTGACAGTATTTATATAAACTTATTCAGCTTTAGATATATATCTAGAACTGAATGGTTTCACAAGCTACATTTCACTTGGCAAGATTGACTGAAATCCTCTAAAAGTAACTTCTCTTTTTCAGGAGATGAATGTAATCCAGAAATTAACCAGATATTTATTTTAAGTAGTATTTTTAGACTTTCCAATGTTTGTTTAAATCATCAATGTTTTATGTAGAAAACTTACCCTTAAAAGATTACTTGGGTGGAATTCATCGGTTCAAATGTAGATGAGTAAAGGAAAATATAAAGTAGACTTCTCCATCTGAATTTTCAGCATAGACTCACTTATAGTCAGTGGAGAGGAGCAGACATAAAACAGATGTCTAAAATAAATACTGTGAATTATTCCCTAAAAGTGATTACTTCTCTCTCTTGAGTACAAAAAGAAGCCTGAAGTAGTTAGCTGATAAATATATAAAGCTAAATGAGTAGAATCCTGTGTAGATGTTTAAAGACAGATACTTTAATGTATCTGTATGAAGAAAATTTTACACTTATAAATGTAGGATACTTATTTATAAGAATATCACTACAAAAAGCAATAACATTAATCATATAACACTGAAATGAAAGAGACATAATTCATAGAATCATAGAATCTTAGGTTGGAAGAGACCTCAAGTATTGTCTGGTCCAACCTTTCTCAGCAAAAGCACTGTCTAGACAAGATGGCCCAGCACCCTGCCCAGATGAATCTTAAAAGTGCCCAGTGTTGGGGAATCCATCATTTCCCTGGAGAGATTGTCTCAAAGGGTCATTGTTCTCATTGTGAAAAATTTCCCTTTTGTGTCCAATAAGAATCTCTTTAGGAATAACAATTCTGATAATTTTCTTAGTAGAACTACCTGATGATCAGTAATAATTTGGTATGCTTGCTCAGATTGATTTGAATCTTGACATTTGACTGAAGTAAATGGGATTACTAAATACAGTAGCACTGGTCTTAAGTAAGAAATCCTAGATTCTTCAGAAATTCTTAAACTTGAATAAGATTTACCTGTGCTTTAGGATTTGTATCCTCTAGAATCTATAAATTTCTGTCTATGTACCTGAAGTTGAATTACTTCACACTCGGTTCTTTACTTTGAGGAGTCTAAAATGTTAGCATTCATATTTTATTGATCTGTAGCATTGTTACATATTTCAATGTTTTGTTTCCTTTTCTGTTTTCTTATGTAGCATGTAGCTATCTATTTTCCTTTCACAGAAACATCTCTCTTCTGCTTTCAGACTGGTTCAAGGGCTACTGCATGCTCAATCTCTTATTTAATTTGTTCAAAGGTCTGTTGCTGTTTAGGACCTATTGGAAATCATTTTTCTTTTGGGTCATTGGATAGAGTGGGTGTACAATCTGGCTACAATTTGGAATACAAATTCTCCAGAAACCCACGACATCTAGGAAGGCTTGTGTTTCCTTTTTGTTAGTTGATGGGGACATAGCTGTTATTTTGTTGATCACCCCCATAGGAATCTGGCAGCACCCATTCTGTTATTTAATTCCAAGGAACTCATTTTCCCATACAGATCCCTTGACCTTGCCTCTCTTTACAGCAAAACAGGCTTTCGAAAGAATTTGAGTTATTTTCTTAACTTTCTCAAAAACTTCTTCCACATTGTTACCCCATACAACGATGCCATCAATGTATTGCAGGTGTTCAGGAGCTCCACCCTTCTCCAGTGCAGTCTGGATCAGTCCATGGCATATAGTAGGGCTGTGTTTCCACCCCTGGGGCAGTCCATTCCAGGTATACTGGACACACCTCCACGTGAAAGCAAAATGTGGCCTGCACTCTGCTGCTAAGGGATTAGAGAAAAATACATTAGCAATATCAATTGTAGTGTACCACCTGGCTGCCTTTGACTCCAGTTCATATTGCAGTTCCAGCATGTCCGGCACAGCAGCACTCAGTGGTGGCATGCCTTCATTCAGGCCACAATAATCTACTTTTATTCTCCGTTAGCCTCTCACTGTCCGTATAGGACTCTTAAAGGTGAGTGAGTCTTGCTGATCGCTCCTTGGTTATCTAGTTGCCGGATCAGCTTATGAATGGGGATCATGGAGTTTCCGTGTGATATTGTTGTCTATGCACCGTTGTAGTGGCAATTGGCACTTGCTGTTCTTCAACCTTCAGCAGCCCCACAACAGAAGTGTTGTGGCCAGCAGGACTAGGGAAGTGTTCATCCCCCTGTACTTGGCACTGGTGAGGTCACACCTCGAATACTGTGTTCAGTTTTGGCCCCTCACTGCAAGAAAGACGAAGTGCTGGAGTGTGTCCAAAGAAGGGCAACAAAGCTGGTGAAGGGTCTAGAGCACATGTCTTATGAGGAGCGCCTGAGGGAATTGGGGTTGTTTAGCCTGGGGAAAAGGAAGCTGAGGGGACACCTTATTGCTCTCTACAACTATCTGAAAGGAGGTTGTAGTGAGGTGAGTGTCCGTCTCTTTTGCCAAGTAACCAGTGATAGAATGAGAGGAAATGGCCTCAGGTTGCACCAGGGGAGCAAATAGCTATCCAGACAGGCCTCACAAAACTAGTAAGATGTCGTGTAGATATAGCTGTATAGTCTTGATCTCTTTTAACAAGTTTTAGTTCATTAAAATTAACATAAAAAATACTTATTCTGACTGATATTCTTAGAGCCTATGTGATCATCTGTGAACTTTAAGTGTTTGAGCACTTATTTTTATAATGTACTGGAATGTTTACTGTCCCTTTAAAAAGTAGCCATTTTTGTTAGCACAGCAAGGAAGAAATTATGTACGAAAAGCTGATTGCTAGTCTTGGTAATCAGTTTTTATCTTCTTTCCATAAAAGGAAATTATTTTCATTAGAATTTGATTTCATCTCATTTAGTAATTAGTAATGGAAAATCCTGTTATGGTTAGTTATAGCTTATTTCTCACTTCCTTCTTCCCTATTCCCTCCCTCCCTCCTACCCCTTTCCATCTTCCTTCCTTTATTTCCTTCCTTTCTTCCTACCATCCTTAAAGACTCGGGTTCCAGTGACACAAAGTAAGAACAGAGTTGTGGCTACCTTTACCAGTTCTCCTTTTTATTGGAAATAAAAGAAAATTGTATCTTATCTTTTATTTCTTTTCTTTTTTTTTTTTTTTTTTTT
>VZSC01011380.1:0-24558 GCA_013398225.1 Steatornis caripensis
CCGGGGCCCGCGAGGCGCTGGGGGGCCCACTGGTGCCGTTGGCCCGGGCCTTCTGCACCGCTTTAGCGATGGCTTCCGTGCCGGAGGGCGCCCCGCTCCGCCTCCGCGCCGCCGGCTGGGCCGTCCTGCTCGGCCGCACCGCCGGGCCTGGGCCTGGGCCTGGGCCTGGGCCTGGAGCCGGGCCTGAGACGGGGCTAGAGCCGGGGTGCCCGGCGGACGGTGCGGGTCCAGCCCTGGCGCTTCGGAGGGCGGGTTTCGGTGCTTGAGGGCACGAGCACGTTGCTCTCTTCGGACTTGCTCGATGGTTTCGAGAATTCGCTTGTTTAAAAAGATCTGGCTAGGTGCTAGGGTTTGTTAAAAAGCGTGTAGCAGAGGCTTTTCTCTACCGGAGTCTTGCAGCCTGAGGTTAAAACGCGAGCTGATGGCCGCCTTTCCTGACAAAACGGGTTTGGTGCCCCATGCGCGGTGGTTGTGTTTGCTATTGCTCCTTTCATGCAGTCATGGAAGGATCCCAACAGTATTCGTTTTTATAAGAGTTCTTTGTGTTTTCAGGAACATTCTTTAGAGCTTTCCCGAACAGACCGCTAACGTTGTAAGAAAGCAGGACCCTCTCATTTCGGAGGCTTGCTTGTTTTCTTTTTGAGCCAGCCTTAAATAGAAGAAATTAAAATACTTCACTGGGGCACCATCCAGCCTTCCTTGGACCAGTCCGTTTCGGTTTTGGCTAAAGAAAGTTGGTTCTGTCCTAGCACAAACCAGGACGCTATGGAATTGTGTGAAATGGAAATCTGATGCCTCTTAGGCATCAGAGCTCCAGGGAAGGTAGCCTGTAATATAATTACGGATGCCGGGGAGCTGCAGGGAGGGTGGCCGGGCTTATGTGCACCCTCCAGATGTCATCAGATGCTCACGGAGTAGAGTTGGATAGACCATTGGTGTGACGCAGCGGGATGTTTCTTAATGGTTTTGTGTTTCCTGCTTTTCTTTTTTTTTTCTTTTCCACGTTACTCTTTTCATAGAAAAGACTGGATTTCTCTCATTAATAGATCTAATTTTCAAGCTACTCAATTTTTATTCAAGGGTCTGCCTTTGAACCCCAAAGAAGTTATCTTTCACAGTACTCCTTTTTTGGATTCACAAGTATTGGTGCTCATAATTGGGAGCACATACGAATAACTCACTTTGTTTCCCACCTCATCTTTGCTTAATTAGGACTAGGAGGTTAGGACTTAATTAGGTTAGGAGGTTTGCCAGGTTAACGCTGGGAATGAGCGTTCAGGTCTCGAGCGTGTGAGGTTAAATACAATTCCAAAGACGGTTGAAACCCAAGGAATGTTATATTGCTTCGGGTATGTGAAGACATCAGATATTGGTTTTCTTGAAAGCTGAGGTAGTGACTGTCCTTTATTTCACAGTGCACTCTTCAGCCGGTTCGTTTGGTGTCGCTGTCTAGTTCCGTTTATGCATATTTTAAAATGACGATGCGTACATTTCAAAACCAAAAGAATTAGCCAACTCCTGGCCACTGCATGGTTCTGCTGCACTAAAGTGAAGTGATGCAGTGGCCAAACAGAAGACAGTCAGAGTTGCAGGTCAGTTTACAGTAAATTGTCAGGGCCTCACAGTGTAAACAGAAAAATAAAGACCTTGCTTCAGAGTTTCTGTTTATCCTCATAGGGTAGCTATTATAAACAAATTTAATCAACACCATAAAAAAAACTATTATGTCACTTTTCTACAAGTCTGGCATTCGGATTGAGTATTAAGAGCTGAGTACAGTAAGTACAAGCAGTTTGACTATTTTTGTTTAGTTGACTTTAAACACCAAGCATTCGAGCATAAACCTGTTAGCTTATGCTGTCAGGTTAGAAGCGACATTCGCATTCAGAGAGTTATAATCCTGTTGCAGATAAAACACTGCACCGAGTCCAAGCAAGTCTTGATGAGCCTGTGATTATTCCTGGGGCTTGGAGAAAGAGTCATACGGGCCCCGGGAACTTAAAATCTAGTTTCAGAGCTGGTGCTGCTGTGGTGGGTGGCTGTGTCGGCAGCAGCGAGGAGGTAGCGATGGCCTATAGGTGAGCACCGGGAATTGGCAGCAGCAGTCCCGTGACTGAGGAAGCACATAAGAACTGTCACAGATGGGGGAGGTGAGGAACAAGATGTGTATTTTGAATATGCTGGTGTTATTCAGCAATGTTTAGCTACAGAAGAATTCAGAGTAGCCAATGTAAAAACTGTGTCTCTGTGGTTTGTATATCACGTCCAGCATGTTTTGACAAGAGGCAGCGGGTATCAGGAGCAAAGAAAATGAAAAGGATTAGTTAGACAAAAGGCCGTGTTAGAATACAAGCCTTGAGATGGAAAGAAGTGCCTTTTTTTTTTACTTCACTTGCTCCCAGACTGGGTGGTATCTCGGCATGAATAACAAATGACGTAGTGTAGGAGATGGCCTTCCAGGAACAACAGTTTGACCTGACTGAGTATTGCGTGCTTTTATTCAGCTTGGGCCTTTGTGGTATGACTGGAAGATACTTTTTTAAACTTCAGGGCTGTTAAACATCTTAAGTAGAGCATTCATTCTTGCCAGCTCTGCACAGTAAGTTTAAACGCTGTTTTTCAAGTAGGACCTTTCATAAACTGTGTGTTCTTTATGTGAGTGTAGTGCTCAGCATGCCAGAAAGAATGTGAATCTGACCATCCAATATCATGTATTAATTCATCAGCATTTTTGTCACTGTGTGTTTTACCTTGCTGTCTTTGAAAAACTGACGCGTGGTCTTAGCGTTAATGGCCTTTCAATGGAAGACCCCGTTCAAGTGTCCCCACAAGCACCTTTTGCGTGATCCTTGGCTTCTGTCTTTCCAAGTTCAACACGAGTGCCTCTGTCTCCTTTCCGTGCTGGAAGGAAAATTGGCTGCTCTATGCTGTGACCAAGAAATTGGCCTAAAGACAGTCCAGTGCTTTTGCAGTCTTACCAGCACAGCTGCAATGTTTACTTTGTTCTGGGACANCCTTTCAAAGGAAGACCCCGTTCAAGTGTCCCCACAAGCACCTTTTGCGTGATCCTTGGCTTCTGTCTTTCCAAGTTCAACACGAGTGCCTCTGTCTCCTTTCCGTGCTGGAAGGAAAATTGGCTGCTCTATGCTGTGACCAAGAAATTGGCCTAAAGACAGTCCAGTGCTTTTGCAGTCTTACCAGCACAGCTGCAATGTTTACTTTGTTCTGGGACAATTTAAATCGTGGAGGCTGGCTAGAAAAGCTGGAGAATTAAGGACAAAGTAACCTCCAGTAAGAGGAACTCAGTTCTGGAATTTGATAGACTTTAGATTTTTGCTCTCGGCTAACTTTCCGAAAGTGGATTTGCGGCACAGGCTCTGCTGTTGTACTGGAACCAGTTAAATGGGGAAAATAATTAAAGTAAGAAGCAGGGAGATCTTGTTTGTCAAAAGGAGTGCATCTTGTAAGGAGACTGAGTTGGGTCTTATGAAGTGTAACTCAGAGTCCCAAAATGTTTGATGCGCGTGTGGCATATGCTTTACGCTTACCAGGTGCCATAAATCTACCTTGCATTGAGCCTGTCAGTAAACATCTGTTGAATGCATCGTACGTGAAAGCCAGGCAGTTTGGTTAGAATATAAGATGGGAATCATCACTTCTTTACATAGCCTGTCCTTTTTCTAGTCCTCCCGGTACTGAGAGAAAGCCTCCCTGTTTCTCCTTTGAATTTTAGGTAGAATTAGTCATTATACTGAAGTAGTTTTGCAACTGTTTTGTAACAATTTTACTTGGTGCCAAATGCTCTTGATTACAGTAACAGACCTGCACTGCTGTGTTTTGTTACCCAGAGCATTACTGTTGCGGCATGCTGTGTTGCTGTCCTGGGTTAGCTCTGCTGGCCCTGCTGTGGGTGTTCTTTCACCTGCGTATTGAATCTGTTTTCCCCACCCTGTTGCCTCAGCTTGCAGTACAGGCAGGTCTCCCGTACGGCAAGCCCTCTTCCTCCCGATGTCAGAGCTCTAGCAGTTCTTTGTCCTTTCTTCACGCAGTCTGCGTGTGTGCCCAGTCGGTCAGCCTAAGCAGTATGTGTGCATGTCAGGTGAAGGTGTGCAGCGCCTGATACCTCCTACCCCCCTCCCAGGTATTCTTCAAAACCTGGACATCCTCAGGCGCGTCTGATCCAGCGTTCAGTGGTTTGGTTTACTTTAAAGAAGGCCAGGAGGAAGAGAGACAAGTTGCTGAGCTGTGTAATTATACTGTCTCCCTACTGGACCTACAGCTACCTCTCATGAAAAATCTGCGGGGTGTGCGGCTTCTTGTTGGCATCTCACGCCCCCAGCAGCCAAGTAATCGTCAGCCACACGTGCATTTGTGGAAGGTGCCTGGCTGTGCAGAGCTAGAGCTGGGAACCTGGAGCAGCGCTCTCCCCAACATTCGTTTTCCCAGCAGGGTTCTTGAGTGGCGATCATAAAGTTTACCTTTTGGGGGTGCTCACAAATTCAGTAATTCCAAGGGGTCTCTTTCTCTTTTTTTTTTTTTTTTCATTTCATAGGGTATGGTTTTGTTTTACTTTTACAGCTGCTCACACAGGACTGCCCAGTTGTCAGTGGGAGTGTGTGGGTTAATTCACAGAGAAAAGGAGGAGTCCCTGTGAGGAGCCCAGTTAAGGACAGGTCTGCCATGTGCTACTCCTGGTGCAAACTTTATCTTCCCAACAAATAAGTATTTTATCTGGTTGTCATCAGTAACTCTGGGAATCAGTTAGAATGGTATTGTACTTATAGAGCAAACCTAGCAGACATTCAGTTTAGTTGCTGAGGATAGAGTGTCTAGGAAAAGGTTTGACTGGGGTGGAGTTAACCCTTCCAGTTTTTTTCCTTCCCTTAGCATTGCTGAAATTACTTCACCTTTGCATTGTTAGATTGCTCTTGCTGCTGCCTTTGGTATAAGGAACACATAGTCTACAGGCAACGCAGGTAAGTTACTGAGACATCTGCAGGATTGTTTTCTGTGGAAAGTCCACTGTATTGGGAGCGATCAGAATCACTGCAGGGCAATCCTGCACAGATATTTGCAGTACTTAATGTTTTGCAGATTAACAGATTGCAGCTTACAAATTGCATGTGAATTTGGAGGGGTGTTTTTAAGATCAACAATGCACACGTGCATTGTTCGGCAGGAAGGCAATTAGCAGCAGTAAGAAGCTTCAACAAAGAAATTAGTAGCAATAGGTCCTCCTCAAATACTTGTAACTGTAAAAGTTAAACTAACCATTCTTAATTCCGACTGCAAAGTCATGTGTTGCAGGAAGTAATGTGTCTGCATTTGAGATCTAAAATTCAACTATGGTGCTTAACCTGGAATAGGTAATTAAGTTCTCCATGACGCTTATGAGGAACAGTACAAGTGACTTCAAGACTGCATATATTTCTTCTTTTCTTTTGACCTGAGGTAGTTCTTAGNGCAGGAAGTAGTGTGTCTGCATTTGAGATCTAAAATTCAACTATGGTGCTTAACCTGGAATAGGTAATTAAGTTCTCCATGACGCTTATGAGGAACAGTACAAGTGACTTCAAGACTGCATATATTTCTTCTTTTCTTTTGACCTGAGGTAGTTCTTAGAACTAATCTCTTGCATGTTTGGAGTGGTTCCTCGTTTCTGTACTACTGCCACAAGCAGGATATGTTTGTAACTTGCAGTGAAGTATTTGTGTATGCTGCATGTGGTGACAGTGGGCAACAACACAAACATCTATGTATGGTTAATGATTAACGTAGGTCCGATTAAATTTCTCAGTAACTTGATTCGTACCTTTTAGTGGTAGAGATGGAATCACCTGCTATAGCTGATTAAATTGCTAACGTCTTGCTGAAGAAACTTCTTTTTTTAAAGCGATTAAATAGTCCGAGACATTTGATGCCACTGTGGTTGGTATTGGTACTCTGAAAGTGCTGTAAGTCACAGCTTGAGGCACTGGTCCTTGATGTACTTCCGTTGTGAACGCTCCTTCAGTGCATGTGAGCCTCCCCGCCCCCAGTGATGGTGCTTCAGAATGACGTGCAGTGCTTCTGGTTTTGGTATTTACCTCATTTCTTGGTCTTGTGAGCTTTTTTGGATCACTGCCGTGTTTTTCCTATGCTCTTTCCAGACATTCTTTAAAATGTATTTGTACACCAAAAATGGATACAGTATGTCTCTGTTTGTCTCACCGGTTCCATTTATAAGGATAAAACCACCACAGTGTTAATTCTGTGCATTCAGTAATGTTGTTAGCCCATTTTGCCATCACATNCCAGACATTCTTTAAAATATATTTGTACACCAAAAATGGATACAGTATGTCTCTGTTTGTCTCACCGGTTCCATTTATAAGGATAAAACCACCACAGTGTTAATTCTGTGCATTCAGTAATGTTGTTAGCCCATTTTGCCATCACATAATATAGTAATGTGCAATTGTTTGCCTGTCTGTCTTTTTGCACTCTTAAAATCGCAGCTGAGTTAGGTAACTTGTCCTTTCCTGCAGGAGTGATGCATGTTCTCTGTTGGTGGCTTCAGCGACAGCAAGTTTTATCCACCAGTATTAAGTTCCCTTAGCTGTTCTGTGCAGTTCTGGAGCACTGAAGTAACTGCAGGATTCTCTTTCAACTCGTGTAGAAAAAGTGATCTGTCTGCTGAACATCTTTGCATTTTAATGAGGCTAAGGTGAAATTACTGTGAATATTCCTTATCAGGATGGCAGGATGATTATTTTTAGGAGGGAAATGGGGGTGGGGGGGTGGGGAAGGTGTGTGAAGCGTCTGTCGGCTCAGCTTGGTGCTGCAGACTGCTGGAGCTTTCCCTGGGAGGAGCAGCCTGCAGTCGGTTTCTCGCTTTGCCTGTTCAGGCCTCCTCCTTGCCCTCACCTCTCAGGGCATTCTGGACTAGCTGTTTGTGAGGCTTCAACTTAGCTCTGTTAACGAGAGTCTCATCCTAAAAGGATTAATTGTGGAAATGATTACTGGGTACCCCTCAATAGCCAGCAAGGGCCCTCGGGGCCAGGAAGGCCGGGGTGTCCTGGGGGACGTTGAGGAGAGCGTGGGCAGCAGTGGCGGGAGGGGAGGGGAGGGGATCCTGCCCCTTCGCTCTGCCCTGGGGAGGGCACCTCTGCAGGGCTGGGTCCCCCAGTTCAGGAGAGTCGGGGAATGGGGCCAGGCTCTTTTGAGGGGTGCCCAGTGCCAGGATGAGGGGCACCAGGCACAAATGGGAGCCCGGGCAGTTCCCCCCGAGCGTGAGGAAGAACTTGTTTGCCGTGAGGGTGCCCGAGCCCCGGCCCAGGCTGCCCAGGGAGGCTGCGGAGTCTCCTTCTGCGGAGAGATTCAGCGCCGCCTGGATGCGTCCCTGTGACCCCTGCGCTGGGGGCACCTGCTTTAGCGGGGGGGCCGGGCTGGGCTGCGGGTTGTGCAGGGGGCCCTGCCAGCCCCTGCCGTGCTGGGATTGTGGGATTCAGTAGGCGTTTTGCATGCAGCATCGAAGGTACTGTGGCAATCCTGAGCATTACTTAAAGAATCCAGTTCCCTCAGTCTCTCCCTACAGGGCAAGTGCTTCAGCCCATCTGTGGTCTTGGTGGCCCTTTGCTGGACTTGCTCCAGTTCATCAGCATTTTGTCTTGAGGTGTCCAGAAATGATGCGGTCTGAGTGCTCAGTGGAGCCGGTGGTCACTGCTGCCTCTGTCCTTGGGCTCCATTGCAGCTGATGCAGCCCGGGCTGCTGTTAGCATGCTCTGGTGTGGCAGCAGGGAAGGCTGGCTTGTGCTTGGCCTACTGGGACCCCTCGTTCCTTCTCCACAGAGCTGCTCCTTGGCCTGGACCATTGCAGGGGGTTAGTCTGTCCCAGGTGTGAGCTGTAGCATTTATCTTCCTCAGATCTCATTAGCTTTTTATGGGCAGTAAACTTTTTTTTTATCTATGACATAAGCTGTGTTGGGAATCTCAAGAGTTTCAATCGTGTTTCACATTGGCAAAAGTAATTTTGGAGCCTGACAGCATCAAGTAAGAGCCATCTTCTGCTAGGAGCAAGTGGTGGAGTGGTTTAGAGGAACCCAGCACGGACATCTAGAAGATTTTTTTATTTCTCAGTACCGATCCAGCGAGGAGGAGATCTGTCAAATGCAGTGAAAATGTATCACAAGGGATTGTTTCAAGGATCCATAGATGATTTGTGTGCGTGTATTTAAGACTTTTCTTGTTTTCAGATGTGGGTTTGCATAGAAGGTGGTGCTCTGGAAGAACTGTGTTACACTACTGGACACCATTAGTGAAATTGTCATAGAGTCTCCTTGTTTATTTAAGTAGAAGTTAGTGGCCAGATACACAGTCATGTAAACAGTTTGGTCCTGAGATGCTAGAAAAATGACACATTTTGAAAGGTTTTAATCTCTGCTCATTCTCTATAGAACACATCTGGTAGGATGATGGAAAAAACTTGGCCGTGCCCCATGCTCTAGACTTTGGCAGTACATTAGTTGCACATGCTAACAGCGACAGAAGAAATAATTCACTAGCACTGCTGTTCCCGTTTGGGGGAAGAAAAAAGTATTCTATAGGAGGTGCAGAGGAGTAGCTGATAAAGAAATTCATGAATAGTAAAAGGTCATTGTGCACAGAAAGGCTTGTGAAGTTACAGAGTTTACAGCTGAATCAACAAAGACTTGGGTAGTAAATAGGAGCAAAATACTTAAATGTATTTATATACACAAAGAAGGACCTTTTCTGAAAAGATAACCTGCTGTGCAAGTAAAAACATTGCCTTTCACCAGGCGCTCGGGTGATGCCTCTTCCGGCTTCACTACTGGTGTGGGGTGTTGTAGCACAAAAATAATCAGAGGAATACAGGTTCCCAAGCACTGATGCAGGTGGTAGAGCAAGGATTAAACTGAGTGTACTGGCCAGGTACTTCATCAGTCTTTTTTCCACCTCTGTTTTGTTTAATCTTGGTGTTGTTTGCTTGTTGTGGTTCCTAAAATAAACAAGATTCTGTGTTTTTTCTTTCTCTTGTGTGTGTTTATACTTCAGAGAAATTCTCAGCCATGTAATAAATTTCCAACGAATGTGCCTGAACTCTTGGGAGTTCAAACCACCTTAAAGGGCCAAGCAACGCTCAGAAGCAATGTTCATAGCAACAGGTATACAGTTTCTATTTATTTCTCTTTTAAAAGAAGCTCCTATTCTCCTGCTTGTCAACTTGTCTCCCGTTTTTCTTGTTACCTCCTAACCGTTACAGTGCATTTAAATAAGGCTGTTTTCAAGGTGGCCAGCCTTAGTATATCGCACCAACTGCTTTGCAACAGTTGCTGTTCGTTACTGCCTGTCAGACTCTAATTGTGCCGAGCCTTTTCTTCCTAGTGGTATCACCCTGAGGTGCCAGGAAAGAGAAGCGATAGTCTCGGTTCTCTGTGAATGGTGATAGAGATTGGGATTGTTTTACACAATCTGTTGCTTTTTGAATAGACTGGCATAACAGAGGGTGGTAGTGTTCCTTGAAGAAACCCTCTGTTAAAGTGTACTGGAGAAATTTTTGTTACAGGTGTACCGCTGATCGGCAAAGACATGTATCTTTGGTTCCTTCCCAGAGGGATGCGTGGTGGCAAGGAGCTTGGAACCAGTAACGCGTGGGTCTGGCTTCTTGGATACTCTTTGTCACTTCCCCATCCCTTCATCATCCTTGGTTTTGATTTTACCCTCCGTACTGGAGAATGGATGTTATCGACCAGTTCTCAGAAGCTATGCCATTGAATGAGCTCAAATGTCTAAATTAAGTTAAATGTAGATACGTAATAGTCTTTCTTTTCATGAATCTTAATAAATGATCACCAACAGAGTAGCTTTTTTATTGTGAATGGTTCATTTTTATAGCCTTTTCACTAAGTTTTTCTTCTCCCAGGTCTTATAGCTCCTAAATTGCAATAATTCATTTTTTAAAAGCTGAAAGGGAATGGAACAGCAATAGAAAAAGGTGTGGGCTTTTTTAATTGTCTGCAGAAAACTAAGGAAGTCTCTGGAGTTGACTGTACAATAGCATGTATGTAAGATGTAAGCAAACAGGAAGGGGAGCCACGAGAGATGGGTGGAAAACATTGGTTTTAGCCAACAATTTTTTTTTTTTTAATGTTCTACAATCAAAGTGAATCCTGGAGATGATGTAGCCTTGCTGTACCAAACAGGTCACGGTTACTGTCGCTTTGCTGATACTTGTTTTGCATTTGCATGTGGACTGTGCAATAGTATTTTTTGACCGGTAGCGTGCACTGGAGTTCCCCAATTTGCAGCCGTGAAATGGTTCCAGCTACCTCTGTTCTTATTCACGTGTTGGCTTTGTTCCCCTTAGGTCTTTGTGTGTTATTCAGTGTAGCTATGAACTTCAATCTGAAGGGACCAGCAAAGTACCTGCAACTCTAGAACATTGTATTCACATCCTTGTAGGATAGGTTTTTATGTGGGGGGGGTTATTTTGCATCTGCTCGATGTTCGTTGATCCTAGAAAGTGCTCACAAACCTGTTATCATGAACTTGAGACTGAATGCACAAAACCAGAAGTTTCAGTTGTTGCTGTACAATAGAGAGTAAGAGGAGAAGTTGTGGATGCCCCCTCCATGGGAACGTTCAGGGCCAGGCTGGGTGGGGCTTTGAGCAACCTGGTCTGGTGGAAGGAAGGTGTCCCTGCCCATGGCGGGGGGGTCGGAACAAGATGGTCTTTAAGGTCCCCTCCAGACCAAACCGTTCTGTGGTTCTGTGATATCTCTCTGAACATCAGCAAGCTCATCCTGTGGCTTTCTTTATTTTCAGGGTAGGCGAGCTCCTGCTCCTCGCCCTTAGTAGTCTGACTGAAGAACAAAGGAAGCGTTGTAGCCTAGTGGGAGGCGGCATGCAGGCTGCAGTCATCAGTAGACTGAGAAGCAGGCTAATCTGGGAGAAACTTTGTAGTTAGTAAAGGAAGTGCTTAAAAACTACTTGTTTTCTGCTATTAACGTAGGTTTTTCCCATGGTAATTTTTGTTCTGAAACCAGTAGTGTTCACAGACACAAGTCTGTTCAGCCTGGTCTGTGTCAGCTACTGAACAGATTAGGATATTTGTCCATTCTGGTATTTCAAGTGCTTGATGGTGAACATTGAGAGAAGAATTTATTTCTGCTTTTGATCGATGATACAGGCAGAACTTGCATGAAGATCAAAGGCAGCTCCAGATCCTGCTGCTTTAAGCCAAGGAGGTGGTGAAGTGGATGGTTCCAACAAGGGGACCGTTGTGCTATAGTCACACTCTCTTCTTCCTCTGTTGCATTGATTCGGTAGGAAAATAGACTTCCACCATGGTGCAGTGTGTGACTCAGTCAGACCAGTGCTGCTCTGCATCCCCGCAAGAAATGGACAAGTTTCTGTTGGCAGAATGAACACAGTTTATCTCATTAGAAGAAGTTTCTAGTCTGATAGTCACTGCCACTTAGCTAAACGAATTGCCAGAGGATCTCAAGATAAAGAATGACTGGGCAGTGTGATGGCAGATGTAGAATTCCATGTTAGAACATGTGAAGTAATACGTGTATGGTGGGGAAAATAAAGTGGTTATATGTGCGCTGTGACAGGTTGTAAAATAGCCTTTTTCCCCCTGCATGCACTAATTAGGGTTTATCTGCTTAGCAGGAATGTGACCCCACTTCATACCCACTGAGTAAAATAAAAAATGTGGTTAATGAGCCAACTAAGCAGGATTTAGCATCAGTCTCCCCCACCCCGATCAGCTGGGGAAAGGATTAGTGGCAGCCCTGCCTCGAGGGAAAAGTAGGTGCAGAGTCCCTCTGTAACAGCTTAGAGGGTTGTCAGCTGAGGAGGTTTATTGTGCAGAGCTCTGTAATGTCACTGTCCTGTGTCTGGTGCACGGGCAACAAGAGCAATGGGCCAGCAGATACAGCCGGAGATTGCAGCCTTCGTGGTGGATACTTAGGGGTCTTGGTATTGAAGGGCTGACACGCTGGAGCTTCTGTTTGTACAGCTAGGACTGGGAATTGCTGTGGATAAAGCAGGCGCTTAGGAGGCCTTGAGTTTTGGGGCTCTCTTGTGCTCCGCGTTCCACTCTTTGCTTCATGGGAGAGCTTGAGGATTGTTACCTTGGGCCTGTGCCTGTGCCGAGGTGCCTTCTGAGAATACATGAGAAGCTGCTGCTTTTCTCCTCTCTGCTGCTGTTTACTCCTTGAGTGTGGCGATTTCTGTTACCTCCCTAGTAATTTTTAAAATCTGAATTGTGCTTGAGCTTCATTTATACTTAGGTGGTATCTGTCACTTACCGTGGAAGGAACTCATGTGGTTAAAGTATCTTAACTGTTTTGCACTTTTCTTCCCCGTCACAAACAGAATGTTCTACGTATCAATGTATAGAAAAGAATATGAAAATACCATAAGTGAAAAATTGGACTGTCAGGGAACTCGTGATTCTGGATGAAACGGGTGACTGGTCTGTTGCTGCTGAGTATTGCTGCAGTAGCCACAGTGCAGGAGCCAGGCTGGTGTTCTCTCGGAGTCAGATGTGCAGTGTATGGCTCTCCTCATGGAAACATGTGCGCCCTTCTGCCTCCATCACTCTGCAGTCGCTCAGTGTATCTGACGGTTCTGTTACATCTTGTGGAGAGCTATTGCAACAGCTTGCCTATCAGCGTGTGCCCCTCTTCGCTGTGTGGTAGGGTAGAGCCATACAACAAAACATGCAGATGCGGGATCTTTTGCTTCTGAAGGACACGTTTTTTCTCTCTGAGGCTTCAGGTGTAGCTGAAAAATAGCTTTTTGCTGTTCTGCATTTTGGTATTACGTTCATAAAATCCTGATGTACCTTTAAGATTATTTTTTTTCTGGAGGAGGAGATGAGTGATATTTCAGAGACAATTGTGCCCACCGGAAATGTCTACGTCTTAGCCATTACCACAAATGGCCGTGAGCAAGCGGTTATTCTGAATGAATGGGAACCAAATTAGCGGGAATACTCACTGTTCCTTCTGCTAAAATGCCAATTACTTTGATAGTATCTTTTTCAAGTGACAGCTTTATTCCTGTGCCAGGAGAGCTGGTTTTGTTTTGCCATCTGAATGGGTCTGTTCCTTTTTCATATACTGTATTTGTTAGAGTGCTTACATATAGCTCCCTCTTTTTTTTTTTCCGTCCTTTCTCTCTCTCTCTTTTTTTTTTTTAACTGGCAAACTGAAACACATGTTAATGGGGTTTTGGAGATGAACCCTATTTTGACTGGAAATTATCCCACTTTTGGGGATGCCGAAGAATAATACCCTGAGGGTACAAGTCGGGGGGTGCTTACCAGAAAGAGACAAGCTGCTGAATCACTTTGACCAAAAACAGGTTGATACGCGTACCTTGGAGAAACGCACTGTTACTTAACACGGTAGGATAGTTGACCAGTTGTTTCACAGGAATGGACATCAGTGTAAAACATGAATGTGAGGTGAAGAAGTCAGTAGAATACCTAAAACACAAACGGAGCTAACATTTGTTGCCTCATGTATATCTGAAACCATGAAAAGTCAGTTCAGTGGCACAGAAGCTTATTTCTAGACCTGTTCTGGTGTTGGGTTTGGGAATCTGCACGGGCAGGTGGTGTGCATCCCATACTGAGTGTGAGAGTAGTGCTGCTTTGTTACTTGGTACCTGGAACAGTACATGAGGTTTGGAAAGCTTTCAGAGAAGATTTTGGAAGGAACACTTGAGAAACCAAGGGTGACAAACCAACGTAGGAAGAGGTGGAAGGAGAAAACAGATGGGTACATTTGACAGAGTTTGACTGTTGAGAGGGAGGATGGAGATGATGTGAGTCAAGACGGGATTATTTAATTTTCTTTAAAATGAAAATCTGGTGGTTCGGGAACGCTTTAAGTATCCAGCGTGTTCATCAGTGTGTACGATTGATGGGATAGCTCTCCCCTAGGGAGTGGCTAGATATTAACAGGTTTTCAACACTTAATAAGTCTGGGAAGACACTTGAGCCAGCTATGACATTCTGATGTCAAGTGCTTTGGTTTTCTGGGAATGAAGAAATTGGTCGCTTTTGTGAGAACGGTTTTTCCATGAGTGTTTTCTGTTTTCTCAGGGTACAGAGTCCATAAAGATGGAAAATGGACAAAGCACGGCAGCTAAGCTGGGGCTTCCTCCCCTCACACCAGAACAGCAGGAAGCTCTCCAGAAAGTGAGTAAACCTGGCATGGATTTGCTTCTTAGCACTATTTGTTTGGGGGTTTTTTGTTTGTTGTTTTTTTTAAATGAGCATCTGTTACTGATGTTACAAAAGGGAATTCATCTGCGTATCATCATACGTATGGGGTAATGGCTGTGCTGGGTGTGGATTCACGCTTTCAAATTTGTGCCCGAGTATGACTTGTTTTGGTCCAAAGTTTATAGGTGCTTTTTCGGGAGCATGATGTGGAATTTGCTGTTGGGGTGGGAAGAGTGTTAATTAAAAAAAAAAAATCAAAATCGTAAGTAAATAACATCTTAAGATCACGTTGTAATTCTAAGACAATATGCAATTGCCACAAAGTTACTGCAAGGAGCAGCCTGTGCCCCACAAGGAATAGGTTCCTGATATGCTCCAGCTGGTCTTCTGTTCTATCTACGCAAGCACACGTCACGAAATACTGCTATTTTTCCCTTATGCTCCTTCCCGTGTTGTTGTAAAGAGACCTAATAGCACGCAGCAGGTATTTTCAACTCGTTTGAGCCAATCTGTTTTAATCTAGATAAAATTTCAGTCCAGCTCTGATTTCTGGTTATTGGTCCTGTTTTATACAGCTGGTGGGGAGGTTACTGCTGACTTCTTGCCCACTTTCCTGATGGGAGTGAGTGATACCTGGCTTACTGAGAGGCGAGCAGAGTTGGGAAAGGAGGGGGAAGAAAAGAAAACCAGGGGATGTGGGAACTGTGGGCTAGGTGTTGTCTTCTGTACTCTGGTGAGGCAAGTAAAGTATTGTTCTAGGTAGGCTTCGCGTGAATGTTCCCGTAATGTTGAAGCTGCGCGTGTGTGTGTGCGTGTTGTTTGGCTCACAGTGTGAAACGGCCTCGTTTCCTCTGGCTTCTCCGTAGCTGACAGATGTAAATCCCCTTGTCCGTTTCCAGGTTTCCGAAGCACACGTCTCAAATCCACGGTTTAGAGCCTACCGTTCCGTGGCACCTCCCAAACACGTACAGCCATGGAAAGCAGGTGCCTGAGGGTTTGGCTGAATGTGTTTGTACCATCCCCTGGGAATAGGCACATATGTGGGTTTTAGGTTTCCCTTGACGAAGAGCCTCCTTGTCAACACCACTGGGTGTAAAGCTCAGGCTTTGTCAGATTTGTAGAAGACTGGGAGAAAAAGATGAATCATTCTTGTGTCTGCAGGCTAGGAACCAGAGAAGGAGAGCTGGAGCATTCTAGTGAGCAAAAGCAGTGGGTTCTCCAAACTAGAATAGGCCAGATGCGATAAGAAAAGAGAGGGGGAGTGCCCAGTCAAGAGACTGGACGTGGGGATTTGGAGCCCCCTTCCCTTCTGTAGAACCTCTTTGTCCAGATGTTCTCTGAGTGGAAAGGACTTGAAGGAGGCTATCTGTCCTGCCCTCATCCCAGCAGGTAAGGTGCTTTGGTGGGCTCTAAGGGGCAGAGGGCGGAAGAGGGGAAATGCTAAGTGTGTAGTGCATGCTGCTTTCCTAACATTGCGCCTGCTGCAGATTTGAGTCCACCCAATCCTCTGCTCAAGCATAATGCTGTATTTCAGGGCTCACGACTCCCAAGATGCAGATCGAGACGTTAGTAAGCTCTTGGCCGCTGGGCTAATGTACAAAGTGCCTTAGTGCTCAGGGCTGGAGTGCTGAAAAGTTCCACTGGCAGCCAGTTGTATGGTTCTGGGGAACCGTGGTGTAAGGTCAAACATCGTTCCCCACTCTGTGGTATTGTCCTGTGACTACAGAGTCTGTATTTCTTTCTAGGCAAAGAAGTATGCGATGGAGCAGAGTATCAAGAGTGTGCTGGTGAAGCAAACCATCGCCCACCAGCAACAGCAGCTCACCAACCTTCAGGTGAGAGACCCTCTGAGATGTTCCTTCTGTGTCTTACTCTCCCCAACAAGGTGGAGTTCTTTTTGCACTTAGAACCAGAGCACAGCCCTGAGGCCTGTCTGGAGCCAGGTACATGTGCTTGTGTTTCCACAGTGAAATTGAAATATACTGTCTTCAGCCCACTAAAGAAATGCCCTTTACTCACCTGCACAAATTGCCCCCAAATTTCACTCCTTGGAAGAGTAAATTTTTGATACTTTCTCTCCTGTTGGCTGGGCAAATGCTTCTTGAAATGCCGGAAGCCAAAGAATTTGCTGTATGTTTCACCTTCAACTTACATTTAAGGGGGTGTCTGGGGTTACTGGGAACAGTGTCCTTTCACCATCTCTTCTGCCGGAGGGGAGGGTACCCGTCTCTGCTGTGTTGTTGGCAGTGCTAGCCCATTTCCCTGCCATTCACCCAGGTGCTCTCTCAATTTCAGAGAGGTTCCATTGGCCATTCCTGCTAATGCTGGAATGCCTGTGTACTGGGAGAACCCTTAACTGGTGTTTAAATCTCCCTTCCTTCAGAAGCTCCTTGAACACATCTCACTGCCTTCTACTCAAAGTTAGGAAGCCCAAAATAATGGCTTTGGGATGTGGAATTTTTTTAACGAAGAGTCACTGTGGATGTGCTTGCCACATTAGGCAGCTCTGGCCTTTCAGGGCTGTGCTTGTTTCTGAGTGCCTGATCTAGTTGAGGGGCTCCTTTTTAAATGCTGGGGGTGAATCAACGACAGTGGTTGCAGAGGTTACTATTGCCTTGAGTCCCCCCTGGGAGAAGACCCTGCTTCCTGAGGCAGTGGCAGCCGCACAACTCCACCCTGACCTGGTGGGACTGGAATCTGCAGGGTCCCAGCGCTGGACAGTCCTTGGGACCAGGCAGTGAGGGGCAAGGAAGGAGAGGCCTCTCTCGCAGGTTCCCTGTGCCGCCGCTCTGCTTGAGTTTTTACAAACAGCCGTAGTATGCTCAGCTCCAACAGACTGAACTCTGTCTTTACTGTCTTTCAGATGGCAGCAGTGACAATGGGCTTTGGAGATCCTCTCTCACCTTTACAATCGGTCAATAGACATATTCACTTCTTCTTGGGCACTTTGTCTTAGTCAGGGCCTAGAGTGGGGAAGTATGTAGTGGTAATACAATGCTCTTAATTCAACCCAGCACAACCCTCCCACATACCCACCTGTTATGGACAAGCACAACAAGCAGAGGCAAAGTGTAAACTCCCCAGAGGAAGACCCTAGGCTGGGTGCAGTCTGCTGTGACACTGGCAGTCGGGGTCCTGGAGTCAGTTGGCAAAGAAAGCTTTAGATTTCGAACAGTTCTGAACACACCCGTGAAATTGTGGGAGCTGCATTTCTAGGGATGCTACAGTTCTGAGGTCCTGACCTAAAACTAACTGCCAAGGTAAATCACAAATGGGCAACTTCTTACGAAGCAAACTCACAGCACCGAAGACCTGGCAGCTAAGGTGCTGGGGAGGACTGGGGCACCGTAGGTTTGCAGAACATACCGCAGCCCAAATGTAAGACTGCTCTTACTGTGCATGTTTCCAGACTAGGCGAATATGGCATGTTTCAAGTAAAGAAAAAGCAGGATGGAAGTAACAGAACAGCAGGACTATTCAGAGAACCTGTGCAGCCCTTTAGTGCTGGAGTTTCTAATCAGGTGCCACAAAGAGTTTAATTACCTGGGATTATCAGTCCCCTCCTTTTTCCTAGACATGCTGGACAATGGCCACTGCAGAAAGTGTCCTCTAAGCTCTGCTCTGCATGCAAAGGTTCATTTGTAAATATTTTTCCATCTCGCTGGAATATGATATTTCTGCTTGGTGTAAAATACAACCAGAGGCTTGTACTCCAAAATGAAAGATGCACTAAAGCTAAAATCACCTGTTTTCCCTCCTTCAACACTGCCACAGTAGGTAGTGTGTCAGCAGCGGAGCCAAAATAAATTCTGTGGGGATGTGTAACTTTGGAATGGAACAGAAGCATACGTATCAATGCGAATTTGGCATAGCTGGTTTCTGAACCCTCATGCCCAAGAAACGTCTACCAATTAATGTAGATGCTTCCTTGATAGCATAACTGCATCCGTTTTGCTTAAAAAAAAAAAATTGGCTCATTATTCACAGCTGGGCAACAGATGAAAAGCACGTACTGATCATGTAACAGGAAATGTTTAATTTCTCATTGGCCTCAAGGGCATAGTCAGTATTGTGAATACTTTTCCTAAGACGTTCCTCCCTCTCTAGGGAGTCAGAGGCTACTGCTGATGGGACAGAACCTAGAAGCAGGAGTCTGCTCTGAATCATTTGGCTGTGGTACAGTTCGGTTTACATAGGGTATGCTGTCCTCAGCAAATGCTTTCTCCCGAAGCCAATCAGGAATGTAGAAAGCGCAGACAGACCTCTGTCCAGCACTTTTTCCTATTGACAAGATTCATCAGTTCCTACGTGAAGGAAGTGCAGCCTGAACTTCCTATTGCGGTATCTTAGTGCCTGAGATGAAAGCTTCCTGTCTGCTTAATCCTCCAAGAATTACAACTCAAAATTTCCATGCCGCTTCAGCCAGATGAGTGCAATTTCCTGGTGGTGTCGCATTAAAATTGAAGCTAGTGATGATGTTTTTGCTTCGCCTCCTTTGTTTAAAGGAGCACTCCAACGAGATGTTTTGGCTTGTCCTTAAAATAACCTTCGTAAGCTCTTAACAGGAACGTTACATAGGTACGACTGTTAGCTGCTTCCTTTACGAAGGTTGCGGATACTTTAAGCTCAATTTTGTAGGTGGAGAAAGAGGGACAGTGTGCTTGCTGTAGCTAGTGAAAACATGAGATTTCTAGTCATGAGTTTTTGACGCTGTCATGTGCTTAGTTCACAGGTATCCATTGCATCGTTCCCCTAAGTCGATGCTACTGATTCCTGTTAGTGATCCACATGTGCCTATAGTCACCACGGTCCACCTCAGTTCTGCCGTTTGTAGGTCCAAATTCCTAATGTGCGGCTGACGTAACAGAGTCCTCCTAACTCCACGCCACCTGTTCTGTTAGGATCTCTGCCACAGTGTAAGATGTGGATTTCCTCCGGTAAAGGTTGCTGCCGTGGGAGAGGAAAAATGCATTTTTCTTGCATCTGTTGCGTTGACAGCTGAAAGGAGGGAATGTCCTGTTTGTACATGTAGACCCTTCAGAAGGTGAAAAAATCCCCCTGCCTCTGGTGCAAGGCTGCAGTGTCTTGTCAAGAAGCACTCCTAGTAAACCGCTAAATTTTTATCACGATGTGTGGCACCGTGGGTGAGGCACTTCACTCAGACACTCGGGGCTAGAATGGTGATGGCTCTGAACCCGTAAATGGACACACTGCACACTGAGGGGCTACTGATCACTGGCTTTCCTGCACCAAAGCTGGGAGTGTGTTGGAGAACCTGGGAGACAACACGTCAGCTGTCCTGCGTGTGCACGTGCCATAGTCCTCCTAGTCACAGCATTGCAGAGTAAATTGAAAAACAGCTTATTTTTAACTGTGTGACATACTTAAACCCAGTCAAGAGGCAAGCTTAATATCACTTCAGGAGCAGCAGTATGGGGTGAGAACAATTCCTGTTTATAGTATCCCTGCTGGATTGAATAATAGGAGGTGAACCTTTGCAGCGTGTTTCCTCCTGTAGTCCATGTCACCCGCATTCGGGTGCTATGAGGGAGAAGGATTTCTTCAGGTACAGTTTGTGTCCACGCTTCTGTGGCTGTCACCGATGAAATGCCGCCCCTTCCGTTTTGCCACTTGAGTTGCTTGTTAGAGCATTCAGAAAGTAGGCCTCTCGTGAAGGCCTTGATTAAAGACCCTCTTAAACAGTGGTGGTGGGGAAGAGGTGGTTGCTCAGAGCTCCCTGCTGCGGTGCCAAGCACTGCGGTGCTGGGAAGGGAGAGAGGCATCAAGCTTAATGCTGCATTTGCCTACTCTGCAACAGTCCGTAGCCCTTACTGCTTTACGTTTGTTCCATCTGTTCCACGCAGAACAGGAATGAAGCCCTGTGCATATCTCCAACGCACTGTAATTCAGTCTTGCTGGTCATAGGGAGCTGCCTCTACAGAGACCTGATTTCTGCCTTGGTCCCAAGACGTGCTGCTAGGATATGCTGGCCAAACCTGTGATTTTTTTGTAGGCAGCATCTTCCTAGAGCGATGTTCGTTAGTAGCAGCAATTCTAGAATTGCAATAAAGGTGAAAAATGATTGAAAGATACTGCTTTTTTGGATGCCTGCTGTAAGAAATTTCTGGATTTGTCTTGCAAACAGGTTTTCAGGCATACTTAGGAGAAAATAGCACAGAGACCTTCTCTGCACCGAAACTGATAAGGGCGGAGTCTTTGGGGGCTGCACCACTATCTGAGCCAGTAACAACAGGCAGTGATAAGTACTAGCACCACACACTTAACTAAGACGTTTCGTTTAACCATTTAATTTTTTTTTTTTTTTGCTTTGCTTTTGAACTGTGCGGTGGAAGTGGTGCCTAGTACTGGATCTCGTACTGCCTGGGGCGGGCGGGGGGAGGAGGCGGTGTGTGATGCTTGAGGGAGTGGGGTGGAGGTACCCAATTCCAGATCCTTTGCTGCCTGGGAGGATGGGGTGCGGGGAGGGAGCGACTAGGTGGTGCCCAGTTCTGGATCTCTTGCTGTCCCTTGCGGGAGGGAAGGGGGGGTATTGCTAATAGTGCCTAGAATGGAGACCTTTGCTGCCTGGAGGGGGAAGCGGTCCTAGAATGAAGTTATTTCCTCCTCCTGCAAGCGTTGCTGGAGATGTGATCAGGCTGGGGAGGGTCGGGCCTTATCAGTGGGGTTGGAGTTAAGGCTCCTGAGGCGGCAGACCCCGTCAAAGATTTGACTGCCCCGGGAGTGAGCCGTACTTCTTATCCGCTCCAGCAGTCTGTGCACTGAGCAGGAAAATACTTCTTTATTACCTCGCGTGCCAGGCTGTGCTGCAGCCCAGTGAGGAGCGACCTGCTGTTGGGTCATAGCTCCTGGGAGGGAAGGAGGAAGGGAAAGAGCTCCTGACATCCATGACCGCCCCCTGATCTAACCAGCCAGTTCTTCTTTCCAATACAGATGGCAGCTCAGAGGCAGCGCGCCCTGGCCATCATGTGTCGTGTGTATGTGGGCTCCATATACTATGAACTGGGAGAAGATACCATTCGCCAGGCCTTTGCCCCATTTGGACCTATAAAAAGCATTGATATGTCCTGGGACTCTGTAACGATGAAACACAAGGTTGGTTAACAGCCCTTGAGGGATGTGTTTTTCCTTCTCTCCAAGGCCCTCCTGAATATATCCAGGAGAGGAAGGAGCCCTTGTGCTCGTGGAGAGCAGGCTGCTTTTAGCACATTGACATGAACATTTATAGCTGCCTGCTCTGCTTAGCTTTGCAGGATTCCATAGTGGGAACCAGATGGGGGTGGTGAGCGTGAAAGATGCCAGGACAGCTAACAGTCCTGTATGCAGTGGCCTTTTGCTGTTGGGCCTCTGCGTATGAGAGGCTCTGGAAGCAGGTGTCAGTACTTCTGCACGCAATTTTCTGCATTAATTAAAAGCTTCTGTAAGGAAACGTCTTCCCAGGCCATGATAGTGGGAATCTGCTATGTGGGAAGTGTTGGCTGCATTAGCTTGGCACTAGATTCAAGACAAGATACAGCTGATACAATTCAACAAGCTTATCCTTCTGTCCTAGGGCTTTGCTTTTGTGGAATATGAGGTACCCGAAGCTGCTCAGCTGGCCTTGGAGCAGATGAATTCGGTGATGCTGGGGGGAAGAAATATAAAGGTGAGTAGCAGGCATGCTCTGAAAATTCTTAGTTCTCCATACTGTGAGTAATGGTTTTATGCCTGGAAATGCTTCCCACAGCACTGTGGTGTGAAAGATAACGTAAAGTCTCTTCCCTGATAGACCTTACCATTCAGCCTGTTGAGTGTATAGCAGCTCTGGGTCCCTTTCTCTCTGAGGAAGAGCATGCTAGGGTCCCCCAGCATGCTAATAACACCTAGAAACTTGTTTTGGTAAGATAGCTCAGGTTTTTTCTGCCCACACGTAGAATGGAAGTCTCTAGAGGAGAAAACAAAGGCGATTCTTGGTATTTTAATGCCACCTTCTTGTGTTATATGTACCTGGGTGGATGGTAGGTGAGTAGCATCAGGCTTTTGTTGTGCCTGTTGCTAGTGCGAGGGACTTCGAGTAGAGGTCCACCCTTGCCATACAAAAAGGAAGCGTTCAGCACAAACAGAAAGGAACAAAGGATTGTAGCAGTGGTTTTTTCTGGCAGTAAGAGGGGATCTTGCAGAGGTGAGACTTTGGGGATTGAAATTGAGAGGGGGAAACTAGTGTTTTCTGCAAAGTGTTTTATATCTTGCATTTATATCTCTGATACACTCTGCATATCTGCAGTGTCTGGTTTCTAAGGGGGTTTTAAGAGCCTTCAAAAGAAGGATGTAGAAGCATTGCGGTTTGCTTTTAGAATTGTTTTTAGTTCCTGGAAGCTGGTCTCTGGGAAGTCAGGGAACATAAATGGGGGAAATATGGTGGATGAGAGAGCAGAGTCTGTCCAGAGTCCCAGTACTTCTGGAATCCCCTGTAGTGCAGGCTGTATCCCAGAGCTGACTCAACTGTTGCTCTTTGCTGATTACAGCCTTATGAGGTGTTAATTGGTTTGAAAAGGCAGTCAGGTGCTGAGTGCTGGACTGCTGTAACTCAGTAAGTCATGCTGCTGCTCTGCAGAATGCTTAATGGACTGTTTGCTGTGTTCTCTGCAGGTTGGGAGACCTAGTAATATAGGTCAGGCGCAACCAATTATAGACCAGCTAGCAGAAGAGGCACGGGCTTTCAACCGCATCTATGTGGCATCTGTTCATCAAGACCTCTCAGATGATGACATCAAGAGTGTGTTTGAGGCCTTTGGGAAGATAAAATCCTGCACGCTAGCCAGGGATCCCACGACAGGAAAACACAAAGGCTATGGTTTCATTGGTAAAATGGCTATCTGGTATTTGATGTGGGGGAGGGAGAGCGGTCGGGAGCATCCTCATCTGCTTTTCTTTTTTTTTTTTTTTTAACTGTAGTGGAAGAATTGCATTAAGCAATGCTATAGAAATAAATTTGGAGCAGATCTGTGCCTGAACTTAGAGATACAATGAATAGCCAGATATTTTTACTCACTGTTAACATAGGTTGAGAGATTGTGCTGTGCTGACTGTTCTCAATAATGCTTGTGTGGTCGGAGGGGTGAGATGAGTGAGCTAAGCACTGAGGGTCTTCTCACTGGAACTCTAAGCAGTATTTTTTTTGCAAATACAAATCACAGTTGTGTGATGAGAGAATGGCTGAGTTTAGGAGTAAAAAGGATCGTTTGTAAATACGCCTCTTTCTCGCTGCAGAATATGAGAAAGCACAGTCTTCTCAAGATGCTGTTTCTTCTATGAACCTCTTTGACCTTGGGGGTCAGTATCTCCGAGTTGGTAAAGCTGTGACTCCTCCAATGCCTCTCCTGACACCTGCTACGCCAGGAGGACTACCTCCGGCAGCGGCTGTCGCTGCAGCGGCTGCTACAGCAAAGATCACAGCACAGGTAAGGCACAGGCTGGTGTGACTCAACCAAGTGGGGTGGTTGTGACTGTGCTAGAAACAAACATGCAAACTGTTCCAGCCAGCTGTATTCACTAGTCTGAAGGAAAGCCCTTGGCCTAGGTCATACTCTGTTCCCAAGACTTCACATGTAGAAGCTTGCCCTTGACACTTGTGAGGATCTGATACACTGGCATTTTGGAATGGATCAGCTGATCAGAACTTTATTTTTAAAAACTTTATTTTTAAAAAATGATGGGGGAAGATTGGAGGGGAGTCCTTGTTTGGATAGGCAAACAAAGGGTTAGGGAAGTGGTTATAGTAGAGGCTAAAAGAATGCATGAAGGTACATAGAATCATGGAGTGGTTCGGGTTGGAAGGGACCTTGAAGATGATCTAGTTCCAACCCCCCTGCCATTGACAGGGACACCTTCCTCTAGACCAGGTTGCTCAAAGCCCCAGCCAGCCCGGCCTTGAACATTTCCAGGGAGCGGGCAGCCACAACTTCTCTGGGCAACCTGTCCCAGGGTCTCACCACCCTCACAGGAAAGAATTTCTTCCCAATATCTAGTCTAAATCTGCCCTCTTTCAGTTTAAAACTGTTACCCCTTGTCCTATCACCACGTGCCCTTGTCAGAAGTCTCTCTGTTGTAGGCCCTTAAGCTACTGGCAGGCTGCTGTAAGGTCTCCCTGGAGCCTTTTCTTCTCCAGGCTGAACAATCCTGACCCTCTCAGCCTCTCTTCACAGGAGAGGTGCTCCAGCCCCTTAATCACCTTCGTGGNCGTGCCCTTGTCAGAAGTCTCTCTGTTGTAGGCCCTTAAGCTACTGGCAGGCTGCTGTAAGGTCTCCCTGGAGCCT
>VZSC01011381.1:12508-28260 GCA_013398225.1 Steatornis caripensis
AAGCTTTTTGGTCTTTGAAAATGTTGTTGCAAATTCATATGAATTATATTTTTTTAACTTGTACAGTTTCTCAGATAAAGAAGTAATCAAAACTACACGATCTTCCTAACTCCAGTTGCTTATATACCTGTCACCATGTTGAATATATAATTGTATGCACACTGCCACTACAACTGATTATGTGTAGTTTGATCCTGCCACTTTTATCATTGCATTCTGACTGCAATAATTCTCATGCTTTGCCCAAATGTAATGGAAATCCCATCTCAAACACTGTCAGGCATAACCTGTCAAGTTCCATCAAATCCCAACTGGCTTAGTGAAGCTAAAAAATAAATATTGATTGATTGCCCAAATTATTGAGTGAAGTTCCTTCTGATCCTAATGTTTTTCACTTGTTCTGTTTCCCATTGGTCATATTCAAGTGATATTCCCTGCTCTTTTTTTTTTAATAATTTCAATATGATTTTACATGACTATAACGTGGGGGTAGGAGTGCGGGGGTTAGGGGGGTGTGGGTGGAGGGGGAAATTTGCTTATCCCTTCCAATCTTTTAAAATTCTTGTTAATAAGATTATTCATTCTTGTCCTAGTATTTTCCAAAATCTGTACAGATCAAATGACTCCCTGTATTTGCATGCAGATCAGGATGTCCATTATGCAATGAATTATCTCAGTATGTAGCATTTTTGTTCTTGGTTGGTCTTTTTAATCATGAATGCTGTTTCAGGTTTTAAGAATAGTCGTTCACTTTCCACTGATCAGACGACATTATGGAGAAAAAAAAATCAGTGGTAATCAAATGTAAAAATTTTATCTTCACTTTTCACTATTTTCTGTGGAGAGAAATAACATCACTTTAACTCTCCTTCCTAGACAAAAAAAAGATTTTAAAACATGGTTCTGGTAAATTGTAGTGCTACCCTCTGCCTTCCCTTCCTTTCTTTCCCTCCTTTCTCCTCACTACCTTTCCTTCCTCCCCCACTCCCATCCCCATCATTGCCAGTACACAGGAAAGATATTTTTACAGCATATGATATTGCAAGTGTACACACTCAAGATACTTCATGTTCTGAAATATGTACTGAAATATTTGCACTGCTGCATGCTCCAAAATACAACCATAGAAAACAGTATCTGTCAGGTGAGTGAGTCACAATGCTTTTGTCTTATAGGCCAATTCATCTCTGAAGAACTGAAGTTGGAGAAAAAAATTGAATCCAGCCATTTATTGATAGAAGAAATGTCTGCTTAGAATATTCTTAATGAGTTTTCTTGGACAATGCAAGTCAGCCTGCTCTGGAGTACGTGTATACTTATTCAGGAATACAATAAGGCTGTTGTTTATATTAGACTGCAAGTTTTCTTGCAAAATTCAGATTGCTGTTTTTCTCTCTTCCAGGATTCCTTAGTATGACTTTAAAGACTCTTCCATAAATCTTTAGTGACTCTAATTCTTTTAGCTTCTTCAAGACTTTAATGATTTCTTTTACATTTACTTCTTGTGATATGGTCATTTTAGTGTTCTTGCCCTTCCCCAGGACTCACGAGCACTCCCCTAGTATTCTACTCACAGCTTTCGGGTTTAGGTTAATTTGTTTAATTAGCAACAAAAATAACTTATGTAATCAACATTTTCCAGACATAGTCTGAAACTAGACTTATTCTATCTTCTGACTTTGCAGCTGATTCCATCTCTCTGCAGGAGGGTATGTGCAAGTTTATTGCTAGCCAGCTGCTACAAGAATTAATATAATGAAAGCGATGTAGCAATTTTACATTTCCTGGAGAAGGAAGAGGACAAAAGAAGAAAGTGTCTGTATGAGCTTTCGGCTTACTCTTTTTAACCATAAAATTAACATTCCTTTAAAAATCTATATTTTATGCATTATTTTTTGGCTTCTTGACCAATTAAAATTCAAATGTTGTTTTTATAACTCTTTGGGGACCAAGTCCTTTATACCACAGAGATTTTTCTGTGTTTTCTTTGAGGGAGACAAGAAAAATCAAATGATAAATTAATAGTTTCACCAAAAGCAGCAAAATAAAATGAAAAAAGCAAAGATTCAAAAAGGTTTTTGAAATTTTTCTTGCTCAGTACATGAAGCTACTAATTTGAAAAGGCATTGTCAGATATATGTATGTTAGATTTCTAGAAAGGAAGATTAAACTCAGGAATAATTAACTTTTTGTCTGGGTGGATCATCAGATAAACAAATCTGCAATTTAGAAAATTGCAAAAAATAGGACATAAAAAAAATCTTGTGAAAAAAGAAATTTTATTTCCTTCCTGGAGTTTCTTGTCTTTTATAAGGACAGAAAATGACATCAAGCACAGCAGGATACTATTCAGAAATCAATTTTTAGCTACATTATCTGAGAGTTGATGACCTTGATGCAGTTATAAAATGTGCAGAAGCTCAAAAGCTGGAAAAATCCCACATTAACTCCAAGTCTTAAGTGTTCCTTTTTGTATTTTATTAATGTCAATTCATAATTAAAATGACAATAATATTTGTAACATAAAAGGTACAGTATTTCAATAACTTATTGTTCTTATTAGTAATATGATATGGTTTTCACGTAGTTTAATTAACAGAGAACAACTCCTTTAATAATTTTGTGACAATCAAATCTTTGATACTTCTTACTGAGAGGAGTCTGTGCTTTTTCTATAACCTACATGAACCAGTAATGATCATGAAGTAATTAAGTTGCCTATAAAATCATGGTTCTTTTCATACCTGAGAGAGATATACCTAGTGCATGGATCTTTTTTAGTGGCTCTAATATCACTGTGTATCGAGTGTTATGACCTACAAATGTGAAAAACAGAAAGGTAAACCCTGGCTTATTTTCTAGATTTAGACATATTTTGTCTTTCCACTTCAGCTGGAAGAGCTGAATGATTTAATTCAGATATTGTCACAACTCCTCAAAACAAATACAAGAATACATATCTTTGTACAAATTCATCTTTTTATCAGTTATATGATATAAGTTATATTTGAAAGAGTTGGTTTTGTTACTTTGTTAATCCACTGAGAATCGATATTAATCAATTTATATTAATTCTGAAAAACTGGGACAGAATCCAGGTGTCCTGATGCCTTAAACACAACACCATTGAACGATCTGAAATTGCTATTTTAAGACTAAAAAAAAAAAAAAAGGTATTTTATATGTGGGACAACAGAAAAGTGGGATCTATTGCTTAAACTAAAATTTGTCTGTTCTTATAGTAGAGGAGAGAGATATGAATGACCTCACAGTTACCTGAGAAGTTATCAGAGATGGAGACATCCAGAAAATGATCCTGAAACAATCCTTTGAAGATCACTTTTCTCTTTTGAAGGTACAGGGATCTCCTGAAGGTGAAGTAATAGGATAGCCATTATTAGATGACTTTCTCCCCTTAGGATTTAATCTACCTGAATCTCTCCTGAAATAAAATTAGCAGTGGAAGATGGTTGTTTCTTTTTGAAAGAGATAACATTGGAGCCAGTTATGCTCTCATCTGATGCATAATGACCAGAATGATGGAGAAGTTGTTGAGCAAAGGAAAACTTACTCCTCATTCTGAGGCAGACAGGGAACAAAGGGAAGAGAGAGCAGCCTATGCTAATCCTGTTAATCCAGTCAAGTTTATGGCCAGAGGAAAAAGAGCAGTGATGATAAAAGGAAGATTATCCCCTTTTTAGCATAAGTTATTGGACATATTAGTTAAAGACACAGAGCCTCAAAGCAGTTCTGCAAGTCAAGTCTCATGTTACAGATAAGCTGCCTCACCACCAATTTGTGCAAAAGGCCATTGATTGTTTGCTTCTTATCTGTCTACATGAGGCACACAACAGCATCTGAAGGAGTATACAGACATCTACTTCCCAGACAGAGACTCCTGTGGAGTATGTCAGCCCAGCCAGAGACTTAATCTGCAAAACCAAGTAAAACACAGACTTCAGAAGTGAATGATTGTTGTTCAGGTTCAGGCAAGACCCCAAATACTGAAACCTCAATTTCTCAAGTATATCACACGTATGATTACTAGACACACACAAAAAGATCATTGCAATCTATTGAGATTAACGGATCAGAATTAATATGGAGACAATAAGATAAAGCTGGTTTTATTAAAGAATGTGTGTGGTTGATAGCCTCAACCCCCCCCACAGCCAACCCCCTCCCAACCATTTCTCATATTTAATAGCTTTATATTCCAATAACATTATTTCAAAAATAAACCTTAACTTCAGTGTTCAGTGACCAAGACTGGTATTGAAATTTTGTTGTTTTCACTTTTTTTACTGCTTCAACAGTAGGGTTACACTGGTTTTCAGATTTTCAGGTTATCTATCAGGAGCTTGAATGCCACGTAGGACTAATATGTTGTTCTTGTGAGGAGAATTGTCACTCCTAGTGGAAACAAAAGAATAAGTGCAGAATTCCACTGCTTTAAGAGGCATAGGTTGTCATGGGGATGGCCAGCACTGCCTGGAAGTGGTTCATTTTACTCAGCAGCAATGCTATCTTGCTGCAATGATCTGGTGCTGGTATCATGAACATTTCTCTTTGTTTTCCCACCACTACGGTTTAAGTTTTTACTGATGGGTGACTATCAGTCATCAAGGAAGGCTGCATGAAAATCTCGTTCTCCAAATCACTGTGATTTTTACATGTGAAACTCTCAGAAATGTGTAGATTCAGGATTTTGACAAAAGTATTTGCTGTGACTGAAGATGCACTTCATGCTCTGTAAGCAATGCAATATGACACACAGTAAATTACTTCAGAGTCCCTGAGAATAAGGGTGAACTCTTTGCTCACTCTAAAGCCTGAAAAAATTAACTTTTAATAGGTAAATCAGGGAACAGAACATGTTACAGGGAGGGCCAAGAGAAGAGGAGGAAGAAAACATTGTTTGCCTTTGCATGTTCCAGTTCTGAAAGATTAACTGTGTTCAGTTTTAAAAGTTCAGCTTTCTACTTTGCTGACTCTCCATGTGTTGTTGAGCAGTATTTGAATATCATATTGACATTGCTTGCACTCTGTTTACTCTACTAGTACTGTATATTTGCATTCAGCCAGTGCCGTACAAACTCTGAGAAGATTAGGAATAGTAATGAATAGCACTATTTTGTGATGACTTAGACAATCAATGTTCTGTATTGGAATGACCTGGAGTGAATAGATCCATCTCCACATGTAATTGTTGACATCAGTCTCAACAACAAGAAGAAAATCTTTTGGCTTTTGGGTGTGTTAATAAGAGAAAGAGGATGCTTGGTTTCCAACAAATTTATTTATCTATGGCACCAAAATTTCATCTGGGAATGAAAAATAAGAATTAAAAAGTGTTGCTGCTTTCTTTTTTAATTCTAATGACCATGGGTAATCGCTTTCTTAGAGATGAAAAAAGAGTTATTTGGGGTAATTGTTCCAGGCTGTGGAAGTTTGCTCCATATTTGGTAGCTGCAGTGAAATTTGATTTCTTGCTTCATTTCCCTCAAAGCATTGATTTTGAGAAGACAGTTCTATGTAATAGGGAATACAAAAAGAAACGGTGTGCTGAAAAATACTCTATTTTATAAAAGCTACAGGGTTTTAGGATCACTCTTTAAAAGTCTGGAAAGTAGATAGCAGGGGAAAAGAATTTAAAGCAGAGGAGTTACAGGGCACACTGGAAGACATCAGAGAAAGCAACTGAAAAAAACAGAGGAGTGGGACGGAGAATGATTTAGGAATCGGTGGAACGATAAGAATGGTGAGAAAGTCGAAGTGAAAAACCAGAAAGGATAAAGAGCAACAGAGGAGGGAAAATAAATAAGAGATAAAGAAGGGGAATAATCAGGAGAGGAAAAGGAAAGAGCAAAAGAAGAGAGAAAAGAGATTAAGGAAGAAATCAATTGCACACGCCTGGAAGGGAGAAGATACTGAGATACTATAGTGGTATAAAAGCTTTAGTAATAATTGTATAGGGTATATACGGAAGTAAGAGAAGTAAAGTGAGACAGGCTCAAGAACAAAGGATGGGAGATCAGAAGGGAAGGGAGAAAGAAGCAATTAGCACAAGAAAAATTACACTGGGTTGCAAAAGCCAAGAGGATGGACTAAGGTACAGTGTCAGTCAGTCAAGTCTAAGCTATCTTATGTCCGGTTAATTATTCCTCACTAAATCATTGTGAATAACTGATTTTGTGTTAAAGCTATGAAGCTGAAAAATGGAAGGGAAAGCATCAGTTTAGTTCAAACTGATTTTAAGTAAAAAATAAGTTTCTGAACAGAAGAAATAATCTGAATATATATGCAATGCAAGATGTTCTGGTTTTCCTCAAATGTTTTATATATTTTGAGTGAGTACTTCCTATTATCTTTTCCTTGGAGTAAGGCACCTGAGGATTGATACCATCTCAGATACACCCTACAACATCCTCATCACAATTGTTTTCTCTCTCTCACTCAGTGAGTTCTTATATGAAGTAGATATTGACAGCATCCCCACCTCAGCGTATCCTGAAAGAATAAATCCAGGAAGTAATGGAATCTGTCCTTTTAATCACGTAACAGTGGAGTTAAGAGGGTTATCCTTCTCCGCAAAAAGATTTTATTCCTCTCGTGGGAGATCCAGGGAGTTTTCCAAGTTCCCAGAACTGAACACTTACCCACCACCACATCGCTGTGCAGTATCAAGATCTGGGATTGGATTTATGAACACATTGTATGGACAGAAAGGTGCAACAACTGAAAATTTGCTTCACTTAACAGACCCAGAGGCTCCTCAAAGTTGATTTGTGTCATAAAATGATGTGTAGATACAGCTTTAGAGCTTCTGATGGAGGTGTCTTGGCAAGAATATTTGAATACCTATGAAGGTTAGAACAGTTTCCAGCCCAGTACTTACAGCATTTTGGTGAAATATGAGTCTTAAACTCTTTTGGGCACTAGTTTTTCAGTCCAAGTGTCCTACATCCAAAATGAATTTTTCAACCTGTGTGATACTATAGCACATATCAGTTCTCTGAATTCTTTATCAAAGTACAGGAATCACAGCACAAACACCATGAGCAAATACTGGCATTTACAGGAATGACATCAGAAGTATCTGAATAATAAAGGAGTGAATTAATCTATGGAAATTGTAAGAATCTACTGTCATGGATTTATTTATTCTAGACACTATCCTAGCTGAAAGATAGTGAAAGTCAGGTATGTTTTTTTTTTTATCAGTTGACTTGTGCCCATAAGAGTATAATATCAGCTGTCAAGGTGTCAAGCTATTTGACTTAATGACAAATGAAGAGCAAGAGAACAGAAATAAATCAAAAAAGAACATTGATTTGCATGTTTCCTCCAGTCAGACAGAAGAAAATGCAAATGTACTGCAGCTTGCATGTTGCTGGAGCCATAAATTATGTAAGACAACAAAAATAAGCATATTAGGAATTACATTTTTACTTGTGCAGTTCACATCTTCGCCAGAACACCCCTATGGAAATACTGTCCCACAGCTCACTACTAGCTGTTCTGCATTCCACACATTGAGACTCATATTCCCATTCCATTGCTGCAGACAATTCAGATTTCTATTGTTCATCTTTATCCTACAGGAGTGTCTGTCCAACCGATGCAGGGATTATTTTGCAATGCCCTCTTGCCCTCTAACACCCTCTCATGTCTGTGTTCATAGATACGAGTTAGGAAAATTGACTTTTCTATCTGAGCTCTGTAGCACAGATGTAACTGTTTGGCATTTGCTTTGTAAACAAATAAGGTATCGCATTTTATTTTCTGACCCAGCCTTTTCTTCTGGATAAAATGTTGGAATCGCATGGAATTTTCTGAGCAATATTTAAGATATGGTTGACTGAACTAAGATTCTCATACACAGCATGTCACCCATAGGTCTGATTAAAACATTTCCAAAATGAAGGTTTTGAAAAATGGCCATGGACAACACTGTCAAGTTTCTAAAGAAGCAATTGAAAACTACAATCTATACACCTTGATAGCAAGTTTCAACAATCAATAGCTTTCATTAGGCACAGGACTGAGAGAAAGAATTATAAAGCTGAAAGTCTTACAAATAACGAATATGCAAAGACATATACTCAGTGAAGTATAATGCAGATGCAAAAGAAATGGGATGCAACAAGTAAAAGAGAAAAGAGGACAGGTTATGTCTTGGGGAAAATGCACGGAATGTAGGAGATGAAAACTTAATGCACTGTTAATATTTAAGGCTAGAGTCCAACCTCTGTTACACTGATGAAAATACTAACATAATTTCCAATTCCATAAAAAACTCAGAATATACTTTATCAGTTGGAGATAATAAAGAATGAAGATAGCATCAGGAGTAGATACTCCACTCAGAAGAAGTTAGAAGCAATTCTTTTCCTATAACCTGTACTAATTTCTGGAACAGGACTCCAACTGCAATAACTATTATTCTTCATACAAAAAACAGAAATAGAAAATACACAGGCTAGTAGAGGGAAATCCAGCGCATATGCTAGAAGGAAATACAAATATAATAGAGAAGCAAATAGATTAAAAATACTGGTAATGAAAGGCAGAAATGGATGAATGGCAGAGCTCAGAGGGTTGTGATCAGTGGCACAGAGTCTAGTTGGAGGCCTGTGAATAGCAGTGTTCCCCAGGGTTCGGTACGTGGTTCAGTCCTGTTCAACGTATTCATCAACAACCTGGATGAAGGGACTGAGTGTACCCTCAGCAAGTTTGCTGACGATACAAAGCTGGGATCAGCAGCTGATTTGCCAGAACGCTGTGCTGCCATTCAGCGTGACCTGGACAGGCTGGAGAGTTGTGCGGAGAGGAACATGATGAAGTTCAACAAGGGCAAGTGTAGGGTCCTGCACCTGGAGGGGAACAACCCCATGCACCAGTACAGGCTGGGGGCTGACCTGCTGGAGAGCAGCTCTACTGAGAAGGACCTGGGGGTGGTTCTAGTCAACAAAAGGTTCACCAGCAACGTGCCCTTGTGACCAAGGCGGCCAATGGTATCCTGGGGTGCATTAAGAAAAGTGTGGCCAGCAGGTCGAGGGGTCCTCCCCCTCTGCTCTGCTCTGCTCTGCTCTGCTCTGCTCTGGGGAAGCCACACCTGGAATACTGTGTCCAGTTCTGGGCCCCCCAGTTGAAGACAGACGGGGAACTACTGGAGAGAGCCCAGCGGAGGGCCACAAAGATGATGAGGGGAATGGAGCTTCTCTCTTATGAGGAAAGGCTGAGAGACCTGGGTCTGTTTAGCCTGGAGAAGAGAAGACTGAGAGGGCATCTCAACAATGCTTATCAATATCTTAAGGCCGGGTGTCAAGAGGATGGGGCCAGACCCTTTTTGGTGCTGCCCAGCAACAGGACAAGGGGCAATGGGTTCAAACTGGAGCACAGGAAGTTCCACCTGAACCGAAGGAAGAACTTTGTGGTGAGGGTGGCAGAGCCCTGGAACAAGCTGCCCAGAGAGGTTGTGGAGTCTCCTCTGGAGATATTCAAAACCCACCTGGATGCGTTCCTGTGCAACTGCTCTAGGGGCACCTGCTTTAGCAGGGGGGTTGGACTAGGTGATCTCCAGAGGTCCCTTCCAACCCCTACCATTCTGTGATTCTGTGAATCTGTAATGCAACTCAGTGGTCTAAAAAAATCATGCAAAATATATAGACATTAATTATACTAAGATTTTAAAATGATCTAGAATAAAAAAGTAAATTAAAAATGTGCAAAATGTGCAAAAAAAGCCTTGTAAAGATTTGCATGGGTGTAAGCTGACATAGAAGTAAATGAAGTAAATATCTGTAAAGAAAATGAGAGGAAAATTAAAAATAAATATATTACTAGAAAACAGCTGATGTCTTTGTCTGGGAACAAAAAAATTTAGTTGTAACTAAGATGAGGCCAAAGTATTGTAAGTCTATAAATAAATTAAAAAATGAGAGAAAGTAACACATAAAGAGAAATTTTTAAATAAGTGGTCTGCTTGCAAATGAATGTGTCAACTATGCTGAAAGAGGGCACAAACAACACTGTGGTTGAATGCTTCCTATGATCATGAAAACACTCTGTAACAGAAAACGAGATAGTATGTAACTGGGAACTTTTACGAAAGCGTAGAGAAAGCATGCACCAAAAATATAATTTCAAGTCTCCTTCTCTGACTAGAGTCCTGTTGGTATCAACACAAGGTTTAACACCCTCACAGGTTAAATCAAGCCTAAAGGAAATACCTGCAAAAGCAAAAGAGTAAAAGTAAAATTGGTGACAAATTCTTAGGAAAATGGATTATTTGAGTTTCTAATGTAATAGTAGTTCTGCATGTAAAAGGTAGCCTCTGAAAAGTGAACATTTCCAAAGGAGAATATTTTATTGTGTAAAATCACTATATTACTGTATGAACAGAGAAAAAAAAATGTTACACCCAGAGCCTTATTCTGCAATCCTTATCTACCATCGATAGATTTACCTTACAGTAAAACCCTGAATGTACACAGAATATCCACATGAGCAATCCCTGAATGTTTTCTGTCACTTCAGCGTCTCAAGAGGGGGAGAGAAGTGTAAAGTGCAGCATTAAATGCCAGATTTAGTTGGCATTTCAATTTTTTTTTACGTTATCGTATTTTTCAATGAATTTAATTCTTGGGAAAAGAGGCAGTCTGACAGGTTTGAAGAATTAACTGTGTGTTTTAGCACAGAAATTGTACACCATCTGCAATTAGGACTGAGGAAATGTTCACAAACAGTTTGGAAATTGTTGAATTAGGAAAGTTCATTCAGTGGTTGTGTTCATCGAATTTTGGTGCGGAGGGTATAAATGTCTGAGACAACACAGTCAACAATTCCATTGATTTGGTATCTTCTATACCTATATATTAATCCTATCCCAAATTCTCCAGGCATGTAATCATATTATGAAGTTTTAGCTATCAAATTAACTAAAATGTTTAGCCTGTACCTCTTCTAAATCTTACTCCAGTACTCCCTGATCACTGTATAGTAGGTAAAACAGGGGCTTGGAATTACTGTAATTTAGCAAATTCTTGAGGCATGAATTGCTGTCTGAGAAAGGCTTATGTATCACAGTGTTTCCTTCAGAGGACTGGTTAAAGGTGGCTTTCCTGACCTTCAACACATATAGCACAGCCTCTTTCATTTCCAATATCTTTTTCTGTGTTTGTAAGAGTGATGAAAGATAAGAAGTTTTTTTTGTTCTAGTGAATAAGAAGCCTTTTTTTTTCCAGTAAGTTATAGCTACAGATTGAATTTTTAGGTAATTTATCTTTTTTTAAGAACTTGTATCTAGACCAATGTCTCAGAAAGTGAGTTTGCGTGTTTTAACATTAACACCTTCAAACTCATTTAAAGTGGACTTCTGTTCTTGGATGTGTATCTAAAATCTGTTTTGCAGTTAACCACCCAGAGAATTAGGCACAACACTGAAAAACTGTAGCCTTTGCCAATATTTATCCACAGCCCTAATGCCACATAAAGCAGAGAGAATTTGTGTCTTTCAGTGGGCTTATTCTTGCCATACAGGAGGCATGCAACAAAATGCAGGAGCAGCTAATGTCACACCCTGCAATGTCGCAGCATAACATTGAAGGTATCTCTGTACATAAAATCTGGCAGAATGCGGCCCAGTGTGTCTTCTGTGTGTTACTGATCGCAGGTAATTGCCACAGTGTGTGTGTGTCTGTCTGCCTGTCTTTTAACAACCAGGAAGGCTTTGTTTCCATTTCTTTCTGGTTTGATTTGTTTATTGCAAAGAAGGATAAGAAGGTTGGTCACTGAGTTTGAATTGAATGTGGTTGGTAACATTCCAAGAAGTTGACCAGAAATTCTGCCAACCAACACCGCTGTCTTATTTTCTTGTTTTGATTTTTCTATTATTTCTTGGATATTTCGCAGGTTTCATTTCAGTCAGACTCTCAAATATTGATGTCCATTTCCATTCTCTTTATGAACTATGTGTCTCCAGCTGAATTGACACGTTATTGTGACACTTTTTCAGCTAAAGGCCATTTACAATCAAAGAGAAGGTGGAATAAGATGATTTTATAAGCTGCTACTTCCTTTGATATGTATATACAACTGATTTAAGTCAAACAGAACAACGAAGCTTCCCCCTCCTTAGTCTTAAGCTCTTTTTTTAAAATAAAGTATTATAAAATACCTTTAGGGAACAAATTTGAGCCTCAAGAACTGAAGCTGCAAACAACTGCAGGCACAACTGGTGCAAGTTAGCAGTTCAGAAGAATGTCACAGTGGCAGTCGAGTAGCTAGAAAACAAAATTGCATCAGTTACACCCACAGCTTACCCACCAACTCAAGAGACAGGAAAGGGATATTTGAGACTCTAATAATGTTTGGGCTCCCTTATGTATTAAATTCTAGAGTTGTTCACACAAACCAGAGCCTTATGTGTCTGACTGCCTTTTCCTGTACTGTTGCTTAACTTACATTATCAATCAGCCTGGGATAAATGCTATTCATGTCCCTACAGATACAAGATATATTTTCATTTTCAGCAAGTGGCATTTTTACTTGTTTCAGATAAAACAAACAAAAAAAAAAATCCCAGCTATTGTCTCCAAATTATTTCAGGGAGCTAAATATGCCAAAACTAAAGTGGAAAATACTCTGCTGTTGCAGAATTGGGGAGTGGGGGGATGTTCACCTCTTACAAGGCAGATATTTACTCTTTCTGTTTTGTTCTTGCAGCTAAGGTCAAACTATTCAAAGGAAGGAGTTCAAATAGCTGAGACTGAGTGAGTAACAAACTGTGCATAATTAGAATGCTGTTTTGAACAGCTCCTATATATTTGACAAAAGTGAATATTTATGCTATAAAACCGTATCTTGTGTTGTGCAGCTCTACTGCTTGTCATACAGGTTTTCAGTATTTCACTTTACAGCATGTATTTGCATTCAGAATTCATTATGCACACATCACAAACACTACACAATGGTTGAGTTTGAACAAGTCTGTTTCTGTACTTTTGGATCAGATACAGCTGACAGACTAAAGTACAATGAAAGCAGCAAACCTCAGTGATAGCTGAGCAGCATATTCTGAAACCTACAGACACTTCCAGTTACCAGATTTCCAAACAGTTCTTTAACATATATAGCTGTTTTAGGGAGCCCATGTTTTTGCAAGTTTTAATGAATAGTCTTGCAAAAAAATGTCAATCAGAAAGTAACGACAGGGAAATTTTCCTTTCCTCTGGTTTATTGGTACTCTTTTTCAAAACATCAATCTTTTTTAAAAAAACGCTGAACTCTCAGCCTTTTTGCTTTTAGTGTATGAAAATCTACCTGTCTTGAAAAGGATTTTTGTCACAAAAATAATAAAAAAAAGGAAGAAAAGATCTCCTCTGATCTGAGTTTTCAAAAGCAATTAATGAGTAGGTTTAATCAAATCCCTGTATGAAAGAAGCCAATACTGAGCAGTCCAAAACCTTTCCAGAGCTCCAAAGGAATAACCAAAATCATTTGACATTTTGGGGAGGGAAAGAAGAATAAAATTGTGATTTCTTACTCTAACGGATGGCACCATTCTTCTCTGTCTGGTTCTTCCACTAAGAAATTATAATACACACATTGCTTTTGAATGAGTTGAAATCGAAGGTCAGTACTTAAATTCACCTTGAATTAATTCATCCTGTTGTATCAAGCGATTTCTTTTTTCACATTTCCCTCCTTCCTGTTCTAATCAGCAGTGCTCCAAGTCACAAAGCAGAGCTTCTCAAAAGAGCAGGTCTTAAAGGGAGCAACTGTCATCAAAGAAAAATAAAACCAAAATTAAATGAAACACAAATCATTAGAATCACAAAAAAAAAATCTTACATATTTTTCTAAAGTATTTTTTGCTAATATAACATAATCCATTGAAACCTTGGTCTTAAATATTTGAGGAGTTATTTGAAGAAAGCAGGTAAGCACTCCATATGAAAGGGTTACTCACGGGTTATTATGCTGAAAGTCAATCTGTGCTTAACTGTCTACATGTGCTTAACTTCTTGTCTACATCAAAGCTTGTACAGTGGTCAGACAAGAAAAGACAAATCAATTAGCCGGCTATTTTTAAGAAGATTCCTCTTTTCACTAATGGCCACTTTGGCTGCAGCACACAAGGATAAATGTTTAAAAGTAAGTGCTGTTGAGTAAAGAGGTTTTTTGTATGGACATCTCATGTTCTGATTTGCAAAATTTATTCTGAAAATAAATCGGACATTTGCTTGCTCTTTTTTGATTCTTCATGAACAGACTTTATGAAGGTGGTATTGGAGCTGGAACCCAGTTAATGAGCTGTGCACCCTGCTCTAGGCAAACCTGCTTTAGCAGGTGGGTTGGACTGGATGATCTTCAGAGGTCCCTTCCAACCCATACCATTCTGTGATTCTGTGATTCTGTAAAAGTCTCTGTTTCTAATCTTAAAAAAAAAAACCAAAAGTTGATGAGTTACTTTAGCACAGTTGACAGATTGTTATGCTACCATATCCAAGTGTCCTGTACATGGGAAAGTTCACAGTAGGGAAAAACCCAACAACATAAGATGACAGCAACAACTGGAAACCACAGAAGGGAATATTAATTTAGCTTAGCTTTTCTAGAAAACTCTCTGAGCTCATCGAAAATTACATAGTTCATCCAGACTTTAAAATAATCACACTCTTCTGTGAAGTCCAAGTTGAGGGGATTTTTGTTTCTTTTTGGTTAGCAAAGTCTGCTTTGAGGACTAGATCCTCAGGGGAGAAGCTTTTTTTCACCATGGTAGCAGACATCAAACACACATGTAGGCATCAGAAGTGCCATTTCATGGTCACTTTGCTGGGAAAAGAAAAAAAACCACATGTAAATAATCATCCCAGAGAACACCAGTTTTCCCACTGTCTCTAGTGGTCCCAAAGAATCACACCTAAGTCAATAAAACTTATGTAGTATACAACTCGAAATAGCCTATTAAATTACTTTTTTGCCTGTGGAATTTAGTGCACAGAGAAAATTGACAGTATAAATAAATCTGGCAGCCGCCTTCTGTGTCTCTTCCTTTCTGAAAGCAAGTGCAGGACAGCTTTTAATGCAGAATAACGACAGAGGAATGTCCCTAATATACTAATGCAAAACATGTATTTAATGAAATTACCACCGTTAAAAAGATCCTTAATAAACATTAATATTGCACTGTTTTAGTGTTACACAGAAAAAAATAACAAATATATTTCAGCCATTTTGAAATATCAAAAGTAAAACATTTCTGGCTACTTAAATGTGGGGAATGTTATAATTTAATTGTGAATGACAGTTAAAAACATCCATATCTGGGATTTCATACTGTAAATTACCTGGCTTGGCAAACATCAGATAAATAATGCATTTTTACTTTATTTACATATTGGCTTACTATGAAACTAGTGACTGTGATTCACAAATAAGTCTTGTGTCTGTTTGCAGAGCTGTGTGCAGCATTTTAATTGTAGCGGTCATTAGCATTCAAGATTGTGAAATAACCCCTGCATCTTTCTTTATGTAGCAATAGATTTATATCTCTCAGAACATTCACAGAAGATATTTTCAAGGTCTGTATGAAGTGGGGTTGCTGGAGGGATTTTACTAATAGCTGGAAAACAGCCAGTTTATTCTAGCGATTTTAGCTGTAAAACGATGATGAGCAAATGAATTGGAAACATATTCAAATTTCATTATAATGCCCTATGTATATGGTGTCACTGTTTTTATTT
>VZSC01011382.1:0-43426 GCA_013398225.1 Steatornis caripensis
ATGGTAGGGCTGCAGTGCGGGCAGAGCAGGGGATGCCCCACTGCTTGGGGCCAGGGCAGAGGGGAGTGCCCGCAGGGCTGCGAGGCTCCCAAAATCCTCTTACCCCAGGCAGCTGGAGTGAGGCTGGGGGACCAGCTGGACCATTAATGGGTGTCCATGGATTTGAGGGCTTTGGTGATACTTCAACTTGTTGCACAGTTTCTGGGCATGCATCGTCCCAGGCACGCATCAACCCACAGCTGGGATTGTTCTGCCTGTTCCCAAACCCACCAAAACAGGCACACGGCTGCTTGGGCTGAACACAACTGCTGCGTGGGAGACAGCTGCACGACTTCCTAAAAGATTGTAGCCTTTTTTTTTTTCCTCCCCTTTTTGTTAGTTTCTAACCTACAAACGACCAAATAGTTTCATCTTCTCAGTGCTATCTTGATAATGAATAACCGAATGGCCTGTACTGTTCTTGCCATGTAGGATGCTGTTCTCCTCGCCTCCCGCTGCGCCGTGTGCACACCCATGTGTATACCTAAGCCTACTGCAAAATTTTTACTTGAGGTTCCTACCAGGCAAAAAGCCTTACAGGCACTATTGCTAAGGAGCAATGACCTTTGCATAGTCAATTTATCCTGGGTTGTACTAGTTAAAGTTCACATTTTGATTTTCAGAAGGAAAAAATGAACATATTTTATATTAAAGATACAAATTAAATGACATTCCAAGTGTTACCTCCTGTCATAAAGTGTAAGTGTGCACATTTAGCAGTTTTTCCATGCCTGTATTGGAATGTCTTTACCTAAGGCGAATTGTTTCCACATACATCTATGTCAGTTTTACATTCATTCAGCCAGAGAAGTTTAGGTAATGAATTTTACAATATGTAGGTGAAAGGTAATACCTAAAATATCTGGAGCACATTAATTTTTTTTTAAGACGCACTGATGTGAATCTGGAGTTATCTTAATGATCTAAACATTAATGTTCTAGTTAATATTGTAATTAATTGTATTTATAAGTAGCTGAAATTTACTCCAGCTTTTCCTGTTCTTTTTCTTTAAACAGCAGTGTTCATAAATATGGTTAAAAATCCACAGATCAGATTTTTTTTTTCAGCCCCCAAAGCATGGATTTCCCTTCTTCATTTTATGAAGAGTTTAGAACCAGATATTTTTCCTTTCAGCTTACCAAGGGATTAATAATATAAAACTTGGCAAGGAAATTGCCGTCTGCAAACTGGAGAGAATATTACTTGATGTAATCCAGATATAACAGTTTCTTGTGTGAGCTGTACCTTTTGCAGCATAAAGAATGTAGGAATGGTTTAGTGGTCTGTGCAAATAAATAGGAAGCAACTTTAATTTGTAGGCATGAAGGGGGGGTGGGAGGTGTTCCCTCTGCTTTAGGCAAGGTATATTTAACACTGAGAAAATAGAATTTGAAAACAGTTCCACTTTAGGAAAAAAAAAAAAAGAAATCCACTTGAAAGAATACAGAATTTGGGGTTTGTTGGTTATGGTTTGTTTGGGTTTGGGCTTTGGGTTAGGTTTGTTTTTTGCTGATGCCTTCCAAATTTATGTTTGCTCTGGACTGGGAGGATTCAAATCTCAGTGACTGCCATGCCTTTTTGAATGAAAATGAAGTTAGCGGTTTTGGAGTATGCCTGCAGTGAGAGCACAGCAGTAGCAGCCAAAATCTAGAGGTACATGAGATCTAGAAGGATCTGTTGTGTCCCTTGCTTGTAAGTACCTTTGAGGGGGGAGCGGGGGGGAAGCTGTCACCATGCTTTATATCAAAATGTTGTCAGTGTGAAGTGTGAGTTCAGAGCACAAGTTTGAGCTTCGTCGTCTTCTGTTTCTCTGGAAATGCAGTCCTAAAATGGAGGTGTTGCTCCCTTACACACACTTAACCTTGCTCACAAGAAACTATGTCCTTGTAGCCCCAAACGCTTCCTCAGCTGGGCTGTGCAAGAGGGTTGCCTGTTATACCATTGTTAATCTACCATCTTTTTAATTTAAACGTTGAAGTTATTTGCCCTATACATACTGAATCACCTTTCTGAGGCTTTTTTTGCTGAAGTATCTGTACTTTCCTGTCTACACAGCAATGACGTGCACGATGATTTGAATTTGATCCAAGGAGCTCAAGCTCTGTTTTATATATCATTCATTTGTACAAGCCAATATCTGCAAAATATCTTCCTTCATCCTCAAGGGGCGGCAAATGGATCATATGCTTAGCTCTGGATAAAGTCTTGTCTTTACATTTTTTCTGGTGCTTAGCATTCATTAATGCAGGTATATAAATTCATCTCATCACAGCAAACTGCCTATCTCAGAGTGCTTGAGTAGTGGATACGAACGGCTACACTATGCAGTTGTGATCTCACCTCCGTAAGTTGACGTTAAATCCCTGTCTCCAAACCTAAGATGTGACTGTGTAAAAATGCTTTGATGCCTTTCCGCAACCACGTTACTTTTAATGCCTTTAAACACAAGCTGCCAGGTGTGCTTAACTAATAGAAACCAATTCTCTGAAACGCATTAGCTTACTTGCCCAGCTAAGGACAATCCCCTTCATTCATGTGCACGATATAAATAAAAAAGAAGAGTAGCAGAAGGTAGTAAAATCAGCCAGGAAAAAAAAAAAAAAGAGGAGGCATGTTCCAGCTCTATCACTTAATAAAGCACAGAGATCCAAAAATGAAAGAGTGCACAAGGTTTTTTACAGGCTTTGGAGAATTTTGCTGTAATTTGCCAGCAGATTTTGTAGGTTTTATGTTCACAAACACTCATCTGTTCGCAAAACACGCATGCACTTTGGCGAGGGGTACATCACACAATACGCAGCTTCTGCTGAGGTTGTTGGGTGCTGTCTTTAGCAAGCGTTAACAGCAGCCACATAGAATGCTAACTGCTGCGCTGCCTAAACCTTACAGACGGTATGGTATACTGTTACATACTTTAGTTACTTCTTTCTCAAAAATATGCTCAATGTTGTAATAGAAACAAAAAACAATCCTTGATTACATTCTTAAGAGAAATAAATGGGAGCATATTATTTAAGATCAAGCCCGTAGATAGAACTTTATAGGGATTACATTCTTTGCTGAATACTGGAAGTTATTTTGAAATTTCTTTAATTGTCATTGATCGTTACATGCTACACATTACTGGAATTCATAGTACGTGATTTCTTGATATCTCTTACATTGAATGCTACAATAAAAAACATACTTCTTAAATTATACTTTCTCTCCTTTCACTGATCTGTTGAAATGTTAATGTGTTTAACACAACAAAGCATACATTTTCCTTTATATGTATAAAAAGGTAATACTGTATATCTAGTCTAAAAACTATTACAGTTTATGTACTATTATGTATATAGTATGTATAGTGTGCCTGTATATGTACATATATAGTTACTCAAAAAGCTTTGGGTTTTGAGAGCCAATGGGATCTTTTCTGTGGGTGTTTTTAACCATTTAAACAGAAAAACTTTATAGACTGGAAATCTCTTGAAGAGGACATCCGAAGGAGATACTTTTTATTAAATTGTCTAGACTTTTTCTGGCATTTATTTGATTTTTTTTTTTTAAAGGAAAAACAGTAGTGTTGATTTTTGGCTAAACTTCCTGCAAATGCTATGTATAGTCACAGATTCAGCAAAGTATTTTAGCACGTGTCCATGCCTGTTTCCAATACCATTTCAACTAGTGTTTCGCTTGGACCCCATGTATTCCTTATGCAATTAGTATGCTCTGGCACCACAGAGTCGCACACATTCTTGCATCCGTTTTGCCCTAACTATCCATCTCCAAAAGGGAATGGTCCACAATACTGAACTGCATACTAATTCTTATGGCCACAGCATGAAGGAGGAGGCAAAAAAACCCCATTCCTAGCAGCACAGGGACCCAAGTTTCCATCTCGGCGTCAGAGGGAGTGCTCTCCTATGTAAAATTAAACGTGCATCTGTCTTTGTAATGTGTTTAAAATGCAGTTGTATTGAAAATTTTTTGCAGAAGTTTTGCAAAGTTAGGCAGAAAGACTTTGTTTATGTGTGTGCATTCTGCAGCCATTATACCTCGGGATTCTTTCAAGCAGCTGCCTTTCCTCCTAAAGCATTTCCCTTTGTTGAATGTTACTTTTTTCTTTCTTTAGCACTTATGCTTAGTACTTGATTCATTCATTGTTGTTATTATTTGCAAAAGTAGCCTCTTNAGACTTTGTTTATGCGTGTGCATTCTGCAGCCATTATACCTCGGGATTCTTTCAAGCAGCTGCCTTTCCTCCTAAAGCATTTCCCTTTGTTGAATGTTACTTTTTTCTTTCTTTAGCACTTATGCTTAGTACTTGATTCATTCATTGTTGTTATTATTTGCAAAAGTAGCCTCTTAAACTTAGATTTTTATCATCATCATAAGCAAATCAAATCACATACAAGTCCATAACTTAAAACCGCTGCACTTAATGCTCATTTTTCACTCATCGTTTGTTTAGTTTCTTGTTGGCATTTTGCATGCTCAGGCCTTTTTTAGCGAGTGGGATGATAAATGTCCTGCATGCTCGGGGCACTGGCTGGCTGAAAGCAATTTGGCAACAACTGCAGAGTTGTGACTCCAGCTTAAAAACCCTACAAGAACTCGTTTTCACCCTTCAGTTACATGTCTATAAACAATGCAGCAGAAATACAAGCACTTGTAGTCAGATCTGGCACGACCGGCGGCTGTTGCTGCACTTTTTATGGTGGCACAATTTGAGGCAAATCAGCGACCATGGCTAAAATGTGACTGCAAGGCCTTCAGTGGCAGAAAGAAGTGGATGCAGGCTGAAACTCTGACGTTATTTTGAATCTGTATTTTTCTTTAGTTATTTTTGCTGTAATAAATAGGGAAAAATTTCAGTGGTGGAGAACTTTTCGGGTCCAACAGCAATGAAATCAATGGTCTTAAACTACCCATGCAAAGCTAGGGATCGCATTTTGCCAAGACTGTGAGGCTGTTGGTGTCATTAGAAAAATTGCAGTTGTGTAACCGAAGGAGGAAAATTGTTTTGTGTCCATAGTTTTAACCCTTCTTCAGGCATAAAACTCCACATGCTCTTTCATACTGAAATGGCTTTGCAAGCTGAGGTTTTTGCCATAATGATGCAAATTTTGTGAATAATAATTAAAAATATATAAAAAACCATTTTATTTTCCTTTGGTAAAATATCCTCTATTCCTTTTTCATGAGATGATGTCACTACATGTAGCAGGATGTTTTTAATGGAATGACAAGTGTAAGACTTCATCACATGTCAGCACAAGAAAGATAACTGCCTTCCTGCTTGTATCAGGGGTGTTGGGGGTGACCAAGCTTTTTAGAAATGGGCCTGTGTGGAACCAAAACCTGCCTTTTTGTGCCTCCTTGTGTCATTTGAAAGAAATCTAGCTGGTGTCAGAGAGGGGAGGTGATATTCATTAGTTTATATACATCAAAAATTTGATTTTGTCCTCTTCAACTGAAAAACTTGCATTGATTAAATCTCTTCTGCCTTTCCTCCTACCTAAAGATGTAAAGTAGTATGAGCTGCAAGGAAGGACACTGCAGTCCAGTGAATTCCTTTAGTGAGTTTAATGAGCTTTGAATTAGGTCCGGTGGCAATCATAACGCGAATAGCAGCGGATCTTTCACCATGCTCACTGTTTGGTAACAAAGACGCAGTTCGCTTTGCAGTCAAAACACCAGACTCCAAACCAGTCTGCAACCTGATTTGGATAACTTGATAATCTTTCAGATATTTAATTTGTTCAAAAACTACACTTCAGTGCATGTGCCTACAGGGTTTACATTAAATAGGCTATGTCTACGCTAGTGAGTCATCTGGTGCAATAGATGAGCAGACTGAAGTGGTCAGTGCAAAGGCTCCTAGACGTAGGCCATCAGCAATTTGCGTGTCAAGACTTGCACTGCTGCTCCTAACTAAAATGGTAATGTGGGTACAACCGTGACAGAATATTAATTGGATCCTCTTTAGAAACCAATTAAAAGTTTTTATTTTGGAAGCACTTCTGTCTTCCTTTTTTATGTGATAGAGCGCTCTTCACATATGCAAGGAGCAAATTGGAATTAATTTTATATTTTTTACAAAGAAACTGAGCATCTTGACGCTGGAATCATGAATTTGTTTCAGCGTGGAAATGCCTAGTACGTTGTGAGTCTAGCAGGAAACAAATAACAAAAAGTATTGGTTATGATGGGAGCAGTGTCCCCAGAGCATCTGCATCGTTCTGCTCCCAGAGGTCATTTAGCTGGAACAGAGGTAACAGAAAAAGCAAAACTAGATGTTTTCTAAAATGATTAAAAACCTCTGCTACTCTCCACTTCTTCATGCATGCTCTCACAAACACACTTCTTAAAATCTCTGATATTAACACTTTCAGGGGGACTGTAATAGCCTTCCTGATTATCACCTTTTCCTCCTTTGCTTCAATCTGTTAAAAGCTGCCACCAGTTACATCTCCTTCCCTGCTACACACACCATACCCCATACTTCTGCAAACTTCTTCTTTATTAATATGCAAATTTAAACTTGTCATTTTCCTGGCAGCTTAGGAAGACTGGTTTCCCACCCTCATGACCTGTGGTAGGTTTCTCAACTGTGCCATTACAGTAAGCATGACACAAATGGCTCTAAACCACTCGTGTTCCCTGTCTTTGGGACCGTAGCAGTTAGCTTTGGGTATAGCTGTTTGCTTGGCACCCAGGAGATCTTCAGCTGCTGTTTTATGGCAAACCAGCGCCAAAGAGACAGAGCGGGATCAGGCATCGTCACCCCCTCGTACCAAGGCTCATGCAGAGTGGTGCTGCATTCTCTGGGCACAGAACATGCTCTAGTCTTAATCTTTTTAATTTACAATCCTTAACATCTTTCATGGGAGAGTAAGGATTCCCCTTTGTTTTCTTCTGAAGACTTCACTTTAAAGCATTTTTTGCCCAAGAGCAGCCTCAGACAAACCAGAGGAATGTGCTCTGTAAAGCCCAGCCGTTGCCCAACGAGTTGCCACCGCACAGCAATAACAAGACTTCGAGTTCAGAAACTCAGAAGTGAGTGTTTCCAGTTGCAGAATATTGCAGTCCTGGCACTTGGCCACCAGCCTGTGCTCGGGCTGTTTTCATTTGTGCTGAATGTCAAAGAATATGAGGATGTTTATTCCAGTGTTCGATTTTTTTTTTCTCTGAGTGAGCAAGTCCTGTCTGCGGGGCTGCATTGAGGTTAAATACATTTTTTACTTTTTATTCTTTAAGCAGTGGAGAAGGGATCTGGTAATAAAAGAGAGGAGAGAAGAAAGGACTGAGCAGTGTGCAGTGTTCATATGGATTAGATGTTTACTCTGGCAAAGTTCACGAGCATGACGTGTACTTGCATCACAGGTGTTTTCCCAAAGCATCTTGGCTGCCTAGACAAGATGTAATGGCAGCAACTCATCTGTGTGCTCCCTCCTGCTGGAGTGGAGCCAACGTTTTGCTTAACCACAAAATAACTAATTCGGGGGAAAAAAGGGGGGGAAAGGAAAAAAAAAACCCACATGCTGCTCTCTCAATTGTTTTCAATTATAAAAGTGATTCTTGGGGCCAGGATTATTCTGATTTAGGCTGTCAGAGTTCATTCCATCATCACAGAGAACATAATCCTGAAGCTCAAGTCCAAGGCAGAGGGAGAAGATCCAGGATCTGCTCTGAGCTTTGAGCAAGTCACTTGCATCTTTAGCTTCTCCCTTGCAGAACGACAGCTGAGCTCCTGCCTCTCTCATCCTGTTTAGATCAGACCTGCTGGGAACGTGACCTTCTGGGCCAGGGGACGTCTCTGATGGAGCTAGCTGTTGGCTGGTGTTCGTATAGTTTGGGTCTGACCATTTAAATAGCGATCATCAATAGAAAGATTAACAAACTGTGTAAAACTGAGGACAGTAATAGGAACTGTTGTTGAGGTTCATCATGTTGCTGTAAATGTCTCTGAAATCCTTGAATGCAAATTTGTATGGAAACTTGTATTATGATGGGAATGCTATCTCTGTTCCATGGAAGAAATATCAATGTACTGAGATAGTGCAGCATAATAAGGTTGCTGTATTTTAGCTGAGCCAAGCACTTCTTGATTTGCTTGTTGCTTTGGAAGCTGGAAACAAAGTCAAACACTCTCCCTTGCTGTTGAATGGGACCATTTGTAAATGCCTGAAACATTAGTGACTATTTTCTGAATGTATTCCAGAAATTACGTCAACAGTCCATGTTTATGCATGAGAGTTTAATTTAATTAGTGTTGGTGTGCTGGATTAGTGATGATGACAGTTATTAATTATTTGCAATTTATAATCTGATCTTGCATGAGTATCAGTGTGGTTATTTTCTGTGACATTTTCATAGCTCAGTATCTTTAATTAATACATGTCTACCGCCAAGTGAGAGATGGTTCTGGGCATAACCTTTTATGAAACAACGCAGGAAGTCACAACAGCTTTTATTGACTGAGACAGACAGAAGGCTTTTGTAGAAAGTCAATATTTTCAAGGGTTTGGATTTTTTTTAATTATTATGCTGTGATCCTCGAAGGGGATATTAGACAACAAAAATGAATTACTATCACCATCTTTACTGTTTGTTGTGCGTTCATGTATAACAAACTCATCCAAATCGTATAGAGAGCAAAGGTGTGATTTAACAGATGTTTACTTTAACACAAGTGTTTGTGGCAATTTATACAGGCGGTGATGGGAAGTTGCTGACGTTAAAATTACAGTTTTGATTTGCCCAATAGAAGCCCTGTCGTTGCAGGTTGGCTACACAATGCAAACTCTGCCAGCAGCTGTGTGCTGCATCCTGCAAAGGGTCGAGGAGACTTTGTCGGGGATGGTTATGCCGAGCTGTGCTACCCAAGGCTCTCTCACCACGGCAGAGCTGGGATGAATCCAGCCAAGTAACACCAGCAGATCTCAACCATGCTCTGTGGTCTATAAAAAGTCACTGGGAGTTCCCATCCTCTGTTTGTAATGAACTTAGGAATCTGTACAATTAATTAGGACCTGAAACTGCAAGCATATGTGAAATTTTGTCCTGAGAAGTTGTCCTGCTGGCTTCTGGGGGGATAGTTTATTAGGAAAGAAGATAGCAGTGCACACGCTTATGTTATGAGGATCTTTAGCCTTTAATGAATGGTCTATGACAGCCCAGGTGTAGTGATACTAAATTTCACATCGCGACTTGTTCAATGCATTACAGATAACACGTAAATGCAGTGTCAGGGTAAAACAGTGGTTTGATATTAGTTTCAGCCCTTTGAATTCTGCCTTGCAACCCTAAAAAAGTGAGGTTTATATGTAAGCAGGAGAATAAATGACAGACTAAACACTCCTTCGCTTGCATGTTACAACAATGTTTTCTATGTTCCTGGGGAAGTAGCGGTTAAGTCATTAACTTTCCTATGCCGTATCTTACAGAACCTTAAAGTAGGTTGGTAGAAGTGCTGCTTGTGCAAGATGAGTTTGAAGGAGGGTACATGCAAAAGAAAGGGCTCTGTAGGGCTGATTAGGCAGCAGAACTTTGTCTCGGAAACAAAAGATAAGAAAGAGGGGATGGCCTATAAGCATGTGTTTCACTTTAAAGTGACAAAGAGCAGCAACTCTGTACCCAGAAACCATAATAAATTCTCCTGCAATGTTACAGAGTGTCAGTCAAAAGCATCTAGCATCTAGGAGGACAAGGCAGCTGTGGGAGCTCTTCTCTCTAGACATGAAACGACTGAAGAGCTGGCAACGTAACATCTAAGTGCAGTCATCAGCTTAGCTGCTGCTGGGAAAATATCCTCTACGCTTTGGCATCGGGCCCCTGAGGTTGCTGGCCAAGCGTAAGACGATTTACCACTGGAGCGAGGCCGTTTGCCAGATGGATAAGCCCCTCCAAACTCAGCTCAGACTTTCTGACGTCTCCTGCTTCTGCCTGTGCTTAGCTAAGAGCTGCAGCTGGGACCTGGTTGAAGGACCTGTTAATGGGAAATGGAGCATGGAGAGTGTAGCTGGTACCCAGGGAGAAGTACGCAATGCCTGAGCATCTGCTCGACCTGAGTGGCGTGCAGATTTGCAACACAGTACGTGCAGCACCTGCAATGCCTTCTGTACTTCTGTGTACTTCAACTCCAAACTAATTGCTGTCCAATTGGCAAGGGTATTGAGGCAACAATATATTCTCTATAATATTGGGAATGATACATTATTCTCATGGAGTGTTAATATCACGCACGCACATATACATGTATATACATGTACATATATATAATTTAGGAGATTACTACATGTTTCGCAATGACTTATTAGGATCATTTTGCAGAACTGTCACCCTGCTCATTTTGTAACACAGCTCAAGTGGTCTCTTCTGCACTGCTGTGTACTGCAGGCTTCTGATAGAAACATGCCAATGGTTATTGCTTCTGGTACCCATCTTTCTTGAGAGAAGTAAGGGACAGATTTGAGGAGGTGTGCCGTTGAGGAGGAGCGGTTCTCCCTCTCCCCTGGAAACAGCTGGAAAGCAGACAGCCCTGTCCATGAGTCCCGGGCTGACATCGCTTCAGTGCCGGTTCACCGGCACTATTTTTTTTTCTGCCAGATGCTCCTTTTCTGGCACTGACCCATGAAGTGAGGGACAATAGGCTGAGAGCAGGAATAAAGCCTTGTTTCTTTGCTTCTGGCTGATTGCTAAACCGGATTGCTGGTGCTCTGCGTGCAGTTTAAACAGGTGAACAAGCATTTCAGTACTCAGCCCTCCCATTTTGCCTTGAGCTGCAAGCTTTCACAGTTTATGTGTAATTAACTTGCTTCGGAACAAGAAGTGTCAAGTGAAACTGATTTTAGCGAGAGGTAAACTTGCAACAGGCATTGAAATTTCTCTGCATCCGGGCTGAGGTTGTTCCATCGTCATGAGGAATAAATTATCTTTAAAGGCTAGCAGCAAATTCAGGGCTCTGCTGGCATATTTCTTCTAATATTCAATTTCTTCTAATATTCAAAGCAGGGAGAAGTGCTAGAGCCAGTTCTTAAATCGCCCTTGTCCATGGCTGTAATGGAAAGCAAATACCCATCAACCAGATATCGAAAGCTATGGAACCAAGAGTTATTGTCAGGGCTTTATACACGAAGCACTCAGTCTGTAATTACATGAGAAAACAAGGCATATATCTGCACTTGTGTGTTTGGGATAAAAACCTAATGTTTTGGAACCTTATCCTGAGATACCTACAAGCTGTTATTTTACAAGGAATTACGGACCCAGGTGCAAGTAAAATTTGAGCAAAATATTAAATTGGTCTGTATCCTTACCCAAATAGATATTTAAAGGAGGCAACAGACCTCATGCCAGGCATTTGATTTTTTCCAAATACTGCAGAGTTGTGCAACAGAAGGAAACAATCTCTTCAGATTGAAGTCTGATGGAGAGGAACAAACCAAAAAAAAAAATAGAATTAAAGCTTTTCTATCTGATTCCTTTCTAACAAACTATGAAATACCATTGCTCTCACTGCCAGTCACCATTTTTCTTCTAAAGCTCTTATACACTGCGATAAGTTATTGTAGGTAAGAATTTAGGTTTGGCAGCCAATACTAAACTACAGTTGCATAGAGAAGGCCTCCAGGCATCTTGGCATTTCACGGCTACTTCTGTACCTGCCTACCATAACTGGCACCGCTTGGAAATGTCAATACAGGGAAGTTTTGCTTCCTAACTATGCTGCAGTAAAGTTTAATAACTTCAAAATACAAATAGGGCTGTTTTTTGGGCTTAGGGTGTTTGGGGTTTTTTAGATGAACATAAAACAAAAACTATCCAACATATTACCACAGCTAAAAACGAACATTAGAAACACAGCACCGAGTTCTTGTCCTCTTACTAATTTCAGGAGTGCAGTAAATATGGCAAAGTAAGTGGGATCTGTGAAAACAAATTCAGTCTTACTTGCAGCCACCAGAAAAAGCTCTTGAAGGGCGACAAAATAAATTAAGAATAAAAAGTATCCCTTGGCAATTTTAACTGTAGAGCCAAAAGGCTGTAACTCACTACTGTTACTACAAAGTTTTTACCCATACAGCTACCGCGGACTTGGATAAGACCCATCACGTAAGCATCAACTGAAGTGCCTATTGCATAATTTTGCCCAAGATACTAAACCACAAATAAAACCATCTGCAGATCTGACCACACTGGGACTCCTTGGGGCATTAGCAATGCTGTAGGTCTCACTGCAAGACCAGAGCTTACAGGGACAGACTTTTCCTCAGAGTGTTTGAAGCAAACAGAGCTGCTGTCACAAAGGAGTGGAGAGAACATAAAAAGTGAGAAATCAGAGAAATTTGGGCCTTGGTGCATATGTATTATGCACAGCTTTGTATCGCAAGCAATCAGAAGAGCACGTGTGCTGCCAGTGTAGCACAGCCCAAGAGGATCAGCTGTCCCTGAGCACCACTGCCCCCACTTCTGCAGAACTTGGGGTTATTTCTCAACACAGCATTTCAGTAGGCATCCTGTGGTATCCCAGTGCAGACAAGCCTTACTGCTCAGTATATGTGTCGATTCTTTATGCTGTGTTTATTTTTAGATGAGTAATCCTAAATCTATCATTCATGTATTCTGTTCATTCCTATCGTTCTGCATCATTCTGTTACAGAAGACAGCAAAGTTTTAAAAATATTAACTTGCATTTTCTGTAGGAGAGTTTTTGTTTTACTTAGGTGGCTGCATCTTACAAGTTAGTAGAATAACCAGAAACTTTCTTATTTCTGGAAACTGTCTTCAAGTTTGAAGGCAGGCCAAGACAGGAAGGCACTCCAGTTCCTGTGGCAGTCAAAGATAATCTGTGAATCTGTGTTTATAGGCATATCTGTTACCTTTATATGTGTAATTTTCATCTCTTCTACCAACAAGCTGGTAACTCCAGAGCAGTCCTAGATAAGACCCTAAGGAGGACCTAAAAATAAGAGAGGAACGGTGGAAAAGAGAAATTTGGTAAAAGCATAGCCCTTGTGTTTAGCTGGAGCTCCAGCAAGCGGGGAGAAATCTCCCTCTGCTGCTGTGTGCGGACGGTGGGATGAGCTGTGTGCTGGACGAGCCCCGGGACACTGCCGTCACCTTGTGCCAAAGGAATACGTTATCATTGAAACAGAGGAAAAGAAAGGACTCTTGTTCTCAACGGGGAAATTGCCACGAATCTCTCTAGCGAGGTAGAAGACGCTGGAGGGTGGGTGGCTGCAGTGGAGAAAGAGACGGGTGTTCCTGCGTGCCACACGTCGGTAGCGTGGGGTTTATGATTTGAAATGATCTGTAGTATAAGCTTTTGTCTTGAGGTTTTTGAAAAGCATTCACACCAGCGCAATCACAGTGAACTAATCTGAGTCGCATTATCTTGGGTTGTGACTGAATCTGACCCCAGTTGTGTTTTCCTTCCAAGTAGGAAAGGCGTAGGAATGATTAACTACCCAAGAGTTCTTGTGAATTATGTTTAAAATTAAAGATAATGCTTCTACATAATGACATACGTGCCTCGTTTTGCAGACGTATGGCTCATTCTCCATGTGTTATATCATGAAAAATGTGGCTTGTAACCATGCTGTGAAGCAAGATGTTTGTGATTATAAACAAAAATTAATTATATCAGTTTTTTCTTTTTAAAAAATAAAGTAAACGGGATTTATTAGTGTCCTCTGATTAGAGGCAGAGACAAGGTTATATTTTACATATATATATTTATAATGTGTGTGTGTGTGTGTACACATGTATACGTGTGTGTCTACACACACGTAGCATTCTCGGACAGCAGGATGCAGGTGGCTCTTTCTGAGTCTCAAGAGCTGGATGTATATCCTGAAGGCAAGGAAATTTGAGGAGGAGATGATTGGTACATAGGCTTTGTAAGGCTGGAAAACTGCGCCAGCAGTGCAATCAGTTAGTAAAAAAATATCATAACAGGTTGTCTAAACCACGGCAACAGCTCTGTAGCTTTCTTAGTGACAGGCATGATTTCATGGATTTTCCACATGTCACTCTGAAACCCAAATGACGTCTGCTAATGAAACCGATCCTCTTTTCCTGGAAAAGCCTGTTCCAGCAGCACTCAGCGCTGCCGACATTGGTGTCAGGAGGATCATGCAGTAGGAAATAAGCATTTTGAAGCATAACCAAGCCTTGTGTGCTGCAGGAGGGCTGCTTTGGGGGCTGGGGAAGGGTGGTAGGACACGGTCCTTTGTCAGGTTAGCAAATATGGGCTAGAGGGACACAGGTCTCCTGAGTCTGCAAAAAGACGTCAGAAATCTGACAGGAGAGACGTCTGCTGTATCTCATCATCTTGAGTTGCTAGAGAAACCCCAAAGGAACTTTGACGTTTTGGCAGAAAGGTAGATCAGATGCAGCCAGGCACGTTAGGACTGGAATGCAGTGCTTGGATCTGGAGATGGGGGAAGGAATCAGATGGCAGATATATCATTTCTACAGATATACTTCACCTCTCTCTCTTTGCGTAATGCCTCAGTGAGTATTCATTACGCTGGAAATTGTCAGTGTCTTGAGGGTTAGTTACCTTTCTCCTTTTCTTTCTGGTGAAACATGCAGTCACAAGTAAAAGGTTGGTTGTTCGGATTACTCTAATAACAAGACTTATTACAACCCACAGTAATGAATTTCAGTGTGAACCGTTGTTTTCTGGAGTCCTGTCTACATGAGCTACAGGACGATCCTAAATCAATATAGGCACTAGCACTACTTATATCCTGTTTTCAAGGTTTGCAACCCAGCCAATTAAATGCAATGTGTCCATGTGAACAAACTGCTGAGAAACATTCTAGGACTAAAGTAATTTGATGTCCCTTTCAGTCATATTTTTGATAAAATCTTTTGTGTATTTTGGTCATGAAGTATTGTCCCCGCACTGTTTAAGTGAGCCCAGGAGACTGAAGCACCCAAGGTGAAGTCAAACCACACAAAGTTGCAGGCTGAAGCAAATCCAGGATAGTAGTTCTGTTCCTTTCCACAAAGCCAGTCAGTTAAATAGGGAATAAAATATTTTCATAGCTTTATATTTTTATTTCTCCAAATGAGGGCAAAATCTACAGGTGACATGACATTAAAGATTAGACTTGTGCTATCATCAATATTTTATTTTAAAATAGTTTTTGTAAGTATCTTTTAAGCCTAGTTATTTTTGGCTGTACATTTAAGACTGTCTATGCAGAAATACCCAAATCAAAGAGTCGTCTTATGTTCCATATATTTAGATGTAATTGTATTATCTCAACAGCCAGGAATCTCTTTGCAAGAAATCTAAAGGTAGTAAAGAACTACTGAGAAATGAACCAGATTTGTTCTTCTAGCACCAAGAAATAGCTTGACTTTTAATTGCAATTTGATAGCTTTACTTTTAATTGCAAATTTAAAAAACAAAGAAAAACATTTTCTTTACAGAAACAAGAACAATAAAAAGAAATATCAGATTATTTAGTTATATTTTCAATGAACAAAACATTGTCTAGCAAATTTGTGCTTGGTTCCTGTAGTTTTGTAGTAATAAGGGAATCAGTGTTAGAATCATGGCTTGGCCGATCAAACAAGAATGACTGGAAAAGTTCTTTGGCAGACATCAGTCTACACAGGGACTTGGCCTGCGTACAGTGAAAATACACTACAGATGTATAAATTAAGCAAGCTGGGACAGTGCTGGTCAAAACCTTCTATGCTGGAGTCATGTGGAAAAGAAAGTCTAGACATGATAGATTAACTTACTTCATCTAAAACCGTGCAATCTAGAAATTGCCTAAAACCACATCTGCGCAAGTACACATACAGGATTTTGCAACCAGTTACATTAGCTAGATGTTCAAGCAGGGAACAACCAAAGCATTTTAGCTAGTTGGCTCTGTTGGTAAAGCTTACATATGATTTTAGTTATAGTTACAGGTTTTTAAGCAACCAGGTAATTAAGCCAACCACACAGTCAGAAATAGTCTATGTTTCATTACAGAAAGTAGCTTGCAATCAAGTGTAAATTGCTACAGCCCTGCATGTTCATAGTTGCAAATAAACTTAATCAAACAAGAATCCAAATTCCTAATTATTGTCACATAAGGCCAAATGAAAATAATTTGATACTTTAAATAATTTTAGCCACGGACATAGGCTTTTCCGCTGGGGAGACAAAGTCAGGGTGTGAAAGGAGTAACGCAGGAGTGTTCGATCACTCTTGGGAAAGATAGGGAACTGTGTATGGAGCTGCAGTCATTTGTGGAAGGCAGAAAAAATTTGAGATCTGATGGCGAGATGGGTTTTTTATATTATATGTTACATATAAATCCCTAATATATTATCTACATGTTTCTGAGAACTTTGGAGTTACGCTTTCTCAGCTGTGCCCCTTTTGATAGCTGTAGATACGGAGTTTGTGATGTTATGCCGTGTCCATGCCCATTGCAGACAGTCCGGTCATGACTGCCCTTTGGGACCTAGATGCTCAGCCCCAAGTGGAGATTTCAAGGGGTCTAAAGACATTGCCAAGGGAAAAAAGATGTTCAGGCAACACAGCAGAGTACAGACAGAACAGAGTGAGAACTCCCAAACCTGCTCAAAACTACCACAGGTCAGCCTGTGCCCAGGAAGAGACTTACCTGGGCAGCCAGAAACCGGCTGGCATTTGGACATCATCAAAGAACCCCATATGGACAAGAAGGCTGAAGTGGCTTGGTCAGCAGCCAGCATGAAAGTGCTGTAGATGGGAGCTGTGCCAGCATTAGCTGTACTACAAGGGAGCTATTTAGGAAGATTACAACAACTTTTCCAGAATCTGTTTGCTTCCTTCTGGGTCGAGCCATCTCCCCCTGCCCCCAGCACACAAATTCACGCTCCAGCACGCGGAGCGCAGCAGGCACATTGAAAACTAAATGTGTGACACTCAAACCTCCTTCGTGGTCTTAGCTCTTGCCACCAATGGTGATGTTAGCCACTGCAGTATCTCCTCACAGCTTCCCTGGTTGCTTCCTTCCTTTCCAGGCAGCACATTTTGGCCATGCCTCATGTGCCCTCTGCAGCTGAGGTCCTGCAAGCTGCCCCTGCCAGCCCCTCCTGCTCAGGGACCCGACATCCAGCAAGGGACTCGTAGTCACCTGCTTAGCTGCAGCATCTCCTAAACTTGGGTTTGAGATTAATAATAATAGTATTAAGTAGTTACCTTCTGCTTGCCGGGCTAACATCGTCTTTTTCTGTTTTACGTGATGCCCGACTGCTCAGGCTGCAGTGCGCGACTCCTGTTGGGGGGCGGGGCAGGAAGGGGTCAACAGCTTTCTCAAGATTGCTCTTCAGTTCAGACCAGAAGAGAGCATTGATAGTAATTCTTCCAAATATTTTAGTCCCTAAATGATTTTGTGCTTTAGATACCCTATGCTATAATACCTTTGTAATTATGCTCCTTATGCCTTTCTGCAACTCCCCCCTCCCCAGCACTGGTAGCTGTCACAGCACAAATCGAACCTGAGTGAGGCACTGGACGTGGCTTGGATCCAGTTGATGCAGCCTATGCCCAGCCCTGGATTCCGCTCCTGGTGCACTGCAAACACAAGTTCTCTGTCAGGTGCGCATTCAGCTTTCAAAACAACAACATGCTACCTGAAAAATAATTTCTTTCATCTTAAAGTATAGTGGGGAAGGTGTTTGCCAGGCTCCTTTGGACCAGTTTCCAGCTAATCTGGCCTCCACAAATACGAATATGAAGGTGTTTCCATGTCTAGACTAAAGCTACATTTTCAGTTGAGAGGTTTTACTAGCAGTCATAATGGATGTACCGAATTTTGACCAAAAGTGAGAGAGAGAACTACACTAACACCTGTCTTGGGTGGCAAATGAACATATGAGGAAAAAAAGTAGAAGAGGGAAGGAGGTATGTATATACAAGGGATATACAAGTTCAGAAGACAGCAGAAAAACTGATTCCTCCAGTATTTTGTCTATATTTAAAGAAAGAAAAGATAAACAGGATTTTCCTGACAAGAAGTGACTTACCTCACTATACTGACCATGCAAGTAAGAATAACAGGCCATTACTGCCAATTAGATACTGTACTTTTTTGATAGATACTTCAGTTGTGATAGTGTATGCTGAGGCTCAGTATAGTTTCCTGCAAAGTTAGCCTAGGAAAAAATACACTTAAGGATACAATGACTGTTTTACTGGGAAAATACTGTAAAAGTTGTGAAGCTTTAGTGTTCACGTTGTTGATGCATCCTTAAATGAAATGTTTGTTCAACAGGAAATGAAACATTTGTGAGAGGGTTTTTCATAGAAGACGCTGAGTGTTTGCAGTTTGATTTTAATTCAGTTGAACTATGAGAACCCAAATTATAGAATATATTGAAGTGTCCAGTGTGAGAAAACTTAGATCTGGTTTTTCAAGTGCATGTATTTTCAAGATGAAGCCCAGGTTTTCAAGTTGAACAACTGGAAAATAAGAAATGCACAAGTGACAGACATAATTTTCTAGTTGATTTTCTGGCTAGCTGTAGCTCTCCTCCCTTTCTAGGCTCCTCCTGTCCCCCCTGCAGGCACCAGACATGGTGCCACTATTACCCGCTGCAGTATTGGAGTATTTGGCAGTGTTAGCTATTGCCGTTCATCCCCTACGCCGCTCTGGATTCTTTGTGTGCCCTGGTGGCAACTGCTTCTCTGATGAGTGCCCACTGTGAGCCATCCAGAGTCGTTGCCTTGTGCTGGTCAGCTCCCGGGCTCAGTAAGAACCTGCACGGTGCTCTCTGTCACCCCTCTGGCTCGCAGAAACCAACTCCATATTATGAGGGATAACTGTGGCATATAATTCTTTTCAGGATTCTCTCAACCTTTGTTTCTGAATTCGTTCAGTCTTCAGCCTGTTGTGTTTACTGGGAGGGCGTTCAAGAACTTTTCTTCTTCGATGGCTCATTTCCACCCAGTTTATGTCTATTTCCTATATGTATGTGTGTGCATATAGTCGTTTAGCTTAAATGGTTCTCATATGTTCCTGATGTTTAGCTCATAGTGTATTTATGGAAAGCAGCTATATTGCTTCTCAGGCTTCATTTTAGTAGGCTTAATGCAACTAGTGTCTTGTAGTCTTTGTCATAAGACAGATTTTTCTGTTCTTATGGCTTTTTTTTAAGATTTGAAATAATCTTGCTTTAACAGGAGATTTCTGTTAACTCACTTCAAACGAACTAATACTTTCTCACACTAATACTTCCTTATTTCTGTCCAAAATATATTGCTTGGAATACACTAAGCTCCACTCAGATTCTTCCACGGCTGTATTTGAGTGGTTTAGTTATCCTGTGATCAACTAATATCCAAAGATTTTTCTCTTCTTCTGTCATTTAATTTGCTGAGTTTCAAGCTCAAGGCAGAAATTCTTGTTCTCAATTCCAGAGTACGTGTTTTTGCCAAATTTTCATCCTGTTTCTATTTCAATGTGCAAGTTATAAATTCTTCTTTGTCCTTCTCGTATTCATAATGCCTGCCAGTTTTGGGGTACCATCATATTTTGTTAATATTCTACAGGTCTTTGTGCCAAAATCCTTAATGAAAGTATTAAATTATGTTAGTCCCAAGAATAGTTCTTAGAGAACTCAGTGAGCTACTTTATTCAAGTTGGATATTCTTATTTTATTACAATACAAGCACTTGTGGACCTGCGACTGCCTCTTAGCAACACTTACGTATTTCTGGAAAGAGAGACTTATCTTGAGTTATATAAGGTTTGTTGATGCCTCCAATGTAAGACTTTACCCCTAAAATCATAAATACGCATTTCCTTAAAATAACAAATGATAAAATCCTAACAATACAATGTGGGTTTTTTTAGTTAGTTGAAACAGGGTAATGATGCTGGAGACGTAAACAAACCAAGAACATCAGTCATGAACAGAAATGTTGTTTGCGGTTGAAATCTCCCATCCTTGTAAGTTTGTTTAGATCTTGCAATACTTAATTGTTTCATTGTGAACCTCAGAACTTTTCCAGTTTTCCAACTCTGCTTAGTGCATGCAAGAGGTTTGTCAGGGATCATGAAAGATTACAATCTTTTGGTAATTTCAGCCGGGTTTGAATTTCAGTTTTCAGTTCAATTGAAACCTCTAGCTTAGCTTAATATTTAAGGAGAATTAATTCATGAGGATTTCAGCTTCTTGCCTGACAAAGAAAGTGTGTTCTTCTGTTTCTCCTTTTCATTATGAGCTGAAATGCACAGTAAAAGGAAAGTTTTGACATAAGTCTTTCTTCACACATTTAATAAGTTAGTGGTCATGCTACCTTCTGCTGAAATGAAGGAGTCACAGCAATGAATTTTGCAAAAAACTGTTCTGCATCGTCTTAAGAAAGAGAGGGAGTGGACTGCCTTTTTTAGTGGGTGAAGCGCATCAGTGATGTATCTTTTATCTTTATAGGCAATGAATAAATCATGAAAAATAAGAGGTGCTTTAGTTTTTATCAGAAAATCATTAATGTATTTTGGAGTATTAAAAGCATATGTCAGTCTAGCTAAATGGGTAAATACTACATAAAGACCTAGCTCAAATCTGAAATGTTAAGTCTATCTTTAAAGAATGCAGTAATATATGAGCTACATATTCCATTTCTAAAGGATTAGCTCTCCTTAGCAATCTTGTTCATTCCAATTCACTATTTAAATCTTGGTTATGATTTTGTTTTCTGGCAAGTATTAGGTAAAAATTTGCATGAACTGTGTCATGTAGCTTCAAAGATGCACATACAAGCTAACGTTTTCTGAGAACGTACATTGCTTTGATGGCAACTGGCAACCATTACTGTAACACATTTGGGATTGTGGAATAGTCATTGCTGGCACCAAAACATGCATTTGTAAACCACAAGACCTTCATATGATAGTTTCTCTAACTCGTTTTTAATGTTCTAGATGGCTATTGGAACAGCTGTAATCAAATAATGAAATACAGTGTAGCAGTCTTATTGTAGAGATGTAAAAAATACCTGATAGTTGAGTGAATTGATCTGGCCGCTGTATTCATCATTTAAGGTGACACGCTGAGTTTAATTTTCACTCGTTTGTAAGATAGTATTTTTTCTTTTTTTTTTTTTTACCTGCACTGTATGAAGAAAACTAACACACAAAATGGCCCGGTTAGAAATTGGAAGCATCACAATTTCATAAGCAGAATTTTCCAGGTATTTTATCACAAAAGCGCTAAACAAGGCCTACTGCTCCTCAGAATAGAAATATTGGAAATAGAAGACTGATGCAACTGAAATGCATGTAGGTTTAGTTCAGCTCTAATCCTAACGCTGTGTTAACTAATTGTCTCTAATCCAAAGTCTTTTACCATTATGTATGGGTATAATCTGATATTCAAGAAACAATTTTTGTGTATGAGTATTGGATTCTTAGAATGACATTTGCCCGACAACGAAGACCAGCGTAAGGGTTAGGCAAGGCTTAAGTGCCATTTTTAGCCTTTGAAATGGAAATTTAATTAGTGCCCAGTCCTCGGGTACCCAGGAAGAGGTGTGAGCAGCAGGACCAAACAAAACCAGCATGTGGATGAGCTTTAACCAGCAATTCTGGGAACTGACCAAAAACCAGGTTGCCTTTGAAGGGTGGTCTTCTAATAGACCTAGATGGTTTCTTGTGATGAGTGATTATTTAATGAAATCTGATCTCCCATGGAAATGTTAATAAGAGATGTTGAGGTATCGATCTTTGATAGCTGTATCCTGCAAAAGAAGGCATGCAGCCGTGTTATGGAAAGGATTACAAGCCTCGGCCCCTCCAGCAGCCAAGGACTAGCCTCAGGGATCCAAAATTCCCTTCCACAGCTCCCTGAGAAGCCAGAATTGTTTTCCTCAAGTTTAGCTTGAGTTAAATCAAAACAAATCCGAATCATTTTTTAGCAAAGCAGCTCTCCCAGCTGCTTACTGGAGTAGTCATTCTTATACTATTTTGTTGCTGGTGAGTAATGGGTTTTGTAATGTCTGCATCTCAACTGGGAATTAATTGCTGTAGCACTGGGAAAACGCTGTTTTGGGGAGCCACAAACCCCTGTCTTGGTTTCAGTGAAAATGTGCTGAAACTGAGACGCTCCAACAAAGCATTTCAGGACCAGTCTTTTATTAGATATTTTTCTCTGGTGCCCATCTGAATTACCCTATGGCTTGCATAGCACAGTGTTATTTTAACTGTTATTTTTCATTTGAATCACAGTTACATCTGGAAGAATTAACTATGTCCATGAGCTAAGACAGCACTAGAGATGATCTCGGTCCCAGAAACTGGATGCCATAAGGTGAGACCCCCTTTAGTATCTTATCAATATATTTCATCCCATAAGGTTTCCTCATACCTTGATACTATCTAATTTTTTACATTAGGGAGCAAGTTCCAAGACCATGAGATAAGCTGTGTTCCTACAAATACTTGTCCTATAAAGGGCTAAGCAGTGCCCATGAGCTCTCAAAATATAAATAGTACACAAAATTAAGTGACTGGTACACGGGGATAGAGCAAATCAATGTCAGACCCAGGAAAATGTCAAGTTTGGGGAAAAATGCAGAATTCCTAACTTGTGCTGTCTCCACCACTTGCCCTGAACAGGCAGAACAGGCTCTCAAACTTTTCCACCTGCAAACCCCTGCGAGGTCGAGTGAGGCAAAGAAGCACTCAGTAAATTATGAGTTAATATAGATATCAAGGAACATAAACAACTCATTGTCATACGCAGCATATTTTGGTAGTCTGGGAAGAAGAACAGTCTTTCAGCACCAAAACTGGTACATATTGGTGACTGCAGAGGCACACAGAGCTAGGGCAATACAAGATTTCCATCCTCGAAATAAGGAAGACAACCAAGACAAACAGGTAGGGGGTAAATTGATGCACATGGCTGTAATCAGGGGAATTAACTCACTGTAATCTAATCTAGGACTAATTTTGAAACAAAACAAAAAAGAAACAATAAAAAATGAGTCTGTTATATTCACACTCTTTTTAATATGATCTGGCAGCTGTGTCTGGCATATGACACAGCAATACATGTCTGTGACTGCTCAGGGTGGTAACAGAGATGTTGGCCCCCAGCCCATCTTTGGCCCCTGGGCATTGCAGAGCTGCTGCCCCCTTGTCCCAGCACTGCTGACGTGGGCTCCCTCCCCGTCCATCCCAAGCAGCTGCAGCAGCACCCAGCATGGCCTCGAGCCACACCGCAAAGGAGCGCAGTGGCCCCTCTCACCTGGGCTCTGGGCCAAGGCAGTCAGTCTAAAAACACTGGAGGTGATTAATCGCATTCTGGTTTCAGAGGAGGAGGAGGAAGGTAAGCCGCACAGCCTTTACGCATGTGATGCCCACTGAACCCAGGAGGAGAAGGTGGTATGGGTAGAAGAGATACTGCCATGACTGTCCAATTCTTTTTAACTTGCAGGATCATAAATGTCTTCCTGAGCAATAGGTATTCAGGCAGATCTACACTCAAGCTAAGCACATGCAATAAAGGTCAGGAACTGGGCTGCACACTTTGCACAGCATTGAGATATCTTGATTCCATCATGCCACCCCTGCTTTATCTCTCCGAACTATTATTTTACTGCAGCAGCGAATGCAAAGATGAAAATGCCACTGCAACTTCAGTTACTAATAGTATATAGCAATTAGTATAGTAATTTGATAAAATCCCATCAGCTGCTGTTGCGCCGTTTGGTGATGGGGGAACTGTTCTGGATCAGATCTGTCCGAGGCTATTGTGGCACCGGCAATGCTTTTGCAACCTGAAGGGCTGCCACATAATCAGTCATCTGCTTTAAACACCGTTGCCATCTTCAAGATAATGTTTTCTTTCTGCTGATTTTTCATCAAACAAAAAGTTTAGCCATGGCATGTTAGAAAGACAATGAACACAATTTAGTTTAGACCTAGTGATTAAACTTAATTTGCTTCAGAAGAAGCTGCTTACACTGTTTAATTGCTCCAATCTGAAAAGGGAATCCATGCCTTCTGGCTGAGGCAAACAAGAGCTCATCTCATGTTTTTTCTGAGGCAGAACAGAAAAAAAGGTTATGAACTTTATCACATCTCAGTTGTGATTGCACAAGCATGTATTACTCTTACATGGTAGTTTTTAATATACATTTGTAGAAAATTTGGTAATTAAAAAGGATTTTTTTCTTATTTTGAAAAGAAATTGATACGTGTTTTTGCAGCATGGGAAAAAAAAACAAACGCAAGTTTGTGCTTATCTTAGAATCCTTTCTTGGAGTTAAACCCTCAGGTAACCGACTTGCTGAAGGACGGACCAGATCCATAAAGAAAGAGATCATTTACAGACCCCTGAAATTCTATTCCATTAGCAACAGATGGTAAACACAAATATATTAAAAAAAAAAAATTTTGCAAGTACATTTGATACTGCCTCTGTAACTTTTTATAGAGCTGCTTCACATGTCAGACTTTCCAGAGGAAAGAGCTAGGCTAGATCAGCAAGTTTGCTACACAGACGTCCGGTAACTATACATGGATTTTAAAAGAAACTGAAGCCACGGGAGGCTTGAATAGTAATATTTTGCAGCTATGAATTAGCAAGAACTAATTGACCCTCTTTCTATGAATTAGTGCAACGAGAGATTTGAAGCACAATCGTTTAACTTGAGACGAAACTGAACTCAAGCCGGGTGCCTCGGTTGCCCTGCGGCCGGGCGCATGGGACCTGCCCCTGCACTGCTCCCAGTATTTCAGCATTCCCAGCCCCACCGAGAAGAGACCTGCTTAGAAACAGCAGTTGTTTTGCTGATCATCTCTGCCGAGCACTGAAAATACATTTTAAAAGTAAAAACCCTGAAAGAGATCGGTTGCTTTCTGCAAAGACCATGGACTGTTTAGACATATAATTAATGTAGTCTTGTACTCACGGAAACTTGGCCTTTCTGCTTGGGATGGTTTTGGCTAAGGATGTGTTCCTGCTGCTTATTTTTAAGGAAGGAATGGCTTGTTATTTATTGCTGAGTGAAACGGCAAGCGCTATTAATATTGTAGTGCTGACAGAGAAAGCGTTTTCCCAGTTTGCTGTTCTTTTTTCTCTTTCCCTTGAAATGCTTGTCTTCTTTCCATAAACAGATGCAAACAGACCAAACGTTTCCTGCAAAATAAGGCAGGGAGTACAAAGTAGCAATAGCAGGGTTATCTTGTTGATGAAAAGACGTATTTTATTGTATGTCTCCACACGTCAAAGCATAAAACTTGCACCAAGACAAGAAGTTTCTGTGTAAAGCTGTTTGCCTGCAGCCGGTTTTATGCTGTGCTGTCTAAAGATGACAGGTATTCAGGAGAGAACTGATGAAGTAGGTTTTTTGGCGCCCATCTCCCCAGCTGTGCAATATAATATTAGTTTTTTGCTCTGAGACTCGCAGCTACAAAGCCCTTTTGTGAGTATCGGTTGCAGTGGTGCCGCCCTGCCCTGCCCAGAGAGCGAGAGCTCTGCGGGAGATGGGGATGCTCTTTGGGGGCCTGAGCAAGATCACTGAGTCTGCATGCACCAAAATTGCTGTAATTTGTCAAGTTTAAGAAAAAAAATAAGAGTTTGAGGATATATATCTTTAAAGACTCTTTTAGCCAAATGATATTGGGCAGACTCACCCTACCCCCAGCATACCGAACAATGCATACCGAATTTCAGGGCAGACTTGAGTTCAAGCCCCTGAAACAGCTGACCTTTAAAGCGAAAATGCTTTGCAATCCCTGGCTAGTCAAAGCTGCCACAAGTGAGTCGGAGAGACGTGCTGGGAAAACTGAACATGAGAGTTTCTCATTGCTATGAGAAGAATGATATGATCTCAACCTGATATTTTTCATTCTTTTTCTTTGTGCTGGATGTTTACTGAAGCTCTGTACTTCCTACCTGATGCTTTAAACACAAGTTTATGTTGCCTAGAGGTTTTTTTCCCTGATATCACAAGTATGGCAAATAGTCTAGTCTTTATTCCTTCAGTTTATCCCTGCTTCCTTTCCTAGGAGCACTGGAACTGTGAAACTGCCAGCAGCTACCTCGAGTTGGACAAATATAGGTATGAGAGTAACTGCAAGAAAGAAAGGAGACTAGGCTGTTAGATGAAAATGCTACCGTCGCAGTAAACTTGTGAGCATATAGTGAATTATATTATGCAATCAGAGCTCTAGAGCTTTATTTTGTGGTCACATGAGCTTGAAGCCACAGTATGGTAGATGGAAACATTGGTTAGGGCAAGAACCGTAGGAATGAATCGTTTGTGGAAATACAATATTTTAGACTAAACTGTTAAACAAGATAAAGCAGTAGTTTCCTAAAAGAACAAGAAAACACCTAGAAAAAAACCAAGAAGCTGAAAGTTCCTTATCCGCTGGAGAAATAAACAAAAGAAGACTTAATTTTCTAGGCTTGAGAAAAATAAATGAAGATTTTGGAAGTCTATCTAAAAAAAGCTCTTTTAGAGCTTATCATTTAATTCATATGTTCTTTTAGGCAGAGGCTGTAATTTTTTGTGGTTTGTCCAGAACTTATTGCTGCAGGGTGTTGTTCATAAGCAGAGCTTGTTAGTGAACAGTTAATAAGAAGCAGCATCAGGAGATAGTAAGAATTGCAACCAACAGCCCAATGGCACATCAGTCTGTTTTCTCACATTTCACATTCCCAGCTTCTAAATTACACTGGTTTGGACTTCATACTCTCTTTTGAGCTGAGTAATGCTAAGGCTGCGGTTATGCCGACACAAAACCCATGACAAGAGGGGATTGTACACCCAGTAAGTAGATGGCTTCAATATCAGAAGCTCAGTGGAAAAGATAAGCAGCACAGGTAAAGTAAAAATGGCTAGCTCCTAATAGAAATAAATCCTAGAGAGTTATATTTATGGGTTTCCCAGATGCTATTCTTTCCAAATCTAGCAACTCCACTGTGAGTGAATCACCTTATTTCAATGTACAGGGTTATGCTAACCCAAAGACCTCTTAAACTATTGTATTGGTGATGCTTAATGATTCTCTTCTCTTTTTCCCTACTTACAAGTGGAAAGTACCAGGGACATAATCCTGTTCAGCCTGCTCTGCGGTGTATTGGAAAAAGCACACGTGCCTTGTTTCAGAAGTGGTCTCAGCCAGTCTGAAACAGAGGGATGTTTTTTAAGTTGTTACCCGCTAGAGCTGTTGTTAACAATTGCCTTGTTCCTCTCAGGTATTTTGTTTTAAAGAGCGTAAGAGCCAAAAGCCCTGAGGTTTTGACTGAAAAGGGGTTTTGGGGGGTGGGTCAGGTTTTCAGTAGCGTGATTCTGGCTCAGTGAGTTATGTGGGGATTTAATTTTCCTCTGGGTTCCCTGGAAGCCTTCTATAAATGGTTTAAATTTACCAGGCTGGTTTCTTTAGTCTGCCTGGTTCCTTGATGTGTGCTCTCCATAAAGGCTGCCTTGGATTTTTATCACCTCATTATTGCTCCTGCTTCACTGATAACAGCTGGCGATAAAGGAAATCTCCTCGTAGGGTAAAGTCTCCCTGCTCTGTCAGTGCTGCTGCGATACAAACTGTTCGGATTAGTTTCTTCCATAGTGGCTGTTGTTGACAAAAATGAACAGATGGAAGATGGAATGCTTAACCTTGCCCTTGTTATCATCCTCACAGGGTATTCCCAGGGCAGATGCTATCACTGATTCCAGGCTAGGTTTATACTTTTTTGCCTTATATTGGGACAAACTTTGCTTTATGTTTGAAAAGGTGTTTTGAGTCGTGTTAATATAAAATAGCTGCGGTAGCTGGTGCAGCTGCAGGAGCCAGTGGTGAACCAGCCAGCTCAGTAACTATTTGCTAGCAGTGTAGCCTTTGCAGTCCAGAACTCACTGCAGTCTGCGGTGTCATGAGTGAAGCTGGGTAAATACCTGGACATTTATCTTTAGCTGAGATCTGACCACAAATAGCTGCTATCAGTACTCCCAAGATAACGCGTCTAGAAGCTGTGCCTGTACGTGGCAACCCAGGACGTTGTGACTGCGGCAAAGACTGCGGTAATCCCAAGGATTTCCTCAGCAAGGAGCCCGAATCTCTGATTTGTCAGCTGATGGCTTTCGGTCTCCAAGGTTATCATTCTGATAACTCTCCTGAGGACTAGGATTTATACCTTTAGCAAACAACTAGGTAGAAGGGCACGTCTAGCTGAACTCTTGATGCGAGTATTTTTTTTTTCTTTAAACCGATGTGTTTCTTCCCTGATCCCTTCCAGTTCTCAGAAATCGCTGGATTCACGCCACTACGTCCATCATTCCAAACCCCAATTATATGCTTTATTTCAGGTAGCCCTCAGGATCATGGAGAAATTTGCAATATTTACAGAATATATAAGCAATTACAAGACACCTTCCCACTGCTATCTAGGAAGAGCACTTGTCCAAGAAAAACAGAGCAAGAATAGTACAGCTTGATCTTTGTTAGCTTATATCTTAGAAGAGTCACGTGGTGGACGTGCAGCATGCAATTGCACCTAAATAATGATGACACCCAACAAACTGAGGTCCTTTCTTCTTCTAGAGCTGTATGCTACCTGTCCTGGAAAAGATAGTGTTATTAAGGAGAATTACAAAATAATCATTTAAGGAAGATAAGCAAGTGGATTTCCACTCTGGGGCAACATCCATGCATTACGTGCTAAATGTAGTACAGGGAGAAAAGGACCCAGCAATTCGGAAGAGAAAATATAAGATTGTTGTAAAAATAGTGAATCTCATCTCACTCTTGATTGGAACCCACTGTCTTCTTTTCTTGGATAAATGCAAAGGGGAAATCGGAAAGACAAACTGTTCAGCTTATTTCTCCGTGGCCTTTAGCAGTCAACATTATCTTTGTGAGTGCTGACGCAGTGCTGAGAAGGACTGCAGCCCTGAACCCCACCTGCTGTGGGGCAGGTATGAAGCGATGGGCTTTCAGGGCTGCATTTTGGTGCTTAATGCTCACTTCTGAAGCTGCAAATTTTCAGCACCCCTGTTTTCTGCCTGTTGCGCAGATACTTGTGGAAAGAGCATTTCTTGGAAGCAAACAAAATCCCTAACTCGTTGGGAGCTCTTGCACAGGTGACACTGGTGTGGGGAAATGGATCTCTGGAACAGGATGGCTGGTCGCTGTTTGGATGGTGGTGTGAGCCTCCACTGCTAGGGTCCTTGCAATAGCGTCTTCAGCTGGATCGGGTGAGACACTCCAGGCTGCTGTTCTGCTGCGTGCTTCTGTCCAGCTGGGCTGTGGTCCTATGGGGCCGCGTTGGTAAACATATGAGCTGTTTCTATAGATTATCTTCAACTGCAAGCTAAGCATCTCCTGACTATATTAGCTACGCTCAAAAGGCTGTCCTATGTGAGCATCTGTCGGAGCAGTTTCTACTGAACGTTTGCAATTCTCTGTACACATTTTGGTCAGTTCTGCAGGCAGAAGGGCTCTGGGCAGCTGCTGGGACTGCCAGCTTCTCCACTCAGGCTGTTATTCCGCATGCTGAACATGCACCTAGTGCCTGTCAGCTGGCCTCCGCACAGCAGGCGCTGCTCAGGGGGATTTCTGGGCCTCCCTAGACTCCCCCCTGGAGAGGTCCCACAGCAACGAGTGGAGTGATGTGCTATGCTATGGGGTGACTCCCTGTCCCAGGTCAGCCCAGACAAGGGGCGGAGATCTGGGGAGATCCTGGACCACGCCAGGAGCTGATGGCTGAAGTGTGGTGGGCGTTTGCACAGGCACTGCCCTGATACCCAGCTACACCTTGGTTGTAGCTATGGGACAAACATGAATTTCATGTTTTAATTTATTATTATGATTTCAATTTCACAGATCTTGCCAAAAACCTTTCATGGAGTGTTGCTGTGACAGTCTTCATACTACTGCTGAGATTTAGTTTTGTTTGCATTTTTTCTAAAATGGACTCTTCTCTGAGTAGCTCTGGAACTTACTGGCTAAGATTATTCATATGGGCCTCAATTTCTTCAGCAAAGTAGTGAACTAGGTGTTATAATTTGCATCAATGAGAACAAAATGGCTCATCCCACTGCTGTGTACCTTCAAAGGCTCCCTGAGCTCCCACCCTGCTGAAACACATCTCCCACAGAGTAACTCAGAATGGTTTGCAACCATTCTGCATGCTCCTTATCCTGTTTAAGAGCAGGATGTGGCTGCTAAGGATTTGGCTGGTGTATGAAGGCATTTGAGGTTTTAGGTCAGCATGGTCCAACCGGCCGCCTTAACCACAGGCAGATCTGGCCCATGGCCCTTCTGGAGGAGACAAGGAACAGCTGCTTCAGCTGCGAATGCAAATGGAGCTGCTGAAGGCTTCCTGCTGCACTGGCCTGGACACCATGCAGCAGGAGTGATGGCTTCAGACCGGTGTGGGAGCACCAGCCAGCCCCAGGGCGTGTAGGTGGCAACAGCCTGGCTAGCGGGCTGGCACGAACACACGAGAGTCTGCTAGTGGGGAAAAAAGGCTGTGGTTAAAATATGAAGCTTTGGTGAAATGGAGACCTGGGGCACCAATCTACTGAGCCACAAGTCACTCTGGTTCTCAGCTTCTGAACTGGTACTATATATATATATATATGTAAAATTTATATATATACAGAAGAGATTCTGCTATAGAGTGTTTCTAGCTGTGTGCATGGCTAAGAATTAGTGCAAGGAATGGATTAGTAGCAAGCACTACCTGAACATTTGCTTGTCCTCAGATATGTTAGCAAAATAAAAGGGATTGCATTCAAACAGCACAGGAAAGTTGACTTTAAAATGAGGAGATGTGCATGGTTTAAATATTCCATAGTGTTGTCATGTCAGGAAGTAAAGACCATTTTTTCTTTCTAGTTTAGACTTAATGTACAGGGTAAGAAAATATTTCAACTGTACATCTACTGCTATGCCTCTAAGTAACGTGCTGCACAGAGCAGCTGTGTCTCTGCGTGTGCTGTACTGCACAGCATACATCCCCACACACCCTTGGTGCAGAAGTCACAGTTCCCCTGCGGTTACAAGGAATTACACTGCCATGATCCCGCTGCCAAATATGGTCCACAAAATTCAAAGTGTACACATAAAAAAAAAAAAAACCACTAACTAATCCTTGCAAAATCCAGTAAGGTAAAACATATGTACTGCTATCTGTGTTCTACAAGGGGATGAGTCAAAAAAGAGAGAACATGTCAGTGACTACTTACAAAATAGTCTTAAAGGCCCCAGACCTATAAACTGCTGCTTATAGTGCTTCCCTGGATGTCATGGTATTTTTTCAAGGAGGTAACAAGCCTCATACGCACTAAGGCCAAACCAAATTTCTGTGCTAAATATCCCAAACTGTGTACCACAGCAGGTTAGGTATTGACGGCAAAATGAAAGATGATTCCAGAGGATAATATGTTGTGGGAATCACACTTGCTCTGATTAAAGAAACGGTTTTAAAACTGCATTTAAACCCAGAGCAAGCGCTCGAACGTCCTGCAGCGAGACAGGCTGCCAAGGCTGCCCCTCTCCCCACCTCTCCATGTGCCGAACAGAGGCCGCGTGCATTACTTAGCTGAGGGCAGGCACTGCCAGGTATCTGACACAGCGGCAACAACAAGAAGAGGGGAGGGAGAGAAAAGAAGTAGTATTATTCCTACTTCCACCTACTTTTGACTCTGTATGTTTGTACCGGCCTTTAAGCTTTGTATAGTTGGCCCAAGTACAGCGAGAACAAATCAAGCGAGCATCTGGATAAAGCCTTGGTATTTCTGACTTATGCCAGCATGGGAGTATCCAAGTGTGCCCTGGGATCCTGCAAAGCTTTCAGGAGAGATTTGACACTTTCTTTTTCATGTCCGAGTAGTGCAAGTAGCAGCAACACTGGATATTGGTTTGTTAGTAGATTACATTACTGAAAAGCAATGTTTTGATTATTCTAAATAGCTGTCAGCCTCAGAAGTTGTTCAGCAATTTGAACTGTTGATCTTTTACATGGATTTTTTCTTGGAATAAAATATTTATTTAACACTCACCATTAAACCAATGAAAAAAATACACTTTCCTGACATATATTCTCTTTGATCTTTTCTAGCTTTCAAGCATCTCTGTCCATACTTGTCTTTATCATCTTCATAGCTATTGTGAGAAAATGCTCTCTTCACATTTTGTCTGGCTTATACTTGTTTATATTTTGTTCTGGTATGGTCAGCTTCTAGTTTTACATGTGGTTTAAATAGAAAAGACACAGTAGTAAAACAAAATTTCTATGATTGTTTTGTGGGTTACCCTTAAATTGACCAGTACAGCTTCAGAAGTCTAAAGCAATTAGTGGGAAAGGAGAAAGGGCTGAGATGCCTGGAAGGGCCATATGGTCAACCCATTTTCCAGACCTCTCAAGAGATCACTCGTGGTGTTTGAAATTTGCTGGCTCACCTGGGTGTCATGCTGGTGGGGATGACCATACACAAAACATCTGCTTCCTCAGATCCTTGCCTTGTGAGGATTCAGCTTATTCTTCTCTTTCTGAATATAATTAGCCCTGCCCAGTTTGGTAGGGCCGTGTACGTGAGCACAGGTAAGTACAGAGAGGAACATGGCCTTCAGCCTTAATTTGTCCAAAAGCACAGATGGAAAAGCAGGTCCATTCTTTCTTCTTATGAATCTATAGAAATTATCACGTCACAGTGTGCTCCATCGCCTCATGGTATGTGGGGATCAATGTGGTTTTAACCAGGCACATAAAATGCGTAACCAACACATGGAAGGTAGTGAGCACAGCTTTAGAAGAACTCCTTAGAGCTGGGAATGCACCCTGAGTCCTGACCGTGTGGTTTGGGAGCTGCCGAGAGGTATCTCAAAGGGTTTTCTCACATGGCAATCAGCACAGTACTGGCCTTTCCAAAGTCAATTCAAGCTTTCTCTTTGGTGTCAACACGACCAAGACATTTAACCTTAAATATTTCTAGTATTTTGGATAGACACTGCTCATTCTTTTGGAAAAAAAAAAAATCAGGATTCCCATAGATTCCTTCAGAAAGACTATTACCATGGTTCTCACCATGCCCTACATGTTCCTCTCAAAACGACATGCTGCCCAAAATGTTGCTTCCTAAGCAGAGGGTCACATTTGCTTGGCTGGGCAAGGCACAGCTCTACCCTTGCGTTGCCTGTTGGGCTTCTCTCCGCCACCCTCTTTTTTTGGAGATCCAGGCAGCTTTTGCTGGTTTTCACTGCCATGGCTGATTTACTGAGTGACTCTTGTTTTGGGTTTATTACAGCGTCACAGAAACGTGTGCTGGCTGGCCTCGAAAGATCTGGTGACTAAGGCTGCCTTCCTCCAGATCTTCCACGAACCCTAGCATAGACCAGCTCTCTCCAAAGAGTCACCTTCAAGATCCAGAGTCCTGGACTTGGCAGCGGAGCCTCCTGTCAACGTCTGGTCCAAGACAGGAGGGGAGGTAGGACTGAAAGGGTTTGCCTGTGCTGTCTCTCACAGATCCCACAGCTGCTGATGTTGATAGTAGTGCCCAGAAGTGTGAATTTGGGGAAACCACTGAGGAATGCTAAAATTTTGATGCTTCTAGAGGCAATATTTTAAGGTCTTAAAGTGCTGTCTGCTTACGTCAGAACTGGTATCCACATTCAGCACATTAGTATATTCTGTTTATTAACTATTACGTATTAACTTCAACAAGTGGGATATGGTTTTCTTCATAGTCTTGTCTGTCTTCACCTACAAACCCTTCTGCTTCTAATAGCCACAGGGAATATGATGGAAGAGAATATTCTGTGCCATTCCAGAGAAGATTAGACACATTTTTATTTGCTAGTGTGTTCCACTTCCTACGTATTTACTGCTGTAACACCTGGTCAAAAGACGATGTTTGGTAATCAGTGAAGCCACTCGGTAAAGTTACGATGTCTGGAGGGGATTGCTCTTGCGTTACTATGTGTTATTCACACACGATGTGGCCATATATACGCTTAGTTAGAGTCCCAGGTTTATACATTTGATGAATATGATGAATTTGATGAATTTTTAAATGGAAAGCAACAGAATAAAAGGGCCTCAGTGCAGATAGTTTAGTATCCAAATTTGATTTACTGTTTGATCATTACAGTTGTACATGTGAGGCAATGAAGTGGTTTATTTGCATTAGTTAAGAAAATGTTTTAATCACTCAGCTGTTCCTAATCAAATCATACAGCTAATTATCTAAAAATGTTTGATAACCAAAAACATTTGTAAATGCCAACACTTTTATACACCTCAGCAGAAGTGAACCTCTGCTGGAAATTTGGGCCAGAAGTATTCTTTGCTGTGATGATTTGCAACTCACGCAACAACTTTGTCTTAATGCTGGTCATCACGTATCAATAATTAGGACCAAATAGCTGGTGGTCGAAGAGACCAAACTGTTTTTTGAAAATCATCTGGAATTTACACAATGAACAATCTAGGAATTGCTACTCATATCTGGAAATGCCTAACATTTCTGGAAACTTATGTTTCCAGAAACAACTAACGGTTCCTGTATTATTCATTGTGCTGATTCCCAGATGACTCCAAGCCCCACCCCACCCCAAAAAAAAAAAGAGAAAAGGCTACTGCCTGCAAGTAATTTGCAAGCAAGCAAAGTGCAAGCAAGCCAGTTACAATATAGAGCAAAATATTTCCGAGATTCATCTTTGACTCTGCCCCGCCAGAGGCACGGGTAAAGTTCCCATCACTTCCACCAAGAGTTAGAGAAAACTTGCTTAGAAAACGCAGTCCTCAATGTCTCTCTCTGAGTATCTCAGTTACTAAGGTAGGTATTTTCTCCATTTATCCTGAAGCAGCTTTGGACTCCCTTTTTGTCGCTGCAACAGAAGCAACACCAGCAAATGCCCAGAAACCCTTCTCAGAGGTGTGCCCTCATTCTTGACAGCGAATTAAGACTAAACCGATCCCTTTCAGAAAAAAAGGAGGGGGTATAATACTGGTAAATGGAATAAGACAAACAGAAGATTTTATAATGTGCAAATAATGCGATTTAAATTACTGCCACAGAATTAGTGGTCCTAGCTATGATTTACAACTTGCAAGTCTTCCCAAAAGCTGTAACATAATGATCATTGCTCACTTTAACGCTTTTGAAAATCCTCTGCGTACGTTTTCAGGAATGAGAGAAAACACCACAAAACAAGCTTGAGTTCGCAGCCCATAGTTACATATGACCCCAGCTGGACCACTGCAAAAGAAAGGTAGGTTAGTTTTAATATATGTCTGAGTATGTTTTGGTTAGTGCATCCATTTCAGCAATGAGACCTCCTTGTAAGTTCAAATTCTCCAGGTTTACAAGTAATCAAAAGATTACAAACTACTGTCTATGATTTTTCAGAAAGTAACATTAGAGAGCTTGGCCTGATACTTTGTAGGTTGGATCGGTTCAAATGTATAATGTTTTTTTAAAAATCAGCAATAAGAGAAAATGAGCAAAATGTAGTTCTTTGAAGATAAATACATAAAAACACGTAAGTGCGTATAACGGCAATGCCTCTTACTTGCAGCGTGAGTGGCAAATCCTCAGAACTGTGGCTGGATGGCAGGCTGGCCCCACAGCCCCTCTGAAAGCGCATTGCCTGGGGCAGCGAAGGTCAAGCACATCTCAGAACTGTGCTCTGCACAAGGCGCTGTGGGAGGCAAGCGTGAAGATAAGTAGAAAATGGGAGAACCTGTATGGTTTCATTACTCAAAGAAGTCTTTGCTGCTATTCCAAGCATTTTTATTTGTGGTAAACTACTCCTTCATCAAATTTACATTAAATTACTCTAGTGGCAACAAGAGGTTAACAAAACATGGGATGTGTCACCCCTTGCCGTCAGGGTGCATCATGGCACCCATGCCACCTGCGGGCAGACTTTCTACGAAAAGGGAGTGATTTTGAAGTCCAGTGCCATACCAGTCCAGGAGCATAAACCTGCAAAATATATTAGAAGACAACAGATTAAGTAGGGGTTTAGCAGGTTTGAAACCAAGGGTGAAATCCCACCTCCCACCGGAGGTATGGCAGAGTGCAAGGGGGCAGCTTTTACCCAGAGGTTATTGCTTGTATATCACATTGTACAACAGGGGAGCCAGAAAGGGGAGTATTCATTGTCTTTTTTTTCCAAGCAATATTTGTGCGTCTGAATGTGTCTGCCTTAAGCTATTTGGTAAATGTGGTGAAAGAAGCCACACGCTCCCGCTATTCTTTTCTGTTCAGCCATTGCTGCTGCCACCAGCAGATTTAACGCTGTAAACTTAATTACATAGGCTCTTCCTTGGGAGAAGAGTGGGAGGGGAAGGAGAGGCAACCCCGTAGCAGGCTCCCTCTGCTCTGAAGGCTGCTGGCACCGGATAAACAGCACACGTTGTAGCCGTTTGACCCACAGAGGTGTTCTGCCTGTGGGTTGCTCTCTCGGAGAGGGTGGGTTGCTCAGCCCTGCCTTCCAGACGCTTCTCGGTTTTGAATGCACCCTCTTAATTTTTATTTCAAACAGTTGTCACAGCATTGCTTTGGTTTGGTTGAATTCTTAAGGCTCCGAATAGCAAAGTGTTTTGAATGCTTCCGAAGCTGCCTGCTGTGAAACAGAAGCATTTATTCTGTTACCAGATGGAAGCTGCTCTTCTTTGGGCTTCTGTGAGTTTGGGCACTGAGATCCTTGAGCAAATTTACGCTTGGGCATCACCTGTCTAACCCTGGAGGAAACCCTCCCAAGTCTGCTGCGGCTCCACAGTGCTGCTGCTGTCTCAGGCTTTCCAGCGTAGCGGCAAGACGGTCCCTAGGGAAGAGCAGGTTTATCAGCTGGCACAGGGTCTGGGAGCATAAACCCCAGCAGGATTAAAGCACCAGAACGGACCAATTTGTGAAACCAAACGTGGTGTGCAGAGGCTCTGAATGCCACAGCAGGGCCTGGGCTTTCTCAACTAAGGCAGCCAAGCTGGAAGAGCCGTAATATTTCCTAAGCCTAAATTAGCCTGCAAACTTTATTCAGTTCAATTTCTTTCCATTAAAGCAAATCATACATCTTTGTTTCTTGACCGTAAACGTGGAAACCAGCGGGTAGCGTTCTTGCAGCTCTACAGAGCCACTCATAGCAAACAACCGCACCGGAGCCCCAGGTCGAGCTGCAGAGGCAAGTCTTACCAGTGCCCACCACGTCCTCTGCAGAAGGGCCTGCAGAGCCGCACGCAACTCATCTCGAATGCCGGTTTCTAAGCCACGCCACTCTGAATAAAAGTGTTAAACTGTAGTAGGAGGTATAAATTCCCTATCGATATTCTGCACCAACCTCAGGCATAGGAGAATAACACAGTGTTAGGGCTGCTGAATGAGTGCTCTGTGTGCGCAGTCATTAAAAACCTGGGGAGCAGTCAACCATGACTGCACAAAAATAAATATAGAGCTGACTGTAAATAGTACCCCTTCACCTGCTTCTTCAAGTAGAATTTTATAAGAATGTTTGTTAAAGGGATTTTTTTTTTTTTAACAGGAGATTTTGGTATATTTCAATTGAAACCATATGCTTGGTCTTATGGTGCTCAAATACAAAGTCAGTCTAGTTTTAAATTTAATACGCTGTTAAAAACACCTAAATAAAAATCCGAGTGAATGTGTTAGGATACAAAAAGGACATTTTCCAACCCCTAAAAAACAGACCTGGGAATACAAGTGAATTTTACTATAAAAGCATGTTTTGTTTTGTTCTTTGTTTGCTACATTGGGAAAGGTATGGGTGAGAGGAGATTAAACCAGTTAAATCCTAGGATTTTTTTTGTCCTTTTCCATCTTCTCTCACTTTATCTGCGCAAAGGATACTATTATAAATATTTCATTTCTATATGAGGCAGAAAATAGGAAAGTTAAACCGTTGTGGAGACATGTTTAATAAAACTACGCACAGTTAGTTAGCCTGAACATGCAGGTTCCCACTCCAAATTCACGAGCAGGGACTTTAAAGGATCAGTGAGAAGAGGAAATTTGATGGCTGATCAGTATAAGACGTGTAAGGATCTAGCTTTTATTTAGGAATTCATCCCCGATCTCAATGCCATCCTTATAAAGGTGGCAAAACTGGAAATTATATGGTGTAAAATCTGCTTAAATTGTTGGGGAACCAACGTAGAGAATAGGCCTCGTGAAACTCAGCTTTCAGAAAATTTAGATGTTTTCAAGGCCCTGCCTCAAATGAATATATTAGATCGTCAGCAACTGCATCAATGGACTAACCCCATTGGAAGTGATATCAGCAATTCCCCCCTAAACTCTCTTAGATTTCTTCCAAGGCTTTTACTCAAATTCTTTTCCAATGCTGCCTGAGCAGAACACGTCAAGTTATAAGCTTTTCCTATTTTGTAAAGGAGGGAGAGAAGGAAAGAGAAAAAAAGGTGGGTTTTTTTTAAAAAAAAATCCTAAAATAAATCCTAATTTTCTCCTAACAGGTTAGAGGCAAGGAGAATGCATTATCAGGAATAATTAGTGAACTATGTTTCTGTAACATCTGTAAAATACATGTTTTCACATACAGCCTGTTCACATAGAATATTAAAAATAACACAGAAAGGGCTGAAAATCAAATCAACATTTAAACAGCACGATATGCTGACTCTGTAACAAACCACATTTACTGTAATGGGAAAACTTCTCCATGTGCTGGCCGGTGATGATGCTTTTTTAAGTGTTTTCATTTCCACTGAGGAAGTGTTATTATTTCCACTTCAGGAACCTTGCTGAAGAAATACTAGCAATACCCCTTTTGGGGTTCGAGGTTTTTCATCAACAGAAACTGCACTATTACAACACCAGTAAATGCTCCCGCGTCTTCATCTCTCTTTTAATCCCCCTCCCTTCTTAGGAAGCATCCCAGCTGCATCGCTTCCCCTTTCAGAAATAACCCGAGCACATCCTCAATTTTCTGCTTTCAGCAAATTGTATTTACAGAAAGTAAATCAGCACCCACTACAGAGAGGTGCTGTGGTAAAATCTCTTTCTGTATTTTTCTGCCAAGGGTGAGCTCATTTAGATGTTGGCTAAAGTTGAAGTAGATTCAGTACCAATTGCATATTCTTCTGAGACAACCAGCTTGACAGACCCTTTCTGTTAGTTGTATTCACGTTCAGCCTCATGCCCAATGCTTCCTATAACTACTCGTGGTGTTTGGATTTGGTGTTCTGTATTGCTCATCCAAGAGGAGCCAGTGCTAAAGGACTTGGAGGACTGCCTGGACACAGCCGTGGTTTCAGCCTGAAAAACCGTCAAGAAGAAAAGGTTTATCAGAATCCACCAGCTTCAAACGTAACCTAACAACAAAGTTGTTTTATCTACAAATTTGTATTTGAGAGATCTCTTGAAATTCTTGAATTAAACTCGCCTTTCGGAGAAATTAAAAATCTCAGTGTAACCACAGATAAGCACGCTGGTCCTGGAACATTCAGTACAGTTCATACTTCAGCGCATTCATTCCTAATTTCTGTTTTATTCCAAAGTTATACTGAATGAATATGAATATGAATATGAATATACTGAATGAATATGAAACCTTTAAAAAGGTTTCATTTGACAAATCTTTTTTATTCTGTAGAATTTCTGGTATATTCTTATGGCAAATTTTCCTGCACAAAACTGGCATTATTCTTTCATGGGCTATTTCATGCCCACCAATACTTGATGCCATTTGAACATTTAGTGCTACACCGTACAATTACACACACTTACTTGTTAGTCCTGTGTTTAAACAAGGTATCTTTATGTAAAGCTATAGAACAGTTCACAGCAGGAAAACAGAAGCCAGTAGTCAGAAAACAAAATTATACCCTAAAGCCTGTGGGGCCTTTAGGACCATATAACATATATCTGTTCTCCAAATCAATGGCTGTTTACATATGAAACATTCTGATGCTGCAATGTTTACCATCATCTGCAACAGAAATAGTAAGCACATGTGAGCCCAGAACCAAAGATGAAGCACTGCTTGCAGAGGAAGATGATGCAAGCGTCACCTGAAACCCAGTGCTGAGCTGCGTATTTGCCATCAGCTTATAGGCGATTTCTGGACTGGAGGCTGATTTTGGTGCTGTTGCATAAGAGGTTATGCGGAGTAAATTCTGCAGTTCTTTATAGTACTATAAAACTAATGCCGTTCTGTGGAAAAACAATGGCTTTACCACAGCAGAGCATATCATGCCAAGTATTTGTAAGAAGACAGTATCAGTACACTGCTTTGTTTTTGTTTCCAGTGCTTTTTCCTTGTTTTATGCCAAAAGAATTTTTAAATGCTTGAGCAGCCGCGGAGGGTAAAATACTGTCATACTGAAATCAATGGGCCTTTTGACAATGCCAGGATTTCAATGAGGGCCTTCATGGGAGCATGCCACAAGGAGCGGCTGTTTCTTGGATGCATCCCAAAAGCTCCCCAGATATCTGATATCATACAACTACCCCTATGGGTTCCCAGCAGAAAATGCAGCATTCAGCAGAAAATGGCTTGCTCTCCTTCTTGGTTCTCTCCACCCTGAGTTTCTGGTATTCCTGAGAAATTCCCCTCTGTCGTTTGGTTTTGCTGCCCTCTGTGCCTTCCAGATAATGCCAGAAATTACTTTTGAAAACTATGTTGACACTGATGTTTATGTTGTTATTTCACCCGTTGCTGTGGTGTTCCTGCTGCCGTTAACCATGATGAAAATGTCTGACCCTCCAACCCAGGTCCTGATGAACAAAAGTAATTGTTACTTTCAGTATGTGTCTTTAAAAAAAAAAATCTGATTTTCATTTTTATGCACATGATTTTATGGACAGTTTAAGGGTATTCATATTAGATTACCTCACTGCAGTCTTAAGACTTTTGTCTTTTAGAGGTGATTTTTGAATGAATAACGGCTACTCATGCACAGTATTGTTCTGTCAGTGTGCGCCTTTTCCATTGTTTAATGCTTTTCAGTTAAAAGTTAGGATTCTGTTGCATTGTAATCCTGAACCATGATAGGCACTGCTTTGGATCAGGCTGGTGTGTATCTTTCAACAAGTTTCAGCTTTTACTAAAGCTTTGCTGACTGAGTCACCGAGGCTGCAGATGCCGTATTGCAGGCTTCCTTCAGAAGCAGACATTCCAAGTGGGTTACTCGGGGAGAGACTATTTTGATACAAAATTTAAATAAAACTTGGATAATGCACGTTGGATTGAAAACAGCAATGGCTGGGAGTGGGCAGCCGCAGCAGGGAGCAACAGACACCTCTTAGTCTCGTAATGTATGAAGAGACAGAGAAAAAGTATTTCCTAAGGCTGAATTTTTACCCACCATGGCACTGGTGAAAGCATAGCCGTGCTGACAAAGCCATAGCAGAGTGATTTACAGCGCAGTACTTCCATGAAGAGACCTCAAAAGTGGAGTCCACCACAACCCAAGTATCAGCCAAACCAGTCAACTGGCAGTAACACCAGCCGGGGTGGAAACTTATGTAGGTAAAGTACTACTGCTGGCAAAGAATTGGGAACCAAATAAAATATTAGGTGAAAGGAGAGCGTCCTGGGAATAAAATTGTTTGAAAGAGCCCCCGTTGGCAAACACAGACCAAGGACAAATGCCAAACAGGCTCAGTTGAATAAGCCTTAAACCTTTTATAGAAAGCTGAAGCATCTATCCAACCTATTTATATGGGTGTTTTCTGAACTTAATTACAAATCTAAAATGCTTCCAAATGTGTGGAGTGTTTCTGTTTGGATAGCTTGTCTGGCTTGGGCTCTCAGCAGTGCAAATGAAGTTGCCTGGACTCTGCAAACACTGCTCACCTTGAGGTGTGTCTGTGCGTGGTCTTAACTGACTCCAGGGCTTTGGAATTCTACTTAAAGCAATTCAGTAAGTGAAGGGTTCAGCTATTACCCTCGCTGTCTCTAGGTTAGGCTTTTGTTGGTTGGCTCACTGGTTGGTTTATTTTTTGCTCTTGTGTCTTAGTGTTTGTTAGTCTTACGACCTCCTACGCTTAGGTAAAATACTTCAGTAGGTTCTAAAGTCAATACCTGGGAACACTGATAGCACAGGTTATCACTAAGTATTAAAGGCCACACTGTCAGTGAGAACTCAATACAGGGCTGCTGCGTCGTACCTTAACGGGCCTTGGCACGTAGTTAAGCCCATCACTGAGCTCCCAGGAACCTACTGACCTACCCATCGGTAGCGAGGGCACTTGGGAACAGAATCAGCAGCCAGCCACCGAAGCCGTGTACGTGCAGATAGGGGCCTTGCTGGAGCCTCTCAAGGAACTTCAAGCGAAGGAGCAGCTTGTGCAGCTCAGCACGCACGAGCTCAAGAAGAGCAGCTGGTCTCGACAGCAGCGATTTGCTTCACGTGCGCCCAGAAACAGGATAGCTTGGGATTACAGAACAAAGACACGGTGAGCGAAGGGGCTCGAAACTCTGCGTTTGAAACGTAGGTGTCTGAAGTCATGGCAGCATAAGAAACAGTAGAACCAAAGTCCCCTGGGGCCCATAAGGCTCTAATCTACAACGCCCAGCGTAACAGTGAAAAAAGCAGAGATACAACATAAGCATCTGGCCTCTTTCCAATCAAATTACTGTAGGCGTCCTAGTTATTTATAACACGCATAACATATCAGGATGATAGTTAAAATATTTACATTACAGAGGCGACATAAATATTTTTGCATGCAAAGCCCCCATGAAGAGCGGGAGTTTTAACTCTGGATGACTGCAGGATTTGGTATAATCTCTGCTAGCTGGTGATTTTTTCCAAAAAAAGAGGAAAGATGACGTGAAAGGAACTGGTAAACTTTACAGACTCTTGCTTTTTGTGATCTCATGTGGATTTAACAACTCAATAAGATTAAAGATAGATTTATACTAATTACGTGCAAGGTTCAACCCTGCTGAAATCCAGCTGCTGGATTGACCATGGAGTATCATTTAATGAAAGAGAAATGCTTAAAATGTTACGCACATTTTATTTAAGAACAGGTTTCGCATTTCATTTGCCCGTCTTTACCTTGCCAAGGTTGGTTGCGTTATGCCTTACACTTGAACCTGCATCTTTTTCCCTTGCAATTTTTTAACAAAGGGCAAATCACGCGGCCTGAGCGAGCCGAGCGAGCGCGTTTGCGGCTTTGCCGGTCCCTCTGCCCCGCACCCTCTGCTTGCTGCGGGGCACGCGGAGCTCGTGTGAAAACTAGACTGATAGCAAAATAGTCATTTCTACAGGGAAAACGAGAAAAGCTGAGCAATCCCGGGACTGGGGGGGCGGGTGTTTGTTTCTACGGGGGGAAAGGTGTACGCGTCTCCCCGCGCCGCGCAGGACAGCCCCCGAGCAGGGCGATGCCGGGGAGCGGTGCCCGGGGGCGGTGCCCGCCCCCCCGCCCGGCGGCCGCTGCCCGGGGCG
>VZSC01011382.1:53774-71568 GCA_013398225.1 Steatornis caripensis
GGCCCGCGCCGTTCGGCCGTTTCCTCAGGGCGGGAATCTGGGGCGCGGGCAGCGGGAGCGGGACGGCAGCCCGGCTCCCGCGGGGGAGCCTTCAGGCCGCATCTCCTCGCGGGCCTCCGCACGCAGCACTGTGCAGGCATGAAGGAATATAAACACGCGGATTTATTTGGGGTTTTTTCCTCTATGGAACACATTTGCTTCTTTGTTTCTGTTGTAATCTGAGACAAGAGTATCAGGCAGATATTTTCCTGCAGAGACCTTTTGGTACGCTTGTACATGAGATCTAGCCTTGCCATCAGAGGCGACACGCGCGCTGTATTTGGTCTGGGGTTCTTCTTTTTCTGAAATTTGCATTCATTTTTGACTCAGGCAATACTGGCGAGATACAAAACCTCAGTTCAAGCAGAGGCCAGGGCAGGCTCTTCCTGCAGCTGTCGAAGTTTTTAGGTATCCCCAGTGCCGGTGCAGCTGGCAGCGGTGTTAAATTCAGTTACATCCTACCCGGAGCTGGTTGAATTGAGCAGCTGCTGATGCAGCAAACTGTGTTTAAGGCATAGCCAAGAGTTGCTTGTGACACAAAATTATACCCTTCGTGTCTCCGCAGCTTCTTAACCTTGTGTGAGGAGAGCACGTGTTACCCAGAGTAACTCAGCTGTCTTCAAGCACTGTTAACCAAAATTGAATTTTAAGTAGCTGTGCAGGTAAAGCTAATAAATATACTGCTGATGTCTGCAAACAGGGCAGTCTGGACGATGTCTGGTGGGGTGCAGCTTGAGGAGACTGAAGCAGGCAGGTGTTTGAGAAAGAGAATAGTAAGCATCACCGTTTAACTGGAGAGCTGGGGCAGACTGAAAGCACAGCCTGCGGGTGGTGGGGATCACCTTGAATCGTGATTGCCTGTCAGCATCCAAGCTGACCCTCATCATGCTGCTGAGCATTACGAGTGAATAATGACAACTGGACAGAAAATCCTTGAGGCCAGGACGATGTCTGCGTGGGATGGTGTGACTCATAGGAGCTATTGGTAGTATTTGTTTTAAACTGTGCAAATCTGAGGCCTGATAACTGAGCAGGGTTACGTATGGTGTCTTCCAGGTTCATGCGGATAACAGTGGTTCAGAGACAAGAAATGTGGAGAGCTGCGATGCAGAGAATTTGCTTTGCATTGTTGGTTGCTCTTCAATTTGACCATGGTTATGAGCATGCTAATTTTAGGTGAACCAGGGGGTTCTGCTCTTAGTTTAATACAGAATGCAATTTCAAGTGTAGAATAGCAGCACAGGGATAAGTGCCTGCCTGAAAATCTTGAGGGGGCAAGGGGATAAAAACTCCTGGAACTCTTGCTGGTAATTGATCCTCCATTAATTTGAGATTAGCATCCTATTTTTACGTAAAAATGAATTAAAAAAAAAAAGAAATAACAAGGCAAACCTCTAAACAACTGTCAAGTGCTGAAAAACTGCACTGAATGCAGTAAGAAAATCAATGTTAAGTCTATTAAGCATCTTCAGTAGCCTCCTAGAATGAGAGATGTGTTTTCTGCAGTGGCCTGTCACCGCCAGCACGAAGCACTTGGATTTGTTTTTCTTACCAGCATACCCAGAATACTCTACCACCTCACTGATGCAAATTGGAAAAAATCCTATTGAAGGGAGAAGCTTCTGCTGCGATGCTGTGTGTGGGGGACAGAAACTAGACTTGCAGATCTATTTCATTTTTGTATCTAAGAAGAAAAACATCTAGAGGGCATGCTGTAGCAGATATTTTTAATCATTGCCGTCTGGAGTTTCATTCTAATAACGACACCATGATATGACTAACTCAGGGAAAACAATAAACAGCCTTTTTATCGTTACAAGATTCCTCTGGGTAGGTGTCTAGCCCAAACAACTGCTTTACAGCGAAGACAGAAACAGAAGTTTAATGCAAACTCTGTGGTGTGTTTAAAGAGTAAATGCTTAACTTCACCGCAAGGGAAATCTTTTCGCTATAATAATTTTCACGGCTTCCTCTTGCATAACCAGCAAATGGAATAATACTAGAGCTGGAGGGCCTGATTCTCTCCTGATTAACAGTGGTGTTATACAGGTGCAAGTTCATCGACTTCAATAAATAGGCATAAATGAAAGAGCTGAATATGTCTGGAACTTTGGGGTAGAGTAATGGTTAGACAAAGCAGATCTGCATATTAAAAAAGCCACATATAATGATTTTGATAATATTGCAAAGTGTCCAGTGGAATTGTTTCCTACTCTAAACATATCGAAGGCTCCTGCTGCAGCCTGTGAAGGAGATCTTGCCCTCTCTCTGTGGGATGCAGTGCTGTTCCAGGTTCTGGCTATTAGGACTGAGAGTATTTCAAGGGAGTACTTTGTGATGAACAATAGGTTTGCCTGATGACACCAAAAACTGAAGTCTCGTTGAACAGGGGTACCACCGACATCAGTGTAGGCTTTCTCTGTGCAGCAGTAAGGTTTAGGGCTGCCACCATCCATGATTCTCCGAGCAGCATCGTGTTTAATGAATTGTACGTAGCGACGGTTGTCTGTAAACAGAAACATCAGTTACTGATAAAATCACTGCCATGAAAAGTAGTCTTGCTGAATGTAAACACTGATGGTGTAACATCCATGTTGGAGGTGGGCACTGAGGCTCTTTTTGTAGTCAGTGGAGAGAAATAAGAGCTCAGTTCATCTCATCCTGAAGTAGGTTTCTGACAAGGTCAGCTGAATTGTGATCCAGATGTGCCAGTCGGGAGCGTTGGGCATGGTGTGTGTGATGATCAGGTGTAGGTCACTGGGGTACGTGTCTGAAGTTAGGCGAGATGAACGCTGCTGTACAAGCTTCTCACATCCAAGCAAAGGTGAAAATTCCCATTTGGTTTACAGCTTTCCCCATTGTAACATAAATTACATGTAACTCACCTCAGTAGCTTCCAGAAGTTTTATTATTCTCTTTTTTTATGTAGAAATTGTGTCTGGCAGGATTGGCTGCATCTGGGTTTTTTTGTTGTTGTTGTTGACTTTTTGTTCCAAAACATTTACAAAACTTACTGTCACGGATTTAGAAGAGATTCTGCTTGACATGCATTTTGTGTGACTTAGTTATCCATTACCAGGTGAATAAATAACAGCTAAGCAACATCTGTGATAGGAAGTCAGTAAACTCACCTCAGTTTCTTGCCATAAAAGAAAATTCTGACGTGGTTTTCTATTACCACTAGTGTTATGAGGAGTCGCTTAGAAACAAGTTCGGATTTCTTATTTGAATGATAAAATAAATGCCTAGAAGTCCTTTGAACCTGGCAAGCTTCATGTAGGACTTTAAACTTAGTGACGAAACTTCCCTGAGAGACAGTCAGAAAGTAAAGGCTTAAATATTTTTTTATGTCCCTTGTTTTGCCGTTTTGAAGAAAAATATTTATAATAAGTTCATATACAACATCCAGGTAGGTATAACCTCCGTGCTAAAGCTAAAAGGAGGAGAACCTTTGCTTAGGTTAAACACTAAGCATGTGAATAATTCTTAAATTATTTGATAAGCCACTTAAGTAAGGTAAGAAAATTGTGTACAAAACCAGTACATGAACAACTGGATGGACAGATGACTGTACTGAATGTATGAAATACATTATGGACAAACTATGTAACGGACTGTTTAGGTGGGTGTGTTGTGTACATCCAGTTGTCAGAATTTCCCCTGCCCTGCTCTGGTAAACCAGAGGAGCTTTCTGGTGGCCTTAAACTTCAGAAACAAATTCTAGTTCTCACGGTCTTGTCTTAAGCAGATACCTACTTATATTTAGTACACAGAGAAAAGCATCCATATCCCCAAAGGAGCTGGGTAGTCGGTTCTGGGAAGGGTGCTCTGTGCTTGAATTCTTTATTCACTGAAAGACAGCTGGAATAAATTGATCTGACCATTTATGTTGCTCGTGTGCTTTCTAGCAGTGTTCTTAAGTTCAAGTGAATGTGAGTGCCGTGGTTTGTGCTGGACAATTCAGCATTGTCCAGGTGTCAGGAATTTTCTGATCTTGCTTACTCTATTGTGCCTTACCAGTGTTCTGGTGTACAGCTACTCATTCACCAGTCTCAGGTAAACTGGATAAGGCGTATGTGTGAGGATACTGAATTCTGTCTGCAGCATGCTGACTTTGGATATGGGTGATATTAGCATTTTAGGCATTCAGATAACTTCATGTGTAGAAGGGCAAGTATCAACAGCCTCTGCAATTAGGCAATGGTTGTGTGACGTGCTTCCACATCTTAATTGCCCTAATTCCATCTAAACTATATTTTGGTTGCATAAGTGTATTTGTGCTTCTGACCTATTACCATGAGGTAATCCACTGCCGTGAACAGAAAACTATCCTGAAACCCGTACAGATGTAGCAAAAGGTTACAGTATGTTAAAATGGTCATCCTCTCTTTTTTTTTTTTTTTTGTTTTGGAAACCTGATATTCTGAAGTTTCAGTGTATTGGAAACTTTCATTGTGTTCCAGTACTTGTCTTTTGTTTCAAGGAGATTAGAATAAGTATCCAAATGTCGCATGTTAAAATCCCTCAAACGTGCCACATCTTTGCAGTCATACATAATAAAACTTTGCCCAAAAAATCTCAGAAGGAGGCTGCAGCCATTCTTGCAGCGTAAATATTTTTACACTTAGGAGGAAAATTGAGTTACTTGAATAATGCTTTGGAATTAAGGCAGAGATACACACATTTATATTTACATATGTATGTTTGTGTACATAATGTATATATAAAATGAAGGGTATTCAATCTGGATATAAAAGAGATTTAACTCTAGGCACAAAACTAGCTGTGGCTTAGACTGGGTTGCAAGTGAAGATGGTCATTACTGGGTTCTGCTGGGACTACTGTGTGCAAACAAGAGAAAGTAGAAATCAATATTCTGATGTGCTATACTCAATCAAATGAAATAAAAACAAAAGGAGGCCTAAGCGTCCTGTACAACCTAGTTCTAACTTGTAGCAAAGGATAAAATAAAAAAAAAAAAACCTTCTGGCAGCTCCAGTAGATCTCAGTGAGTCAAAATACTGAAGCCAGTGAGGTTTCCCCTGCACAAAGATGACTGGGGAGACTTTGGTCCTGGCAGGACACCAATATTTTGCTCTGTGAGGTTAAGAACAAAAACAACAGAAGAAAGATACTGAATACATATGCAATATTTGAAATGGTTAAACACTCTATTAAAAATATATGTAATGATTTATTATTTCAGGGGGAGGCCAAGTATTTTTCTGAATAAGAAAAACATTAGACCAGAACTTCTTTTCTAATTTAAGATTTGGGTGCATCATCTTTCTGCAGTACGGTATGCAGCTAGCTTTAAATAAAAGAGTGTATCTATAGAAAGAAGTCCAGCTGTGAAAGGAGAAAGGAGCACTTGCAGAACTCTTGCTGTAGCTAAAGTCATGTTTACAAAGCTTTTCCTTGCAAGGAGGTGGATTCTGTATTCTCTTTTCTGTGGTGTCCACAGCAGGAATTAAGGTGTGTGTACTTTCAAGCTTTAGCTTTTGAACATGCTCCTACTTTTGATTTGTGGAACTCATCTCGAGGTGTCTGTTTAAAAGAGACTGTTTGTGCCATACGTATTGAACTGACTGCAGAAACAAAAGACAGCCAAGATGATGGATCAAATTGAAGCCCTGCTAAACTAAGGGATTTTTGAATAGATGGATCTGAGTACACCCTCTGCGCATCAAAAAATGTAAGCAACAAATAATGCATGTTCTTAAAGGTCTAGGCAGGAGGAAGGGAGGGGAGAATCATCTTTAAATGGTATTTTTGCTATACTGACTCCTTCAGTAGCAAACTGTTCTTCATGGTGTTTTAGGAACTCCATGAAGGCGTTCTCCCTCCAACGGTTTCATTAAAGAACTCAAAATGTGGAGGACGCTGGCTAACATCCTGCCAAGGGCCAAAGTCCACGGAGGCAGGGCGTGCTGCCTGCCACCGGCGCACCTGCTCACCGGGACCACTCAGCATTGCTGGCAGGGCGCTGCTCCGGGGGTCCGTGCCGCCCGGCCACTCGGCATGAACCCGTGGATACAGAAGGTAGAAGCTTTGGACTCGGGTCATTTCATCCGCGTGGAGTGGGAGGATGGGAGCAAGAGCCGCTACCCCTGCGTCTGGCTGAGGGACAACTGCCAGTGTCCCCACTGCTTTCTGCGCTCGGCCGGGGCGCGCAGGCTGGTCGTGAAGGACCTGGACGTGAACATCGTGGTGAAGGAAGTTGCTCTGCCAGATAGAAAAAAGGTATTTGAAGCAAATCTTCATTCGCCCTCTAGTAAAACTTGTCTAACAATGCTTGCTAATCTGTAAATTAGAAGCAGTCCCAGGTTACACTTTAATCACAATTTGCTTATCCACAACCCTACTGTGTATTTGCAAAGCTTTTAGGAATAATGGCAGTTTGGGGAACTCAGATCTTCCCACCTTTATATGAAACTTCACTTTATAGTTGTAATGCATAGAGCACAGAAAGCCAGGCGTCTGATTTTAGAACATAATTGTGCTTTTTAAAATTCTGCTGTATGTTTCTTCATCAGCAGATGGTCGAAAGAAAATATAGGCATTCCCCACGCTTCTAATGACACTTTTGCATATGTCTTTTTTTCCCCTCTTTATTCTGTAAGTAAATGTCTTGAAAATCAGAAAAACAAATGATAAAGTGATGACAACCTTAATCCATATCAAAGATATTATTAGCTGGTTTCCAGTCTGCAAAAGACTTCATCTTGGAGCAAGCACTCAAACCAAGGTTGAACCTAATATTCAGAGTTGGCCTGGTGTCTGTATCTGTAGCTGTATTAACATTTGTTTATGAAAAAGAGCAGGCTATTGAGCAAGAGAGGACAGGAACTGCCCTCCCTGTGAATTTTAATCTTTCCTGCCATATAAAAACCTAATATATAATTTAGATTTTATAGGTTTTATTAAAGCAGTACATGGCTCGTTTGATATGCAAACTCATTTCCTTTGTTTTACATTTAGAGAAGTTTTAGACACATTAAAGATGCCGCAGTCAGCCCCGTAGCAGTTGGGGCAGCCTTGCTGCAGGGTGACTTTGCAGAGGCTGACCCATGCCGGGAGCATGTCTTGGCCTCAGGGTGAAGGTCTGTGTTGAGGAATTCTGGGCTCCCAAGTTGATTGTTTGTCACCAAAACTGATGCTGTGTAAATTCATACTTTGGGTAGGCAAACGTATTACGATAGTAGAGGAATTGTCTGCTTCCATTTATACTCGGGAACTGAGGGAAGCACAGCACTAATCCTAAACTGGTGCTGTTTTGTTACCTGAATGTGAATGAGCAGAATCATGTGAAATTGAAATCCATACCTACTCAACAGCCTTGAGAATTCTGCTGAGGGTATGTGCTGCACTGAGCTCTTTTGGTTCATGACAAGCAAAGCCATATGCTTTCTTTCCATGTTTTTTTCAGGAATTAAAAAAAACCCCACCTTTTTAAGATTTTTTTGCAAGGAGGAAGACTTTTCAAAACCAGGAGAGGGATTTCTCTCCTAGCATTTCTTTTTTTGCCTGTCTTTCTTGTCCTTTTTTCTTTTTTAACAAGCTGTCAGTGTTTTGGAAGATGTTTTTGCTCTCTTCTGAGAAGTGGTGAAGTGCTCTCCCCAGTGATACGTGCCAGCTTCTGTGATTCTCCTCTTTCCGCTAAGCCCAGCTCCCACAGTGAAAGCAGCCCACACAGAACAGCAAATTAGGTCATGGGTTCATGTGAAAATGACTGTTTATAAAAGGTATCAGAATCTGGATGATGTCCAGGTTGGGTTTTCATTACTTGTTTGCCATTATGCTACAAGGAAGGCTTAACTATGGTATTGATTTAAATATTACAATTTCTGTACTTTCTGAGGATTGTTTTGGTTGTTCTGGGGGATGTTTTTTGAAATTATTTGTTCTAAAATTACCTTTTGTTTTATATTGGAAGATCTCTATTACGTGGCCTGATGAACATGCAAGCGAATATGAAGCTGAGTGGTTGAAAAAGCGATGCTTCTCTGAAGAAGCCAGAGCAGAAATGCGAGAAGATTTATTTTTACCAGGTAGGAATTAAAACCACATCTATCATGCTTGTTTCAAACGTGAGGCGTCTAACGCTGGCAGTCCTGACTAGAAGGCCCTGCATGAGGACCAGGTCTACCCAGCTGGAGCAGTGTCAACCGCTCTTGGCACCCAGTGCGAGGCTGTGCTTGCCAACAGGAGCCCATGGTTACCCTTTGCCTCTTCTAACCTCTGGACCTGAGAGGAGTTCAGCTGGTTGGGCTGCGTTTGCTTTCCTAAAAGCCTTTTCCTTCCAGAAGGGGTTAGCAGGTCTCAAAAATGAGCCTTGTGGACCAGCAGTGGTCTGTGTGACAACACAAGTGTGTGTGCATGCTGTTTAAATTATTTAACTTTTTGTTTTTAGAAAGATTATTTAAAATTGCAAGGGAGTTATAACTGAAACTTTAAAAATTCTCTTTCCATGGCCTTCTGTTAAAAAGTAATTGTGTAGCACAGCAGCATCTAGTGCTGAAGTTCAGATTGCGTTTGCTCTACATCTCTACTTTGCTCTATTTACTGCAGTAGTCGACTCTTTTGGTCGTGAAGCATTTTGTGCAACCAGCAGTGTAACATTTAGCCAGTACAAATCACTCACCATTTTGAGTGAATAATTACAAACCTGCTATGTTTGTCACAATGCTCATCATCATTTCTTTGGCAACCTTTCAGACTGTGAGTGTGAAACGTGAAAATTTGCAAGATTTCTGCTTTTGCTCTTGACAGTGTCCCTGTGAGATTTGCCCTTGCAGAAAGTTGCAGATCGTGTTCAGAGTTAAGAATGTATCCATTAAAACAGGGTATTACTTTAGAAAAAAGAAACTAGAGGCAGGCTGATGGTGTGAAACTCAGATCTACATATCAGTTTCCTCACAGCTCAGCAAGAGGCAAATCTGCAATTGGTTTATGCCCCTTTTTTGTTTTTTTTTATCCTAACAAAGAAAAGAAAGTTTGTTTGTTTGTTTTTCCCATTAAAGATGAGCAATGGGAAAATACGTGGCCCTAGGTATCTCCTGCATCTGGGCTTTGTTTGGCACTTTAGGGACAACTGAAGGGGCCAGTTATCTCTCCCAGTTTCTGCAGATCAAATATTCCTTAGCTCCTAGCACCCATTCTCCTAAACAAAAGTCAGTTCTTAAGATTCAGCCTTTTATATCTGGCTTAAAACTTAAGTGATGAGTAATACTTGCATTCATTTCAGTGGATCGTATAACAGACTCTTCATAGTTCAGAATGGAACTTTTTTCCCAGTGATATAAAAGTTCTTGTCTACTTTAGCTTTGGCAGGAATAAACTACACTGTTTACTATTTTGGAGGGTTGGGCATCTTCCCAGAATGAACGCGGTGAAGATGCAAACCTCATTCAGAGAAACTAGACTTGATTTCTCAGGAACTAAGAATTTTTATTTGAGAAAATGAAGATACTGTGGAAGCTAGCAAGATGTGTTGTAGCTTTTGAGGGGATGTGAATGAAAGTAAATTGAATGTTGCTGTAATTAATGCCCAGACAAATTAGTCTAGATCTCTGTTTATTAGGAAAGGTATCAATAACTGAGATTTCAGTATTTCAGATGTAATGCTTCTTTTTTCCCCTATTATGAAGCTGGCTGTGCCTTTGTATGCACACATTACTCTCAGCATCTAAATACAATGCCTGTTTTGGAGGCCAGTTCTCTCCTCTACTGCTGCTGCTGTCCAGTGAAGCCATCGAGGTAAAATGAACACTGAAGATACGTTTTATTCTTTGGGCAATGCTTTTGCAAATTCTGCTTTCTATGGTAGATCTGAAGAAATATGTTTATTAAAGTTACACTAAATAAGGGCCTGCCTTAACTTTGGCTTTGTTTAGTACTGTCATTCTACTCTTCCTCATATCCCCAGAGAAAATCTGGCTCGTTATAATGGATAGTTTCTCCCAGCTTTTCTCAGGTTTCAGTTCCAAAAAAAGGCTGCAGTTACAAAGCACATGAGTTTGCTTGCTTGCTGGCTGGTTGAAGACCTGTTTTTCATTCTGTATCTGGGTAAATTTAGAATTAGCTTCCTTCTGGTCAGTGGAATTACACACTGCAAATTACATGCCCTTAAGTAGCTAATCGTTTCCCAGCAGTATAGTATTACAGATGATGATATGGAATGCCAGCCATGCATGCTGGTTCAACAAATGTAAGAGCAAGCTCACCAGACTGCTGTAGTTAGAGGTTAACCTTCACTGCTGACATTATCACAGCTGTGGCTTTTCTTTTCCTTTTTTATTTCTTTTTTTTTGCAAGTGGTATTTACTTTTCATGTTGCTTTTATGGTGGTTTTTTGTCATGATTTCTGATTCAAAAAATTTGATGTCAGGCGTGTGTCGAACCGAAAAATGTGTGTAGGTCAGATTTTCACTGCATGATGGAAGTGACTATGAATAGCTCTGTGGCACTAGGTCAAGTTTCCCCTTTTAAAACAGTGCCAGATCCTATCAATGTGGCATGCAAAGTCCACTGTTTGTGTATATCAAGGCTCCTTTCAGCCCAGCTTACAAGATACTTCCAGAAGAGCAGCAAAAGAGCCATCTTCTACTTCTCCAGTTCTGATGTCCCAAAGCTACTCTTTTTTCCCCCTGTTTGCTTGTGTTCTCCCCAACAAATGTCTGATTTACCACCTCGTGAAGTTTCTCTGTAACTTAGGTTTTGTGTGTGGTAGAGGAAGCTTGTGGGAGACACCTAGTACTCTCACCGCATTGCATTACGTTTGCTGAGGCTCATTTTCCAAGACGCTGGCAGCCCGACAACAGGATGTGGGGAAAAAAAAAAATCACAATGATGTTTTCCTGTTGGGTGGAGGAGGAGAAGATTGAGCAGAGGTAGTACCTGGTGCTACTTGCATAATTAATATTTTTAACTTTAGGTTAGGTGAAGGTTTTAACCTAAGGTTAAAGGTTTCAGGTGATGATGGTCTTTAAAATGTGATAATGCTCCACCGAAGTTTGAATTGGGATGTTAACAGCATCAAGTGTGCTTTCTGTTTCTCTACTAGGTCCTGAGGGATGATAATTTTAAGAGGAAGAAGTTAAAATTTGTTTTTTACTAAAAGAGTTTGGTCATTTGAATTTATCCTCTAGTAATAATTAATAGGAGCTGCCCCCATGAGCTAGGCTGCCATATGCATACTTCGCAATACAGCAAAAATGCACTTGGCCTTCAACAAATATTAAGATACACATTCTAGACAAAATAATTTTAGATAAAGTAAGTTAGTCTATGATTTCTAGACTTTCTTTCCCACATGACTCCACTATAGAAGGTTTCGACCAACACTGTCCCAGTCTGCATAGTAAGAGCTGAATAATTCCAAGTGTTTGTTGATGCATGCACACAGTCTGCAGAAGCTGGGCAAAGGTCATCTTCTCACTGTGTACAAACTCTAGATGGCTTTTTATCACTAACCTGGTACGATCAAGAAATGGGATTCTTTTTTTTTCTCTTTTTTTCCCCCAAATTATTGTTCTGAAGGTGAATGAGGCACTGACTCAATTCTCTCAAAAGCAGTTCATTCTTCCCATTTTGAAAAGCACATAGATCTGGGGTTTTGTTAGTCATAATGGAAATGGTCAATAAAGACTCAAAATAATTCTACAAGACCTTTGTCTTTATCCCTCATAAACTCTTCTGCTACATTTGTAAACATAAAGGTTTTTACTTTGGTAACTGCAACGCTGCTGTGCAAGTGAGACCTAAGGCTACCCAGGCACTAATGGCTCATTCCTGTCTTTCTTTCCCCTTCAGCTTTTAGAGCTGGTGTTCTTAAATTTCTACTATAGTACAATGGAAACTAAATTAACTGTGGTTACACAGTGGGAAAAAATGTGCTATGCTGACATGATAAAATAATGAAGAGCATGAGTGGGATCAGTTACCACCAGAAAATACTGTGAAAGAGTACAGTTCCTGTTCAGTGCAGCTTCTTGACAGTATTTTCAGGCTGAAGGAGTTTTGTGGATAAAAATGGGAATAAAGTTCTTGTTTTTCAGTAGAGATAACATGCCGTGTGGGGCACACAATTTTCTAAGACTGTCATATTGACTTTTTAAAAAATATTAAGTGGAAGAACTTAAATATCTTCACATCACAGCATCTTTTTTGGTTTTATGATGTAAGCTTTCCTGCCCCTTTTCCAAAGAATTATGGACCTGCTAATTTGTCAAATTGTAAATATTGGACAACATATAACATCTTTGTCTGGGGCTGAGGAGAAGGAGATCTTTACAAATACTGCTTATGTAAGTGTAGACCTGTTACTTGTCTCTGTCCTGCTACTGCTGTACTTACCTGGCTGTGATGTTCTGTGGGACTGGTCAGGAGAGGAAGTCCTTCACTGCTTTTCATACAAATGTGAGTTGTTTAAAAGTAGTTTATGTCTGATATATGCATAAGTGTTCAAAATTAGACCTCAGATCTATTGCAGCTACTAGAAGGATTAAAACTGGCACCAGTATATTTGAATTAAACTCTAAGATCTCTCTGAAAAAAGCCCCACAATTACTAGTATGTAAATCATAAAGATCAAAAAGGCTGTAGGAAATTCTGTGCTATTCTGTGATGAGGAAGTTGCCATATAATCTACTCTCTACAACTTACTATATGCACCTGGCATAAGTAAACATCCCATTATCAACTGCAGAAAGCCAGTATGATTGTCAGCCAGTTTCCTCTTTGCTAATAGTAAAAACATTTCTTACGCATACAGCCTTGACCTGATATTGAAATGCTGCAAGTTTTGTACAGCTTTATTGCCATGCATCACTTTATTTTAGTCATGGCTCTAAAATCTTTCCTTGCTACTTTCTGTTCATGGAGATGATGCCTTTCTAATATTTTGAAAGGTTCATGACTACAAGTGCTCATTGGAAAGCCTGGTACATGATTAGTGGTCTACAAGCATCTATGAAATCAAGTGCTGGGGGCAAAAGAGGGAGAGAGAAGGAACCGGTGATTTTCATGTTCATGGTAGGTACGTCACTATACAAATGCACGTGTACAGACAAACTATGAAAAGTTTGAAATTAAAAGGAAAATTTTAAGACTTAAAAGGGCATGTTTTTAATAGCAATAACTCTACAAGCCACACTGGATGTTTTTTCCCTCCCAGATACCACCTGCTACTGCATTCTATATGTTTCACAAGATTAGGAATACTTGGAGCTGTGCACAATGCATTTTCAGCTTTTGGCATATTTACCAGAGTGTCATTACAGAGTATGCTGGCAAATGGCAGGGAGGAAAGGTTACTCCTCCAGTAGTTCAAACACTAAGCTCTTGGCTGCATCAAGATGCCACCGAAGGGCTGGGAAATTGGATCCTTTCTTCTCTGAAACATGAGGTAGGATTTATAAGCATTCACCTACCAGCCTGCGCTTTTAAAAAAGAAAAACAAACCCAAACTACTAAGGCTGCTAGCTGTACTTTGTCACTGGAAGTGAATCCATGTGAGAGAACTGGAACTTCAAGGACAGAATTTATAGCCTCGTCATGCAGGATTAAACTGTATTTACCACTTTCTATATTTATTTTTTTTTAATACAAAGTAGCTAAACATCAAAAAAAAGCCCAAGAAGCTGCTTTACTTGAACTGTTTCTTAGTTTTAGTAGCTACCTGGAGAGCATCAGTGAACAGTTCACTTTCCTTGAAATTGTGCAATTTCCACGTTGTAGTGGTACTGTGAAGGTTAAACGTCAGTCCGCAGGCAGTGTTCACTGCTAAATACACTGCAGAGCCTGTGAAGGGATAAATTCCTAGTACCTTAGTGGGAATTCACTTCTTGTTATAGTTTTTATACAGAGAAAAGATTGCTCTTGCAGGTTACTTACAGAAGCGTTTTGTCTCCCTTGGCTCCATAGAGTCGGAGACATGAGGCCAGATGACTGCCTCCACTTCAGGGGACCTGGGTGGGAGGAAGACCAACTGAGGTGATGTTCCTGGAATGTTCCCCACAGGTCAGCTATAACACTTGGCAGATTTGTTATACCCAAATCCAGGAGAGTCTCAGACGGGTGTGCTGAGCATGCCCTGTTTTGCAGTGCTGTGGCAAAGCAGGTGTTTGCAACAAAAGCCAAAACCACCCCAAAAGCCAAGACCACAGCCCATGTCCATTGGCTGCAGAAAGGGCGTCCTGTATTAGGTGGAACTTCTGGCAAGCACAGTGAGAATTGGGAATTTGAATGAGAGGACTTTACAGTCCATGTACTTGGGGAAGCCTGGGGCTCCTGGAGCTGCAGTTAAATTCCAGGTTTATATATTTATTTCCCAAAGTGGGGAAAAAACTGTTGGTATATTCCTTAAATAACTAATATTCCTCTATGCTTTGTTTTATGTAAGGAAGATTAGAAAAAAAAATATTAGCAGGACAGCAACAAAGACTAGAAAGGAAAAGTTGAACCTTAACTATTCTGTTAGTTTTCACATGGTTATTTACCTGCACCAACACTGAAGCTTAAATTTGTCTTTCAAAGGATATTCTTGGCAGTCCGCACAGCATACCTAGTGCTATTTCAATTTCATAACTTCTAATAAAGAAAAAGGAAAACGTTCACGTTTGTTTTATGTTTTCCCAATCTTTCAAGTGTGTGGAAGGATGTATATTGAGTTAAACACACTGGAGCAGTGAGAAGTGGGCCATGGAGCGGTCTCAAAAAGGAATTTAATGAGGTGAGATTATATCCCTCCTCAAGGATTGAGCTTTTTTCTTTTTGTGAACATGTTGTGAAATTCAACAGCTTGTCAATCGTACTACAGTTTCTTTGAAACACAGGGTAGAGTATAAAAGATGGTCTATGTGGATAGCTTATATTTGGGTATGTGTGTTGTGTTTCTTGGACAGTCTAACTGGCCTTAGCCAAAGGGGAGAGGAATACCAGTGGTTGGAAATTTGCAGACTTTTTGCAACTGTCAAAAAATGTTGTAACTATGTAGTGCCTGGGTTCACTTTTTAGGAGCACGTTGCATTTTTTACTTGCTACCTCTAGCTGGAGAGAGGGAAAAAAAAACCCAAACCTGGCTCTTTACATGTCTTTGCAGCACAGCGTGTCCCTCAGTCACCAGGTGAGATCCCCCAGAGCTCCCATTCTGAAAGCTGCTTGAAATATGTAACAGGTTTTATGGTCCTGTCTGTTGAAGGGATGTTGGAATAAAGAGAGCTATAGGTGTTTTCTAAATGATGCCATCTACATTTTTCAGATGTTTGTGGTCTCATTCCTAGTACATAATCTCTTGGATTGATGATTGGACAAGTTAACTGAATATTAGCTAAAATACCAAGTAAGTTAGATCTGTTTTAAACAAAACAATTATTCTATGGAATAGATAAAATCTTTTCATGCTTTATTGTGCACTCTGTAAAGAATAAGCAACTTCAGATGAAACACGTGAAAGCAAGGGAACTGAATTATGTCTTTACTGTAAGAATAGGAGCTCTGATTCAACACTTAATGCTTGACTTAAAACTAATACTTAGAGTTTTGCAAATACTAGAATCAATGCAAAATTTATGTAAAATGAAAGAGCATCTTTGTCCTCTTTACCCATTACTGTGTACCATCTTTGGTTTGAAGGCATGTGTGTTTATTTGTGCATGCAAACTGGTAAACTGACAAATTTGTGCGATATTACAAGTGGAAATTAGTGGGAAGAGAGCAGGGAGGCAGACAGTCTTGTATTCAGGGAGTATAAACCTGAAATAGGTCTTTCGTACAGGAGAGAAAGAAATTACCGCACATCTATTTCTGTGTGTTACAGTAACTTCAAAGGTCCAAATGGTCTTTTGTATCTGCAAGCAGCACTGCTTTTCAGATTGAGTGAGCAGATCACACCTCATTTCCTCATTCAGCAAGCTAGCGTTTACATTATTAATACCCCAAAAAAGCATTTGAAATACATAAGACGTAAAGCTGCTACCGCAGAGCCTGGGGCATCTCAATCACCAGGGTTATTTTGCTTCTGAAATCGGCCCCACCATGGCATCTACCACCTCTCTGGGCAACCTGTGCCAGTGGATGTCCAACTTCATTGTAAAAAAATATATATTCCTTATAGCTAATCTGAATCTCCTCTCTTTTAGTTTAAAACCATTACCCCTTGTCCTATCGCAATGGGCCCCACTAAAAAGTCTGTCCCCATCTTTTTTATAAGCCGCCTTCAAGTGTTGAAAGGCTGCAATAAGGTCTCCCCGGAGCCTTCTGTTCTCCGGGCCGAACAACCCCAACTCTCTTGGCCTTCTTTCCTTCTCGTCTCTCTCCCCAACTCGCTGCATCTGCGGGTGACCTCCTGCAGGTCGCACACACACTTTTGGGTTTGAAGCTGTAGGAAGGGCTGTTACCAAGACTCCTCAACAACAAGCTTGGGGGAGGGTTGTCAGAAGAGTCACCAAAACATATTTCTGTCATCATCACCTCAGTCGCCAAAATTAGAGGAATTAGAGCCTTTGCTGGATTTTTTTCAAATATGAGCAGAAACTGTATACCCATGCTAAGTTTTGGTGAAAGAAACAGCCAGTCCTTTTGCCTGATTGTTTGCCTCATAAATTCAATATAAAGGATCTTTTGGCATAAAAAAAAAAAAATCAGCCCAGAAGATTATATTTTGCTGAAATTTTAAGCAATTAGAAACAGAGTTTTACTATAGAAAGAATGATTTCTGAGGAAATGTTAGTACCAGTCATTATTAACAACTCTTTCAATAGTATAGCTGCTGGTAGGTGTGGTGTGTGTATGTGTTACCATTAACGTATATAGGTAAGTGGTTGTGCAAATACAAGGGATAAAAAAAAAATTACTGATGATGCTTTCTAGCAAGGCAGCTCAATAGAAGTTATATCTTGACCTAAGATTCATTTATACTAGAAAACCTTGTAGTAATTTCAGTTTTAATGTACGAACAATGCTTGCAAACTCCACTTGTAACAATAAAAATCAATACCGAGTCTCTGTAGCAGCTTTCTTTCAGGTGCACAGGCAACCACTCCACTTGACTTTAAAACCTGTAATATTTTTAACTCCGTGTATTTTAAAATCCCCATGAATAATCAAATAAAGAAAATACCAGGATTGGTTCAGTGGTCCCAGAAGATCATGTGGTATTTAGACAGTCTTCTCTAGAATTCTTCTAACTGCAGAAGAAAAATCACAGTGAGTTGTAAAGTAGCCAGTGGGGCCCACGACTGTGGATTCCAGTGTCCTCTGCCAGTAGCACAGACAAATTGAATTAAAGTTACCAGACTAACAACTGGCAGACCACAAAAAAAGTATCCTGGGAAGAAGATGGGCTTTGGGCTCCATGATTAATATTTGCCAACACTTTAAATACTTACACGCTTTGCTGACCTCTGATAAGCCCAGCACTGTCAAAAGGCGTGGATTTGACCTCAAGTAACCTGGGGGGCTATTTGGTTGACCTCACGTAACCCCAGCATGGTCCTGAACCAAGATGGTTGACCTCAAGTAACCCCCCAAACCAAGACATTTGACTTCAAGTAACCCCGCGGTCTTTTTGGTTGACCTCATGTAACCCCAGAGTGGTCCTGAACCAAGACGTTTGACCTCCAAGTAACCCCGTGGGCTAATTGGTTGACCTCAAGTAACCCCAGCGTGTCCTNCAAACCAAGACATTTGACTTCAAGTAACCCCGCGGTCTTTTTGGTTGACCTCATGTAACCCCAGAGTGGTCCTGAACCAA
>VZSC01011385.1:0-11868 GCA_013398225.1 Steatornis caripensis
GGGGAGGCTGGGAGGTTTTTTTGTTGCCGCTCGTCTCAGAGGGGCAGGCAGGGGTGCGCAGGCTCGGTGCTGGCTGCGGGGACGGCGCACGGCTAAATGGGGGGACGCGCTAGCAAAGCTGCAGCCGCAAGCGTTGCATTGCCTCCTTCCTTTCCTAGCTGGGCTCTAGCAATAGTTTTTTTTCTCTGCCCGGTTAACACGCGAATAGCCGGTCGTGGCTGCCGTCGCTGAGTGAGGTTCATAAACGATCTCCCGCACTATGTGAGACGGCGGGGTGTCCCGTGCGCTGCAGACGGGAGGAGACAGCTTTTATCTTCTCTCTGCTGCTGTTAAGAATAACAGGGGCCATGTGGCAGCTCCTCTGGGCGGTGTCGGGCCCAGTTGGCGTGGGCTGGGGCTTGTGCTATTCGGAGTGGCCCGAGCAGCTGGGCTTCACCGCAGGGATGCATCCTGCCCACGCAGGCCAGCAAAGTGCAAAATGAGCCGTGCATCTTCATTCCTCCTCCTTGGCCCCCACGGTCCCGAGGAGCGGCTGGTGTGGGTGGCAGCTGCGGGGACACGGGCACGGGGCTGAATTGCCGTCAGAGGAGAGGGTTGGTTTCCAGGGAGTGCAGGAGGAGAGGCTGGCAGGGATGCAGGATGCGTCCTCCCTGCAGGGGCAGGGGCTGGGCCAGGGATGCAGGATGTGTCCTCCCTGCAGGGGCAGGGGTGCAGGATGCGTCCTCCCTGCGAGGGTGGAAGCCAAGGGCCAGGGATGCAGGATGTGTCCTTCCTTCAAGGGCAAGAACTGGAGGCAAAGCAGCCTTTTGGGAGGAGAAGCTCGGGGGCTGGGGAGACTCGGGGGTACCCCTCTGCATCGCAGCAAAGGACCTTGTTTCCAGGTAGCTAAAAGGTTGTGTTTCCTTGTCTTTAGGCTTTGAGAAGGAGATCTCCAAGCAGGTGGAAAAGGACGGACCTGGCATCTTCCCCGTGAGTGCCTCGTGCTTCTTCCCCCCTCGCCCGCGGGGAGGCTGGGGGCAGCTGTGCCGGTGTGGCGCTGGAGCGGTGCTGGAGCTGGTGCTGGTGTGCGGCTTGGCGGGGCGGTGGGGCTGCAGGAGGGCCGATGCTCCCGCGCCGCAGCTGCTGCCAGAGGGCTGGGGGGAAGCTGCAGCAAACGTTTCTGCTGATCCCAGAATTGCTACCAGCACCTCTGTGGGCGTTAAATTCTTGAAGAGCCTCCGCAGGGACTTGACAAAACGAGCGAGGGTTTCGGGGCAGGCCAGGAGGAGCCTGGCAGAGCACGGCTCCCTGCCGGGTGGGCGCCGCGGCTTGCGGCGTGGGAGGGGGAGATGCTGGGGCCGGAGCGGGGCTGGCGAGGAGCCAGGGCTGCCCCCGTGGGAGGGCGAGGAGAGCAGGTTTGGCAGTGGCTGACTGGCGGCGGAAGGGCAGAGGAGATCCCGGGGAAGGGCCGAGCCGCAGAACGCGGGCTGCGTCTCGCGTGGAGGAGTGCGGGGCCGGCTCTGACCGCCGGCTGTACCCGCGCCCTCTACGAGGGATCCTCAAACGGTGCTTTCAGGAAGGCAGCTGACAGCAGAGATGGAGGGATTAATAAAACCAGCCGTGGCTCTGCAGCCACCCGTGACCCTGGCACGGGGGCACTTGCAATGGGCCCCGAGGAGCCGTCGGAGTGGCCCCAAGGGCGCTCCGCTGCACGGGGGACCCTGCGCCGGCTTAGTTGCTCCTGGCCAAAGCTGCTCGAGGTGGCGAGCAGGTGGCAACGAGGTCAGCAACGTCAGCAAAACGAGCTTCTCGGAGACAGACTTAACTGTGCTGAGCCCCACAAGGGCATCGGGCAGCGCGAACCTTTAGTTTGGTGCTGGGGAGAGCGTGGGCAGACTGCGCTCCTGCAGGCGAGCTGCGGTCATCCCAAAACCGCAGCGCGGGAGGATTTGCCGTGGGTCAGGCAGCAGGCAGAGGTGCTCGCGAGGTGTTGAGGCGCGCGCCCGCTTTGGGGAGGTGCTGTGGGGGGCTGCTGCCTAAAGCACACGGGGCTGAACCTCCCCGGTGTTAGGCTGCCAGGACCCAAACCTGCAGCCGGCGGTGGCTCCTGCCACCGGCCATCGCTCGCCCGCTGCTGTGGGCGGCAGAGCTGCGAGCGCCGTGAAGGGCTCCGTTGTGCTTGAACCTGAGCGCAGCGGAGGAGGGGAGGGAGAGAAGTGCTTTAGCGCTCTCGTTTCCAAAACACAGCAAAAGCAGACTGCCTCCTCCGAAGCACTTCTCTATTTATGGCCTGGCAGCCGGTTCCCAAGGAGATGGCTGCACGGGGCTGTCACTTCGGCTGGGATGATGAAAGGAGGAGCAGGCGGTGCCGTAAGCCTTGGTTTGAAGGAATGCTTTTCTGGAGGCCTTTCAGGCTGCAGGACCCCCCCGTGCCGAGGGAAGGCATGGGGCCGGCATCCAGGCAGAACTGGGCCGCTGGGTCACGGCGCTGAGCTCTCCCCCAGTTTGGTCCCTGCGGCTGCAGCACTGGTGCAAAGGAGCTGGGCTCTGGGGGGAGAAAGCAGTGAGCGATGGGGGGGCAACCCACCGTGGCCCCCAGGGGAGCAGCCGTAGTGGAAACAGGAGGGTGCTGGGAGCCCCGTGAGAGCGTCTCCGATTTCGGAGCTCTCCCGCTGAGCTGGGGCACCGAGCAGGGCTGTCCCTCGGGGACGGGAGCAGGAGCAGCCTCAGAGCCTGGGCGTTTGGCATGACGAGCAGGGCCCAGCCGATGTCGCTGCAGCTGCCGGCAGCACTTTGGATGTGTCAGCTGCAGCGGCACTTCCAGCTGCCCGGGAGGTGATGGGGACAGGCGACCCAGACCCTCGCAGACCCCCTGCGTGTGGCTCGCAGTCAGCAGAGATCCCGCGGGCTGGAGACAGTTTAAAACCAACCACGGGGAAAGTGAAGCAATGTCCGGTGTGAGCACATCTCTGCTCAGAGCTGGGTCTCCCCTTTGGGATGCCAAGCGCCCGGGCAGCCCGTGGGTGTGTGGGCTGTGCCCGGTGCCTCTGAGCTCTGTGCGCAGGTAGGGAGGTTCAGTGCCTGAACAGAGGCTGATAAAATGGGGGAGAACACGCCAAACGTGGGGAAAAGAAAACCCACGCAGCATCCCGGCTGGGTCATTCCCCCCAGGGCCACCCCGAGCTGCGCTCCACGGACAAGTCCCCTGCGGCTGTCACCGGCGTGAGCAGGAGCGAGAGTCCCCTGGACGGCATCTGCCTCAGTGAATGCGAGAAGACGGCCGTGCTCACGCTCATCAGAGAGGAGGTAACGGCCGAGGGCCCTGCCTTCCCCGGGCGCACCCCAGCGTGGCAGCCGCCCCTCGCAGACCCCGTCCTGGCTGCTGCTGCTGCTGGGGGCGGCGGGGGCAGCTGTGCCCTGCCCGGGGAGGGGTCCGGTCCCCGGCGTGGGGCAGCAAGGGAAATGCCCGAGGGTGCATCCCAAGGGTCCCGTGTCTGCTGCGAACCTAGATAATCACAAAGGAGATCGAAGCAAACGAGTGGAAGAAGAAATATGAAGAGAGCCGCCAGGAAGTCTTGGAGATGAGGTAAAAGTCTTCTCGTCGCGCCGCTCGCCTGCCCGCTCCCCTGCGCAGTGCGGTGCTGGGCTCTGCGCGTGCCCCGTCGGGAGGTGGGTTAGCGTGGCCGTAATGGGATGACACGGCTCGGCATCGTCGGGGTGGGACGTGTTAGAAGACGTGTACTCTTTGTGCCTGTGCTGTGTTGAGCCTGCCAGNCTGCCCGCTCCCCTGCGCAGCGCGGTGCTGGGCTCTGCGCGTGCCCCGTCGGGAGGTGGGTTAGCGTGGCCGTAATGGGATGACACGGCTCGGCATCGTCGGGGTGGGACGTGTTAGAAGACGTGTACTCTTTGTGCCTGTGCTGTGTTGAGCCTGCCAGTTTCTTTGTTGCGGGAATAAAATCCCATTAGCCGTGCCGGCGCGAGCAGCGACGGCTGGAGGGGAGGGCTTGGCGCAGAGCAGTGGCGGTGGGCGTTGGAGCACCGACAGCGGGGGCCCTGCACCCACGCTGCTGCTTGGGCTGCCTTCGTGGCCTCGGGAAGGGGTGGCCCCCGGGGCGGTTTGCTGGCAGCAGAGCTGTAGGCGTGCGTCTGCAGAAAACTGCTGCCTCTTACCTGCTTTTTGCCTGCCTTCCTTCTAGGAAAATCGTGGCTGAGTATGAGAAGACCATTGCCCAGATGATAGGTAAGGTGCCGTCGCCTGGCCGGGTGTGCGGGGCAGGGAGCCGGCTGCCGCGGCCGTCCCCGCTCAGGCGCGGTGTTCCCCCTGTTTATTCTCCGTCACAGAGGATGAGCAGAGGACAAACATGACGTCTCAGAAGAACCTGCAGCAGCTCACGATGGAAAAGGACCAGGCTCTGGCAGACCTGAACTCAGTGGAGAGGTCCCTGTCGGATCTCTTCCGGAGATACGAAAACCTGAAGGGCGTCCTAGAAGGCTTTAAGAAGGTCCCTGCCTCGGTTTCCTCTTTCTCCCTGCAGCCCTGGTCGCTCGGCGCGGCGTTCCCGTGCAGCGTTGCCCCCGCTTCGTCCCGTGCTGCAGGGCCGTGGCTCTCCCGACCCGCGCAGTGCTGCTTCAGGGGCCCCGGCCCTTGCCCAGAGGGCTGCTCGCTGCCTTCCCTCTGCCTGCTCTCGCGATGAACGAGCAAAGAGTCTTTCAAATGCCAGGGCAAGCCATTGCGGGGAGCCCGGTTCTCCGGCTCTTCTCCGCACTCCTCCGCGGCGCTCTCCTGCTGAGCTGCCCGCCGCGGAGCGTCGTGCCCTGGGAAGAGCAGGTGCGAGGGCAGCGCGCCCCGCGAACGCCTGTCTCCACCTACACGCTGGTTTTTTCCGTGCTGCCGGGCTGGATAAGGGGCTCCAGCACAAGCAAGAAGCTGGGTCTGTTTAAAGCCCTTTTCTTTTACGCTCAGAACAGGGTGTATCACCCCATCAGCGCCACGTCTCTGTGCTCAGTCCCAGTGCAGATGGAGGTGCTTTTTGTTTTCCAGAACGAAGAAGCTCTGAAGAAGTGCGCTCAAGATTATTTAACCCGGGTCAAGCAAGAAGAGCAGCGGTATCAGGCCCTGAAAGTCCACGCGGAAGAAAAATTAGACAAGTAAGGTCATGCACAAGATTGCTGGGTGTGCTGGGGAGCTTTCCGGGTGCTTGAAGACCTTGTAAGGCAGCGTCTCCGTTCGGCTTCCCTGAGGTTGGAAGGCAGGAGCCTTGATGTGAAAAGCTGCCTTTCGCAACCTCGGGCTCAAGTGACTTAGAACAGCTGTTAAGCAAGCCAGCACAAATCCCTGATGGCTTCTCTGCTCTCTGCTTGGTTCCTTTTTCATGGAGGAACTGAGGTTCCCGGTCTGTTTACGGCCGCTTAGCAAGTTCCGGCGTTTCGCGGGGCTCACGTGTGTGGTGTGCGAAGGGGTCGCGCAGTGGATCACCAGCACACGGTAGCTCGAGCGGAGTTGGGTGAGGAGCTGGTTTAGCTTCGCTGCGAGAAAGCGGAGTTTCCATATAGCAGTTTGGAGGAGCTGAGTGAATCCAGTTTCGTGCGGGTTTTCCGTATGGAAAACCACCTCTGATGCATCCAGGCAAGCCGGAGCCGGGCTCTGCCCACGCCGCGTGGTCTGACGTGCTCGGTGCTCCTCCTGCCCACGCCCGACGTGAGCACCGTCCCCTTCTCTCCAAACCCCGCCGCAGGGCCAACGAGGAGATCGCCCAGGTGCGCACGAAGGCCAAAGCGGAGAGCGCGGCGCTGCACGCTGGGCTGCGCAAGGAGCAGATGAAGGTGGAGTCCCTGGAGAGAGCCCTCCAGCAGAAGGTAACGCGCCCGCCCGGCCTCCTCTCTGCAAGCCGCCTTGGCTTCGCTCTGGATTTCCGTCTCGGTGCCCTGAGCGTCCTGTTGGTGCTGGAGGCCACCTTCAGATTTTTGGCCCAGAACGTGTTTCGTGGGTTTGGCTTTTTGGGGGGGGTGGTTGTTTGCTTGTTTCGTTTGCGATTGGTTTTTTGTTTGACTGTGTCCTCTCACGAGGAAGGAGGTGCAAGCTCTGCCCAGGCGTGGGCACGGCTGCGTGCAGGGACGTGGCGGCCGGTCCAGGGCTGGCGTGCGTTTGGCTGGCGTGGAGCGTGGGCAGAGCGTGCTCGCGTGTGCCCGCTAGCAGACACGTGGGCCAAGCGGAGCGTGGTGGGCTGCAGCTGGGCAGCTGCGGGTCTCTGTGCAGCCCTGGGATCTGTCGGGGACGAGGAGGGGTGAGCCCAGGGGTCCGCACGGCACCTGGGTAATGCACAGAGGAGTTTTTGCAGGGGCGAGCGTAGGAGCCGGCTGCCCCTTCCTGCACTGGCTCGGTGGCCCATGGCCCCGGGCGTTATGCCCCATCTGTGCCGCCACGGGTGTCCTCAAGGTTTGCTTTCCTTCCAGAACCAGGAGATTGAGGAGCTGACCAAAATCTGCGATGAGCTGATAGCGAAGCTGGGAAAGACAGACTGAGTCTCACCACCCCTTATCCAGCACTCTGCACTTGGCCGCTTTTCTCGTAACGTCAAAGCACCTTGCCTTACCGCGCAGGAAAACTCCCCGGCAGAGAAGCGCACGCGTCCAGCTGCCTGCTCCGCTCAGCCGCCGGGCCCTGCAGCCCCCCCGTGCAGAGCCGGTCCCCACGTGTCCCCGTCTGTGTCTCCCAAGGGCTCTGGGGCTGGGTTCCCCGTGGTCAGGCTGCACGTGCGTGTCCCTCCTGGGGGTCAGCAGCGCGTGGCCGCCGCGCCGTCTGTCTGCACGGATGCCACCTCTCAGCTGGGACGTGACACCCTGGGCTCTGTCCCACTCGGCCAGTGTGGGTCTAGTCGTGCCCCTACACGCTCTGTCACTTACTGTCGTCACGTGCTCCGTTGCACGGGTCCAGCCGTGTGGCAGGTGCTGCGCCGGGACGTGGGTGATGCCAGGGTTGGAGCTGCTGGCTCTTGCGCTGGGGACCTCGCACGCAGGGGCATGGGTGGGGAGGCAGCGAAGGGGCTCGGGGACCCCAGGCACCCGCCACGCGTGGTTTGTGCCTGGTTTGTGGATCCCCTGGCTGCAAGAGCCTCCCAGTAGATTGATCGGTTTCGGGGCAGGCGGCGATATTCAGGGGGCTGGTCCCAGTCTGCGGTACGTGGGCGAAACACAGCACAGCGCATCCTTGTCCCTGGCCGTGCCAGCCTCGGAGGAAGGAAGCCAATGGCTCTGCGTTCGTGCACTTTATTAGCATTTATGAGCACTCAGGCTCTCTGCTCACTTCTTCCAGTCGGGCACAGTCGTGCTACACGTCTCGTTCGCCCGGGAGCACGGATACAGCCACTTAACCAGTAGTTACTTAAGTCCTCTAGAATGAGAGCCCGGCCAAGGGGAGCGTGGAGGCTTCTGCACCAAGAGGTGGTTGACAGCCGGGGGAGATCTGGGTTCTGGGGGGCTGGGACGCGTCCATCCATCCCGCCTGCGGCCACCCTGCTGCCTGCAGCCCTGGCACCCGCTGAGGCTTCTTAACGGCGGGGGGTTCTAGTCTGCTCTAGAATGCACAAGCCAAGCCCGTCGCCGTGGGCTCCCCGCACCATACGGAGGTTGGTTCCCCGCTTTGGGTGTTGCAGGAGGAAGGACGCAAACCCTGAACTACTGCATGATTCTGCTGACTTAAGGCTCTTCTCCCTGGTCAGTACAGAAAGGCACGGAGGAGTGCAGTACTGCCCTGGGTCTTGCGCTGCCGTCAAAAATGCCCTTCCAGCACTAAATGTTCAGAGAACCAAACAAAAGCCAGGCTTTACAGGCACGGGCAGATCCAGACAGCAGTAAAATACACCTTGAAACCTGTCTGGACGCGGCCCAAAGTCTGGCTTTCCATGCAGGCAGGCTGCCTGCTCTGTGTCAGAGGTGTTTACTTTTCTGGACACGCCAAGCCCCAGCAGAATTGCTGAGGTTGCCTTTGCACCGTGCTGGGAACCCCGGGGGCTCTGCGGTGAAACGCGGTGTTTAAATCCACGCGTAGATCCCGTGCGTGCCCTCCCGGTGACACCGTTGCACGAGCCAGCCTTGCCCGGTGAGTTTCGCTGCTGCGCGCTCTGTGCGGTGCCGTGTTTTCCTGGGAGCAGCGCTCTGCGGCTGCAGCAGTAAGCGGTGGCGTGCCCGCGCCGTGGGCTGCGGCGTGCCGTGAGCTGCGGCGTGCCGTGGGCGCTGCCCCGCGGGCTCGGTGCAGAACCGTCCCGGCCTGCAGAAGGCAGATGGATGGGATGGGGCAGTAGCTGTAGTGATGGAGGATTCTTTGCTCTCACCTTGAACGGACAGTCACAAAGCATCAGAGAAGGGAAATACTTGCTGTTTGGACTGTCTCCTACTCAGCCTATCCAAGGCTTTTGCAAACCTTCTTGCTGCTACCTTTTTGTAAAAGAATCGAGCTGTTCTCCTCCTATTTTCTAATTCCTTGTGTTGAGCATGCAGCGCAAACATCTGTTTAAATCAGAGCCATACACTTGATATATATTTTATTAGTTGTATTATGTATAGAGAGAATTTATTGTACACTTAAGCAGACAAAGATGCTGGCAGCCTGCCCTAGCACGCAAAGAGTTCAGGCCTGTTCACCGTGCTCCCGGTTATCCCAGCGCACGGGCTGGTCGTAGCTGTGCGGCGGGGAGGCCGACAGCCGATACCGCTCGGAGCTGCGCACCTGTGGCTGTGTGCTGAGCCTTCCCCTCTTGGCACAGCTGACAGAAAGGAAAAACTTTTTTTCCCCGCTTCCCTCCCCCCACCCCGCCCCAGCTTTGTGCTCCCTGCACATCCCTCTGATGGGCTGCGGGAAAAGCCCCTGTCCGATGATCTACAAAGAGCATTTCTGTTTGGGGAGTCAATACCAGCGCCCTGACTCCCCCCCGGTTCACCAGCGCTGGGGTTTGCAGGCCGTCGCGCCGCTCTCCTCCCCCCGTGCCCCGCTCCAAAACAGCTTTTGCTGCCGGCTGCGCGTGAGCCCTTCCAGGCTGCGGTGAGCTGGGCTTTGGCGCGGTGCTGGTGGCAGCAGGGAGCGACCCCCAGCAGGTGCTGCACCTTTGGGCCTTCTGGGGTCCGTACAGGTGAATTAAGTCCTTGGAGACCCAGGGATTTCTTGGGGGGGGTTGGGTTTTTCGCTCCGCAACTCTTGGGAAATCAAAGGGAGCGGGTCAGCAGAGAGCAGCGCGGCACAAGCTGGTGGAGCTCGTCAGAAGCCGTTTGGGGGCTCGGTTCTGGTTTGGCACGCAGGTTCGCTGTCACGCGTGTAGCAGCGGTCGAGGCTGGTGGAGCCGAAGCGCAGGAGGCAGGTGCCCAGCTGCGGAGGGGCCGCGGCAGCCCCCAGCCCCGCGCTCTGCACGGGGAGCACGCTGCCGCCGGCTGCCTTTACACGAGGTATAAACGCCCCGGGTCCGTCTGTGCAATTGTTCACTTCCCGCTTTGCCTCAAGGGATGAAATTTGGTTTCAGTGTTCGCTGTGCCCACTGGGGATGACGAGTCGCACCTAGGCCGCGTTTGCTCATCCCGGGGGCTCAGCTCCAAGGAGCAGAGCACCAGGCTCGGGGCGTCGGGCTCCCTGGGAGTCCGACCCGAGCGCGTTTGGGGTCGGTGTCTCCCAGGGAGGTTGTTCTGGCCCTCGGAGGTGGCACGTAATTGCAGATGTTTTGATTTCACCACTCTCAGCGCGGACCCAGAAGCCCAGCTGCGTGCAGGGCAGTCGGCGCTGCAGCCTTCCCTCTCCGGCAGAGGTGGCCGGGCTGGAAGGCCGGGCTGCCTGCGGGGAGCGGCTCCCACAGCAATAATCCGCGCCGGCAGTGTCCTCCCCGCCTCGGCTCCCCGGTATCTCCTGGTCCCACTCTCGCTGCCTCGCTCACCCAGTGCTGTTGCATTCCTGTGCCTGTCAGCATGCACTTCCAGTCTGGGCAAAGAAGATTCCTACGGAATGATTTATTAACTATAATATTTTTATAGTTACATATATATATATAAATATATATAATGGTTATAGTTATATATAATAGAAGGCGTGTGTTTGTAAGTGTAAGCGTGCAGGACCATTGCGTCTCCCGTGCCGCTCTCCGGCGTGCGGAGCTGGCAGCAGCGCTGCGGCCGGGGCTGGCTCGGCCCTGGAGCTCCCGCTCGGCGACGCGGCGGCAGCACGACGCCGGCGCTCAGTAACCCACGGCGCTGGGGCAGAGCGGGAGCCGGCGGCCGCAGGGGTGCACGGCCACTCCCTCGCGCGTCTTGCCGAGACGACGGCGGCGTTCAAACGCCGCCCCGCTGTTCCAGCCGAGGTGTGCCGCCAGCGCAGGGAAACCGCAGACACCCGTGCGTCGGGGTCACAGCCTGGTTGTGTTTGTCGTCTTTTTCTTGCAGTAGAATTTAAATATCTCAGGTGCCTGCCCCTGAGCCGCTAGCGTAGCTGTTTGCAAGCGTGCATTCTCTGTCGTCTACAACGAAGTGCCAACGAGTAACCACCCTGACTGCAGGTCGCGTCCCCATCCCTCCAGCGTGCCCCCCCAAGGCAGGAACTTTCTCTGCATTGACTACTGCCCCGATCGCTTTGTACCACGTACGTAACTGCCATCACCATCAATTTTGTATGTACAATAATTTCCCTTTTATATGTCAGGTAAATATTTGTAAGAGTTATACTCACACAAATGAGATTATAATAATGATTACTAATATATTTTTTTTTCCATGTTTCATTGCCTGAATAAAAATTGTGTTTATCACTCTCGAAAGCTTTCTTGGTGTTTCTAAGGTCGGCGAAGGGTTTTTGGAGACGCTTTGTCTTCTGGGAAGGGCCGTATCCTGCCACGTTTTTATTCATGTGGTTGATTGATAACTCAGCTGGTTTCAAATAGGCATGGTTATCACCTGTTCCTGAATTCTGTGTTCATAAACTAGGAAATTCAGAGCTCAGGCGACTTTGATGCCCCCGTGACTCCTGCCGCGCTGCAGTGATGCACGCGGCAGATGCCACTGAACCGCGATGCCGGTGCCGGTGAGCTCGGCCAGGAGGAGGAGCTGAGGGCGGGGGGCAGACGTGGGGCAGTGGGACTTGGCTTAACCCCCACACTGACCCCAATACCTTTCGTAGGCTTGAGTAAATCCCTCTGTGAGGATGGAGGCCGCCCTGGCCAGCTGAGGGCTGGGCAGTCGGTGGGCACCGGGACGGCTCCGCTGGGCTCCCAGCACCATACGGCTTTTCAGCCGTTCTCTTGCTCTTCTCTTTCGGGTGGGTTGGAAACTTTGGAGGCTTTTTCCCCAACTCGACTGCTGCAAACATGGATGTGGATGGGCGTGGACAAGGTCTCCGAAAGCCAACCAAGGTAACGTGTCCGGAGACGGTTCCCAAAGAGGGCTCCCAAAGCAGGCGTTGGTGGGACACGGAGCAGAGCCCAGTGCGGCAAGCGTGGGCAGGTCCGGCCACCTCCACCAGCACCGTGCCGGTGCTCTGCCCCGCTCCAGTGCCCCAGCCTGGCCCATGCCCTTGGGGAGCGGCGTCCCGTCCTCCCCTGCTGAGATGGCATTAGCCAGGGGCTGCAGTGTGTTACCCCCAGCCCAGGGACCCAATTGCCCAGATTAGCTGTAAGGCCTTAAGACAAAACAGAGGCTACACATGCCGTGCTGCACGCTGCCGAAAACGCCCGCCCTGAAGACCTTCCCGGCCCTGGCTATCGTCACGTCCCTGGCAGGAGAAAGTAAGCGTCCCGTAGCTCAAGGCAGCGCTAGGCGGGGTGAATTGCTGTGCCTGCTCTTCTGCTTGCTGGCTGCCCCCGTCCCCGACGCCCGCCCGCTGCTGCTGTCCCTGCAGGAAAACGGTGTTTCGGGGGGGGGGGG
>VZSC01011385.1:11996-31114 GCA_013398225.1 Steatornis caripensis
GGGGGGGGGGGGACGGCGCCTTTCTCTGCTGAGGAGCACCCAGAGGAGCACCCTGCCCCTCAGGCGCTCCTCTGCCGCTTGCACAAAGCACAGGCGTGCGGCGGCAGCAGGGACCGCAGAGCCTCCCGGTCTCCGTCGCTGACGGAGCCAAGGGGCCACCTGAGCCGAAGGATAGCAGCTTTTCATCACCACAGGGGTATTTCCCAGCTGAAAAACTTGGTTCCTCAAAGGCAGAACCACAAAAAGCTGTCTTAACAGGCGGGAAGGTGGTCGCGCTGCTCAGCGATGCCACGAAGCGGGGTCAGCTCGGGACAGCGCCAGGACCTTTGCGCCAAGGCAAGACGAACCCCGGCTGCTTTCCGCCGGCGTCGAGGAAGGGTTGTACCGTGCTGCGTGGATCCGCAAAGGAGAAGCACGAGACGAGCAATCCTGCTGTGGAAGTCGGGGTCAGCGTGGGTTACGGGCAGGCGTTTCCCGGCGTTTGGCCCTGTTAAATCCCGGGTTTCCCCAGACGTGGATTTTCTCCTTTCGCAGGGACCGAGGCGGGCGCCCCGGCTTCGTGCCAGAGCCGCTCCCTGCCCGGGAGCTGGGCCACGAGAGGGCTCTGCTCAGCCAGCGAAGCAAACACAAATTTTAGCCCCAGCATCAGTGCTGGTTTAGCCATCACCATCAAAATCGAGTATTCCTAAAGTCCGGTGGGAGCAGGATCTGGGTTTGGGTTTTTTCGGGGGGGGGGGAGGCTGCCTTGTCTGCGGATATTTAAACCGTGCTGTTATTCAAAGTCTCTTACTGTCATAAAATGAGAACAACGCTTTCGCGTTTGCTCAGCCGGTTCCCGAACTGAGCTGGGACCTCTGGCAGCGGTGCGGGGTTTTTTTTTGACCCAAAGGGTCAAACAGCTCTGCTGCCTATCATCAGCCCTGACGCGCAGAGTGCCGGCGGAAGCGAGGGCCCGGTTATTACCTGACATGCCTCTGACCTTCTTCAAGGACAATTTGGAGACGATTCGTCCTTCCTGACGCACACGCCTGCCCGGCGCTCTGCCACCTGTCGCCGCACTTCTTCCCCCGGGCGGTGCGTTCGGCGCGTGCTTTCCGCGCAAGATGCTGCGCGGGGGCGGGGGGGTGCTGCAGTTTAAATGCACACAAATGCACAGAACCTGCTGCCCCAAGTCGGGTGAACCCTCCCTTCCCCCCAGAAGTGTCCACTAAAATGAGATTTGGCACAAGAAGACAAAGATTTAGGGTTTGAGGGCTTTTAATATGATTTCTACCTGTTTTTACTGTGAAGGAGATCACAGGGATCTGAGTTGCAGGAAGTTTTTGCAGAGTAAGGACTCAAAGAGCCAGCCTGCCCAGTTTAGCTCGCATCGTTTCGAGTCACACTTGGAAGAGTTTTGCATGCATTTCATGGACAGGAGACACCCCCATCCAGAAGCCTGTTGCATTCCACAGCTTTGCCAATTCCTGACCAGGAGAGGTTTTCGGCTCTGACCGGTGCCAGCCCTTGCTGTGACTCCCTGCCCCTGTGCTTGGTGTCTCCGCTGGCCGTGGAAACCCACAGACTGCAAATGGCGCTCAGGGCTCCAGGACGGCACGTCGCCGCCGCTCTCACGCCTCCTCCTCCCCGTCTTCGCGCAGGTGAAGCGCTGAAATGCCACAAGCGCGTTGCGTCCAACGAGAACGACGGCAACAAGCAGGGCTCCCACAGCTGCCCCCAGTACACCGATGCTTGCTCCACAATCACCGCATCGAGTGACCCCCTTGGCTGGGGTCTGGGGATGCTGGGCGGGACTGGAGGAGCTGGAAGGACCAGAGGGCGAGGAGAAGCCGGGGACCTGCCGGGGCAGACCAGGAGCTGGCTTCCTCTTGTCCCGGTGGAGCAGGGATGAGCCACCTTTTTTTTTCCAAGTTTTTGTCCTCAAGAACAGGCTTTCGGTCTGAGGTAACTCCCAGCGCTTTCCTGGCATAAGGGAAGTCCTTCTTTGTGGCATGCTGCTGCCCTCCTGCAGAAATGCTTCACCACCCTTAGCGCAACCTTGCAGCTGCAGAGCAGCAGCGAGGCTGGTGAGATGGACAGAGACGGTTCCCGAAACCAACGCCCCGTCCCGCCTCGCGCTCACTCCATAGCCTGGGCTATCCCCATGTTCACGCATCGCTATGGATATGTGGTCACTCCTTTGCCAGCGGGGCTGCGTGACGTGCTCCGTGGTGACTTGGAGCAGTGACCACAGGGACGTGCCTTGGCCATCGGACCGCCGCTCGGCTCTCCCAGCAGTCCTGTGGGCAGGAGGGAGACGCTTTTACTCACATCTGCAACGCAATGTGCTGGGACGTGACTCTGCGTTCTCCCTTTCCTCTCCCGACTTAGCTGGGGAGGAGCGAAGCCCCCAATGCCCAGGACTGCCTAACCCCCACGTTGCGTGTCCCTTTCCCTGCAGACAGCGCCGTTAACTCTTGCTCCGAGTCCTTCTGTGACCTGGCACGGCGCGGCGGCTCCAGCGGGACCACCCTGCAATGCTGCTTCAGCGACGACTGCAAGGGGACGCAGGGCTCCAGGACCTGGGGGTTGGGGGGGCACGCCGCTGCACCTCCCCAGCCTGCTGGCCGCTGCGCTGGCCGGGAAGCTGCTGCTGAGCTGGCTGTGAGGGTCCTGGGCGAGGGGCGGCCAGCCCGGCGTAGCTGCTGGCTGCAATAGCCTAGGGACCCGCGCAGGTGGGGGGCCGTCGGGTTTGCTCTTGCTTAAAGCGCAAGAGAGGCTGAGTCGCCATCAGTCAAATAAATGCTGCCGTTGAAAACGGTGTTCCCAGCCCCGGCTTCTCATTCACAGGAACAATGTAACCTCTGGAGAACGGCCCGAACCAAACGGATTTGGTTTGCCGGGGCTGCGTAGGGGAATGGGAGCTCAGCCGAGCGCAGGCACCCTGCGAGGCTTTGCCAAGCAGAGCCCTGGGGGCCGGGGCAGAGCCCCCCATCCCAGCACGCTGCCCCGACAGCAGTGGCGAGCTGCGACGGCTGTGGCGGGCGGTTCCTTTTCTCCTGTGGCTGCAAAGACAAGGGCCTGGGCGGACTATAAGTATATTCGGTGTGAAACAGTGGCCGAGCATGTTCGGTGCTGCTCTTTGCGTTGCTCGGCGGGAGGAAGCCGTCCGTTGGGACCCCCCGGGGCCTGCAGTGAGCCCCAGACACGGTGGCGGGGGTTTGTCCCCAGACGAGATCAAACTTCCGGGTGACCAATTCACCCGAGTTGGGGCTGGGCTAATGCAGGCACGGGGGCGCCTGGCCCTGGAGATTTTGCCACCTAAGGAGCAGAAAAGCAATGCCTGGTGGAGGTAAGGGGGAGATGAAGTGTGGGGGGCGGCTGGGGAGGGTGCAGGACACGGGGGATTCCAGCTGAGCTGCCCCAGGGAAGCTCAGCTGTATGTCGGGAATAAGAACAACACTCCCGAGGCTTGTTGGGAGCAGACAGCGCTCGGGCGGCACTGCGTGACCCAGGGCCGAGCAAACCCCTTTCCCGGTTATTTTCAATGTTCGACGCTTACGAAAGCGAAAGCGTCCGCTCCGAGCCGAGCAAACACCCGTGCTCTGCTCGCTGCGGTGGCCGAGAGCATCTGGGGGAAAGTCATGCAAGGAGTGATCCGCCACGCGTCGGGAGGCTCCTCTCCCCGCCACGGCTCCGCGCTCGCGGGCCAGTGGCGGTTCGGGGCCGTGCTGTGCGCGGGGGCTCCTCAGGGCAGTGAGGTCCCGGGTGAATCCTGCCGGCCCCGTGGTTTGCGGCGGGGAGCGTTGACGTGGGGCTTGCCCTGTGCTCTGGGACGGCTGGTGTGCTGCTTTGATGCGTGAGGGAGAATGGTAGGAGCGAGTGAACAAGAATAGGAGGAAAGAAAGGGGAATGATGAAGGGAGGAGAGAGAAGGATGGCCGGGAGCGTGGAGAATGGGAATTTGACTGCAGGAAATGTAACGCAGGGCATGCCAAGCAAACTGCTGACTGAAAGCCCAGCCGCTGCCCCCCCCGCCCGGCCCAGCAAAGCGATCTGCTGGGGGTTTCCCTTAGTCATAACGCAAGAAAAAAGGGAACAGGTACTGAAACCAAAAAAGAGCAAGTTCGAACAGAAGAAAAGAAAGAATTCCGCGTGCTCAGATCCAGCTGTGGAACTCCCTGCTGCAGGATGCTGCTGAACCGGAGACCTCGGTGGGTGCTGGAGGATACGAGGGTCAAACGTCCCAGAGAACACGGGTATCAAGGGGGTTAACACCGCCCAAGAGGGATGCTGGGCTGCTGAAAGCAGATTATTCCGTGTCTGCTGTGGGTCCTGCTCCTTCCCCGGGGTACACCGAGGATGTTTTCCCGCAGGGCCCCTGGGTGCTGGTGGGACCTCCAAAGGCCCTGGGGCAGCGACGTGTGCTGCCTTGGGAATCCCCTTATGCCCCCACGTCGGCTAATGGGGCGTCTCTGCGAGTTCAAGGGGCTGCTCGCACCCCCGGGCAGGCTACAGCAGCAAACGTATTGAAAAATATAGGAGGAGAACCGAAAGGCTCTCCGAATAAAGGAAGAGCAGCGGTGTGACCGGCTGCCATGTGACTGTGCCCATAGAAAACAGAGCTGCTTCAGATCCAGGCTCTGGTGCGAGTCACGAGGTCTGCAAGAGATGCCCCGGTATAAAAATACTCTGTGGAACAGTTGAGTGTTTGCAAAGCAGGCAGGGATGGGGAGAGGGAAAAAAGACAGCGGTTGGCAGAGCAAGGCTAGAGAGCTCCGGCGAGAGCTGCCGGGAGGCGGGCGGCGCAGCGAGCCGCGGGAAAGAGAGGAGGCGCGCGGGATGGACGCGGGTTGCGGGTGGGTGCAGGGGAGGCCGTGCTGAAATCCCGGCCCTGATGCTCTGCACCTGGCCTCCGCTGTTATACCTGCGTGTATAGGGTACGCAGGGCGCGGGCGCGCTCCCTGCGTGCGGTAATGCCGAGCTTGTTCCGCACAGGCGCAAACGCGGGTTTAAGTGGGCACCCACCGCACCGCCGAGGCTGCCAGAGCTTGCCTGGACACGGCCCTCGCCCGGCGGAGCGGCCAACCCTGCTTTGACGCAGGAATGTTGCTTTTCCAACCTCCTTGTTTTCTCTTTGTTTGCCTTTTTTTTTTTTTTAATTCTAAGTATAAGCCAGTTACTGTGGCCTGCATTTCCATAACTGGTGGTTTTTCACGCTTCAGGTTTTGGTTCCCTTCTAGCGCTTTCAAAAGTCCTACAGTGAGTGCTTGGCACTTTCAGCCTCCGGCTCCATCAGTGCTTGCAGGTGGGGGAGGCTGGGCATTAGGGTCCGTGGCCACCTGCGTGTACGGGGAGACGGGCAGCGCGAGGAATAACGCGTCAGCTTAGAGGTGATCCTTCGCGATCCGTCCCTTGCAAGGCCCGTGAGGGGCAGCGCCAGCAGCCTGCTCTGTCACGCACAGCGAAGTGGGCACCCAGGCTGGAGTCGCCCCGGGTGTATCGGCTTGCAGTTATACGCAATCCCATCGGGGCTCTCCGGGAGCGTTGGCAGGAGGAGATGCAGAGCGAGGTCATCGCTTCTTTTCTGCTGATGTAATTATGAAATGATGCGTTTTGGGCAGGGCATGTGGCTGGACTGTCCCTCAACCAGGAAAGCGGGGAGGGATGAGAGCGGGGAGGGAAGCTGCTCCTCCGACACACGGCCACGGTCGGCTGGCAACAGCGAGAGGAGCAGCCGTGACTGCGAAGCTAGGCGGTGCATTTCTTTAATGGTGCTGAGTGCTGTGCTTTCAGCCGGGACAGATGGGGTGAGCAGCCCTGTCAGGGTCCAACAGGAAATTTCTAGGAAAAAATAACTTGTGCAAAACGCTGGGAAAGCACCGCTCGCGTGGTGCCTGCGAGAGCAAGGCTCCCTGTGCGCCCTCGGCGGTGCCGGCAGCACCAGGATCGGTTTCGCCTGCGCTAGGAGAAAGTGCTCCAGGGCCAGATGCAGCTCCAGAGAGAAAGCAGGGACTTTCCGAGGGCGCAGCCGCAGGGAGCCCACGCTGTCCTGGGCGGCATGCGGCGGGGGAGAGCGAGTGCTTCCCTCCCCCCAGACCCACCCCGAGCTTTGGCAGCAGCTTTCCCAAGCGATGCTCCTGCGGGAGCTGTGACCGTCTGGGTGGCTCATCTGCATTCAAGGCCGCACGTCAGCACACGCTTAAAAGCCTGGTGAGAGCGGGCCCTCCCCGGGCCGGCGCCTGCCGTGCTGCAGCGTCTCGTATCTGCGACGGGCTGGAGGCCGCGCTCTGCTGCGACAGACTGTGGTTTCTGCTGCCCCTGGGGCGGTGCGACGGGCCCGGAGCACTCACACAGAAATGAACACACATGGTTTCATTAAGAACGTTTGGGCAATCTTCTGTAACATGGAAGGGGGAAAAAAAACCAAACCAACAACTTTGTTCTAAAAATGACCCAGGCCATAGGAAATGCTCGGGGTTGAGGCAATATGTTTACCCAGCAACACTTTGCGCAGCCAGCGCTGAACTGTGTGCCGTTGCTCTGGGGAAGAAAATAATCTCCAAATGCATCGCACTGGATGCTCAAAACTAGAGTCTTGCCTTCCAGTGAAAAAAGGAAAGACCGGCCCACCCCCGGTACACCAGCGGTGATGGGGACGGAGCTGGAGGCTGGGGTCATTTGCATTGCCTGGAAAGGAGCAAAGCTGGTGACGCTCTCTAGACGGGGACTCCGCAGAGCCGATGCCCAAGGCGGGTTGGGGGAACCACGGACCTTCTGCGGCTAAATTGGCCGAGCCAGGTGAGGACCTCTCAGGTGTAGGCGAAGGGCTCAGCTGATTGACTAACAAACGATTGACCGAATTGTCCTCGGTGTTACAAGGAGCAGCAGCTTCCCCCGGGCACCGTGGGGGAGGTTCAGGAAGGTGACAAGGAGGATGGGACTGTGCCACAAGGGGGACAGTGACTCGCACCGCTTTCAATGGTCTGCCCACTCAAAACTGCGATTGTCAACTCCAGGCTTCGTTTTTGCAACTTTCGCAGGGGCGAGGAGGAACGCCAGGGCTGTACGAGCGCAGGTGCTGTGGCACACGACTAGCTGCGTACAGATGGCTCTGCGGGCTTGCCAGAGACCTCACCCGCTGCGTTTCGGGGAGCGGTGCGCCACGGCTTGGACACCCATCGCAACGGCCGTGCTGCGCGGCAGGGTTTGCCCCTCTCGCCCTGCGAGGGTGCAGTGCCAACCCCACCGGGTGCTTGTTCTTGCCCAGCAGCGCCGCTGTTAGTGCTGCGGTGTTTTCATAGGGTCTGGATGGGGGCTCATCCTCCCTCTGGCCTCCCTCCCTGTCCACGCTCTGAACTCGGCCAGGCTGCGTGCGTGCACAAGCGGAGATCCGGGTGCATCCTCAGGCTGGTGTTAAAACGTGTGAGCGCTCAAACTGCTGCTCGGGGTGGGGGGAAACTCANTCCCTCTGGCCTCCCTCCCTGTCCGCGCTCTGAACTCGGCCAGGCTGCGTGCGTGCACAAGCGGAGATCCGGGTGCATCCTCAGGCTGGTGTTAAAACGTGTGAGCGCTCAAACTGCTGCTCGGGGTGGGGGGAAACTCACAGGCGCAGTTGGGTTCACAGGACCTGCAGCTGAACTACGAACGAAAGTGGTGGTGATCGGTCTGAGCGCCGTGCAGAAGCTGGGCCAATTCGCCTTCCGAGACGCGCACTGNCCACTGCACGTTATCGCGTGCTGCGAGGCGACGGGAGAGAGCTGGAGGGGGGCGAGGGCTGGCCCGTGGCGCGGGGAGCGGGCTCGCGGTGGGGCGCGCGGGGTGCTGCGCGGTCGGCGGCGAACGCGCGGGGACGGTTTGGGACGCGCGGGCGCTCGGAGCGCGTTCCCGCCGCTGTTCTTGTGGGCTGAGGCGAAGAACGGCGCCCGCGCTGCTCCCAGCCCGCCTTTCAACAGGTTAATTATTTCGGTGAGGCAAACGTCTGGANGCTCTCGCCTGCTTGCTTGCATTCGCTGAGATGCTGCCGCGTTTGACGTCCCACGCCATGAGGCGGCCATGGGAGCGGGGAAAGGTTTTGTAGAGCGGTAATGATTTTGTAGAGCGGTAATGATGCCCCGCATGGTTTGGGAGCCGGGGGACGTGGTGTTACCGTGAGGGCCAACTGTCGAGNAACGAGTTGCGGGGCTCTGCCTGAGCCGTCTTGTCTCGTGCGTCAGCCGCAAGGACGGACGTCGGCAGGGCGAACTCTGGAAACCCCTTTGCGAGGCCAGGTAAAAGGAAGTAGTGCTGCAACCGCTGCGCCTCGCAGCCATCGCCCCGCGCGGCCGGGGCTCTCTGGGAGCTGCGTGGGGGCAGCGGGCGTCGCGGCTTGGAGCCCTCGTGANGTTTGGGAGCCGGGGGACGTGGTGTTACCGTGAGGGCCAACTGTCGAGCAGGACCACCGGAGCGCGCCTGCCCTCGGAAACTTCTCTTGCGTGAGAACCCACTTGCTATTTTGAGCATCTCGGCCANAACAGCACCCGGGGCGGCTCGGGACGCACAGGCGTGAGAGAGGAGGAGGGTGCCGTGCCTGCCTGCAGGTGCGACGGGCCGCGCTGAGGTGCGAGGGGATGGCGCTGGCCGGCGCTGCCGCGGTGCTCTGAACGTCAGGTCTTGCATTGCCGTGGCTGTAGTTGGCCTGGGAGCAGGACGGAGCGGGGCGCGGGCAGCCGCGATGGTGCCGTGAAGCGCTGGCGTCCTGGGGGTGCTTCCTGGAAAGTGTGGCTGCGTGGCTGCGCACGAGGCCTTCGAGCCAGCCACGACCGCAGAGAGGGGCTCGGGCGCCGTTTGCACGGTGCCCTGCATCTTCTGCCGCCTCCTGGGAAGTGCTTACCTGTATCTCAGGAGGCAGGCGAGAGAGTTCTTTTGCTGTAAACCTTCTTCTCTAGCCTGACTGCTCTTGTCATCTCATTAACTGAGCCAGAACGGGGTTGTCCTTCTTGTTGGGGTATTACGACTCCGAAAAGGCTGGGAAGTCGGTTGCTTCAGAGGTAGGGAAGAGTCCTGTAAGCCTCCGACGTGCTTCACTACAACATGGCATACATTCGTAAAGGTGATCCGGTAGTGAGATCCTGGGGGTCCGATTCGGTGTGGTGCTCGGGAAGTTCAAGCGTTCAAGTCGTTGGGCGGCAGATCAGCCTCCGTGAATTGGGCATGGGCATCATCCGTAAATCGTAGCTTCCCATGCCCAGCGTGATGGCCGCAGCGTTTCCATAAGTGTTCCCCTGAAGCTGGAGCGCCGCGTCGCTGCGAGGCCATCGGGGACTCATCCGCACTTTTAAATGGTGCTGGTTTTCTGTGAGGTCCTTCTCGCCTTCAGTCCCTGTTATCCCCCCTGCCCCTCAGATTTCATCTTGTGTCCTCCCTATAGCAAACACAAGTTTGGGTCTCCCATTAAAAAAAAAAAAAGAGTGAGACTTTGAGTTTACGAAGCGCTGTATAAATAATAAATGTTAGTGCAAACGGAGCATTTTCTGGCCCTCCCGGAGTTCCTGAGCAGGGGCACCAAATACCCGCGTGCCGGTGGAGCTGGAGATGCTGCTTTTATCCTTTTCCGATGGAAAAGTGCAGTTCTCAGTGGCTGCGAGGAGACCAGACGGTTCGTGTCGTGCAGGCGGTGGGGTGCGAGGGGGCAGGGAGCCCGGGAGGCTCGGCCAGCACGGTCTGCAGGGCAGAGTTTGGAGCAGTTGCAATCTCCCCTGCGCAAAGGGTTTTGCATGTCCAAGTGCAACCCGAGGTCAGCTCGCACGGAAGACTTGAGCTGGCTCATGGGCTTTCAGCCGAGCCCGTGTTAGTTAAGGACGGCAGGCGGGAACGCGGGGAGTCCCAGGGTCCGGCACTGCCAGCGCCCAGGCGCTGGGCGCGCGTTCCTGCGCTGCCTGCAGTGCGCCTCAGCGCTTTCTCATCTTGTAAGCAGAAATATCTGGACTTCTATTAGTAGCCGGAGAAAGAGAGAGTTTATGAGGCCTGACCTGAATGCGCTGGCATGGTTGAGTCTGCTTTCTGTCTGCCTCCCTCCGCCCGCAAAGATAACCCCACAAAAAAAGCAGTAAAAGGTGAAGTGCCCACGTAGCCCTTGCATCAGGGCAAACGCGTCGTTTTAAAGCAATCTCTTCTGCCGCAGCAGTACGCTTTCCCTCTTAGCAAAGCCCTGATACCCATCTCTGAAGCGCTGGTGATGATCAACTCGGAGATCCTGACGACAGGTTGGCTTGTTTTCTGCCACCCCTACCTTTGCAGCTGCACCGCAGCTTTTGCACAGCGCTCGCCTCTCAGGGCCCCACTCCACTGCAGCTCTTCAGCTCAAAAATAGTATTTCCTCCTTTTCTGCATGAGGTCTTTTATTTGTGCAGCCTCCGCTTCTGGCACCTGCGCGAGTCACCCCTCTTCTACCGGACAAACCGCGCCGGGTTCAGCTCGCATCCTTTCGGTAACCGCTGCCTCTGTCCCCGCCCGTCCACCCACGGCCGTGGTGAGGGGCTCTGCCCGGGCGGAGGGACGTGCCCTGCCCGCCACGGCTCTCGGTGCCGCTTTCGCTCCCCGCACGGGGCTGGAAGTCACGGTGCAGAGACCCAGTCTGCTGGGGCAGCCCCATTGCAGGGGGGCTGAGGGGCTCGCCTCGCCTCTGCAGCCGGTTCTGTTGCGCGAGGTGGGCAGGAGCGGCTGCCGAATTAAAGTGGTGGCAACGTGCACCCACTCCCGCTGACTCAAAGCCACCGCCGCCACTCCTGCAGCGTGACTGAGAGCGACGCTCAGGCTCCCCCGCGTCTTGCGCCCACGGCGGACGCGAGCAAAGCCCGTTTACGGGCACCGTGGCTGCCGTGCTCTCCAGTCGGGCTGCTCGGGGCCGTCGTACGCCGCGCCGGTGTTGTGGCAGGCGCGGCACGGCGTTTCTGCCTGCTTCTTTCTGCAGAGGGGTTTGTGCTGAGGCTGTTGCAGCCCAGCTCTGCTCCTCTGCAGCTGCTGCGGCCGAGGTGAGCTCGGAGGTGACCTCCTGGCTCGCCCCGGCTGGGGGGGCAGCGCCGGGGAGGGTTCGTGCCCGTGCCCGCGGCAGACCTGGTGACACGGCTTGGCCCCGCGGCGATGGGTCATTGTTTTCCCTGCTGACTCGGCATCCTGGCTGCACAGATTTTCTGCTGGAGTTGCAGATTGTTTTCCATTTCCTGGGAGTGTACTCGGGCTCTCTCTAGCACACAGTCTGCTTCAGGATTGTTTTTTGTTATGATTCCCAGGGACTCGGTGTCTCCCGTCAAATCCTTTGTGGCTACTTTATCCTCTGTTGGCGGGCCGAGCTGGGACGTGGGGCTGCGCCACGCTGCTGAGCTCTCCGGAGGGCAGCTCGGTGGGATGCGACCGCCGCTGTGACAGGGGCACTTTGGGGCCTGGGGCTGTCACTCGGCATCGTCTGTCACTGCCCCGGGACATCCCAGTGGCTGTGGTGCTGCCCCGTGCCACGAGCAGTCTCGCTGCTGGGCCAGCACGCGTTTGTTCGGCAGCGTGCGGCGATTGAGTCCATCTGCAGCTCCGGGGCTTCCGAAGTCCTGCAGCTCCTCGCTGAGCTATTTTGGTCGCTGGTCTGATCTGCCCCGCTCCTGCCTGCACCCGGGGCCGGCACGCTCGTGCCCCTCTTGTCGCAGAGGCGTGCTGGGCGACACTCGTGTTTGGCAGCTTCGCCGCAGTGCAAATGCGTGGCGGTTGCAATTTGACTTTGCTTTTTGTGTGTGAAGCCGTGGGCTGGGGAGGCCTGGGAGAGGCAGCAGGAGGTTTGGGCAGGTTGGGAAACTGGACCTGCAGAAAGCTCGGCCGGCAGCCGTGGGGCGCGCGGCGGAGCAGGGAGCTGGATGAGGGGCGAAGCCCCAGCCCTTCCTTCGAGCCTCATGTGGGCTTTCACACCCTTCGAGCTCCCCACCGCAGTGGGGTTGGCAGCTCTCCGAGCCAGGGAGCGACGCGCACCTCTGCGGGGAGGAACGTGTTTGCGCAAAGCCCTCGCTTTTCTGTGAGGGGGGAGGCAGCTAACGTCCACGTTCGGGTCAGCCCTCGCAGGTTGTCCCTTCCCTCTCCCTCTTGTGAGCTGGGACGCGGGCTGAGCGGCTGTGCTGGCATCCCGGCGCGTCTGGCGCTGATGGGTTGAGATGGGTGGAGGCGCAGCAGCAGCTCCCTGGGGAGCTGGGGTCGCGGGAGCAGATCACCCACCTCTCCCTGCCTGTCTCCCCTCCGCAGGGTGATGCGAGAAGGAGCCCGGCATGCCGTACTTGGACCGACAGAACCGTATCTGCGGGTTCCTGGACATTGAAGAAAATGAGACCTGCGGCAAGTTTCTGCGGAGGTATTTCATCCTGGACACCCAGGCCAACTGCCTGCTCTGGTACATGGACAACCCTCAGGTAGGCCCCCGCGCTGCTCCCAGCTTCACGCGGGGCACGTCCGTGGAAGTCGTTAGTGAGGCTTTAGCCGCATCGCGGGCTCCACGGGGGGCATCTCCTCCGGGCCCCGAAGGAGGGTGCTGTCTGCTGCATCAGTCGTGTGTCAAGCTCTCCCACGGCTGAGCGTGGCCATCGCCAGCCTCCAGCAGAACGACCCCACCGCGACCCCCGTGGCTCCCAGGACTGCCCTAGCAGCACCTTCCAGCGCCAGGAGCCATCAACGCCCCGGAGGGGTCTACAGAAGCGCTGCGCCGCTGCGAGGTGTTAGGACTCCCTTGTGCCTTAGCGTAGAGACAGCGATAACGAGAGAAGAGGTTATCCTAGGAATACTTAGCATCTTGGAAGCGGTGTCATGCAGCAAAAGCACTTAGGCCAGGAGCCGGGCGGCTGGGGGAGATGGAGTTTGTGCATGTCATACCCGGCGTCTGCGGGAGCTGCCACGGTGCTTGCAGTCAAGCTCGAAAGAGCAAGACCCAAAGCTGAGCTCTAGGAAGACCCTCCTGGAAGCCCCACGGTGCTTGAGCACGTGTTGTAGGCTGGGGAGGCACCTGCCTTCCTGAAGAGCGTCTCGCGGCAGATTCTTCATTGCCTTGTTAAAAGGGGAAGCACCCGGCCGCCCGGGCGCTGTTGGCACAAAGTCCTGCTCTCTGGGCCGTGCGAGGTGGGAGTCGGAGCCCGTCTTGCACCTGAGGTGCTGCTGCACGGGGGCGGCGAGCGGGACAGGCAGTTTGGAGTGGGACCGAGGAGGGCACGGCGCTGGGGTGCAGCACGGCGTGGCCGGTCCCAGCTGCTCGTAGGGTGCGAGATGAACCAGGTGCACAGAGAAGGGAAGCAACCGAGGGCGGCAGCGTGGCTGTTGCTTTTGCTGCCTGACCCCAGTGACACCAAGTGACAGCGTGGCTCGCCTCTTCTGCGTTCACCCTGTCGTTTGACTCGCATTGCTCATTAAATGTTTTGCAGAACCTGGCTATGGGTGCGGGTGCTGTCGGATCGCTGCAGCTGACCTATATCTCCAAGGTAATGCCAGGGTGGGGCGGAGGCAAAATGAATGCTCCCTGTTGGCCCCTTTTCCGTGCGGCTTTCCCGGGAGAGGCGATAGCTCGCCCAGCAGCGCTGGAGGTGAGGTCCTGCCTGAGCCTGTGCCGTCCTCCCTGGAACGGGAGCCTGAGCAGGTCCGTGGGGAGGCGGGACAATGGCGGCAGCGTGGCCGATCCCAGCGCTGGAAACGGTGTTCACCTGCGCCCGCAGAGCGGCTGCGAGGTCAGGGCGCGGGAGGAGCTGCTCTGCCTTAAGGAAGGACGCGGGGCGGCAGGGGCTGAGCGGGGATGGGAGTGGGGCGCGGAGCTGGCAATCGGCTCGGTGTTGCTGCTCCAGCACCGGACCGAGCCAGGATTTGTGCTCGTACCGCGAGGCCCCTCTCGCTTTGGCACTCGCTCCCGTAACGCCGGCGCGGTGCCGTGGCTGCGGGGCCCGCTGCAGCCTGAGGTCTGTGGGCAGACGCTCATCAGACCCGGTGAACTTGGCGAAGTAGAAACGGTCCCAAAGTCCCTCTTGCGATGGGTTTGGGGCACCGGTAGCTCTCTCCTGTGCTTAGAGGGCAGCGCCCTGAAGGATGAGACCTTCTGGAAGCTGTGCCTTCTGTGTGTCTTAATGGCGTTATCCGGCTTCCACGGGAAGGCGAAAACGGTGCAATAAATGACAACTGTTGCAGGGCTGGTGACTGGAACGCGTGGAGCCGTGGCTGCGAGCACGGCCACGGAAAGCGGAGCTGCCACCATCCTTCTCCCGCGAGCTGCCCCCCGGCTGCGGCTGCTGAGGGGAGCGGGGGCTCGCGGCCGCCGTGCCGGGCTCAGCTCCGTGCTGGAGCCGCATAAAGAATTGGACAGATCTCTCTGTTCCTGCTGAATCATGATTTATAAATTAAGTGCAGATGAAGCAACGCTGGGAGGTTGAGCCTTCCCCATCTCGGAAAGAGATTCACTTATAAATTATGTATGTTTTAGTCTAAATGAAAATTGCTGTAGGACAGCGTTTGGTCACAGACTGCAGGATTGGGTTCTGCCGGTGGCTTTAACTACCAACTGTAAATATGCCAGAAAAATGGAGGCTTGCTTGAGAAAACATATTTAAAGCATTATAGACTGGCTCCGAAGGAGGAAGCCTGTCAGAATAAATACTCCATGAATGCTGTGCTTGGAGCCCCGGGGAGTATTATTCTTATATAAATGATTCCTACTCTTCAGGGAGAAACCACTGCTATTTTCCCTCAATTTTCTTAATTGCTGACAAGAGCGACTGTGTTAGTCCAGCAGAAACTCGCATTCTCAAGGCCTTTGAAAGCTTTCCATTCTTTGCTTTACAGTGCAGCCAGCGCCGGGGGGGACAGCGGGAGATGAAAGCCCGGTCTCCGCGCTGACCTTCCCCTGGGACCGCGCGTTCGTTGCCGCATGTGGCCTGCGTTACAGCCGATACGGGCCAGTTCCCGAGAGCTCGCGCAGCTGCGCTGCAGCGCCTGGGCTCACGCCGTGCGCGTCGCCCTCGTGGGCACAGCCCGTGCCAGCGCCCCGAGGGCCGCGCTGCTGGGGTCCTGCCCGGCCGCTCCCGGGGGTGGCAGAGCCTGGGGTGGGAGTGGTGCCCCATGGGCTCGCACGGCGGCACGCGGCAGGGCTCCCACCGGGAGATGCACGGGGAAGGCGTGCTAACTGGGCGCTGCCCGCCGGCCACGGTCCTTTTCCCCGACTCGAGCTGGCCGGCTCTCCTCCTCGTTTGCAGACGGGGTAATTGCAGGGCTGGGGAAGGGCGGGTGATGCCTTCCCTTGGGCCGCAGCGGCTGCTGGGCGCAGCGTAAGGAGGCTGCAAGCCTGCGTTGTGCCAGCGGCCAGGCACTCGCTCCTCGGCCCCGTGCTCACGCTGCGGCGTCGGTGCTGGATGGGGACTCGGATGAACCGGGAGCGTGGGCTGGGCTGGAGCGTGGGGAACAGCGGCTTCCCCTCTGCCATGGGCGTGCGGATGGAAACCCCCAGCTCTCGTGCGTGCCGTTAGCGTGTGCTGTTCGCTGAATTTTTGTCCTTTAATTTGCTCTGTTGCAGGTTAGCATCGCCACGCCGAAACAGAAGCCGAAAACTCCGTTCTGCTTCGGTGAGTGAGGGGGGACCCAGGCCCCAGCGGAGCTCTGCGGGGGAGGGCACCCCACCGTGGGAGGCACGAGCCGTGGCCGCACGCCGTGGCCCTGTCACTGTGACCCCCCCACGCAAGACGCACGGGCAGAGCCCTGTGAGGGAGGCAGGGCCCCGCGGGTCCCCACCGTGACGATCCCCGTCTTTTGCCGTGCTCCTGAGTCCATCCCGCGTGTCCCGTGGTGCTGCGCTGCGATGTGCAACACAGGGGTTTTTTTCCCTTTTTAACGCCAGCACAAGCTTCCGTTCCCGTTGGCGCAAGGCAGGGCTGTTCTGCGTCCGATCCCCCCACCCCAAGTGGCCTCAGCTGACCCATGCTGCCTCAGCGCCTCGCGCGTGGGCCGTGAACTCGGGCGTAAAGCAACGGAAGTGACGGCACAAGCACGTGCGTGTCCCAGGGGATCGGTGTTGCCTTTGCGATGCTTCACTACAAGCGATGTAGCCCACGACAAAGACCAGCGCGCACGGCGCGTCCCCGCGCGGGGCCGGGGCTGCTCCGGAGGAGCCCGGTGCGGCAGAGCCCAGGCCGCAAAGCCTGTGAGAGTTTCAGCAGGATCTTGTGCAGCTAAAAATATCGCCAGCTTTTTTTGGTGCCAAAATCCTCCCGGAGCTTCCTCTGACCTGTGCAGCTGCCGGCCGGAGGCCACGCTCACTGGGGAGCCTGCGGGGAGCGCGTCCCCAGGGAGCTTCCCAGACCCCACGTGCGCTCGCACGGGTGTTTCGGGTGAGAGTTAAAACCCCAGTGCTGAGGGAAGGCATTCCCAAGGGGCCCTCAAACGCCCCGTGCGAGGGGGTAACCAGCACTAGATGAAGTCCTGGTTTGGGCCGTGCCACAGCCTTGGCTTAAGCCTGGCTTCAGCCCTGCCCTCCCTAAGCTCCGGTGCGAGGATGCGGCTGACCAGCTGCCACATCCCCGCTCCGTGCCCGGCGGCTGTTCCGTGAGAGATTACAAGACCGATCTCTGCAAATCGCTCTGGGACTGGGAATGGAGAGATGCTGCCTTGCTGATTAATTTTTTAATTGGTTTTAATAACACTAAGCACTGAATGGGGTTCCCTAATTCGCCTTTTTTGTTCCCTCCTCCGATAGTTATCAACGCTTTGTCTCAGCGCTACTTCTTGCAAGCCAGCGATCAGAAGGACCTGCAGGACTGGGTGGAGGCGCTGAACCGGGCCAGTAAGATCACGGTGCGTTGCGTTGCGCTGCTCTCTGGTGTTGCTGTGTCCTGCCTTGACGGGCCACTCGATAAACGCCTGGAAGAGCTGTGCTTTTCCTCCTTGCTGTGCTCTCCTCCTCCGTCGCCTGCCTGGTGCCAGCGGAGGAGCAGTGACAGTGGTGGCCGGGCTGCCTCCAGCCCGGGAGCAGGTCCGTGCCAAACTTGCCAGGCTTTCTTCTGGGTTAGTGCCGAGGCTGCACCGCGGAAGGACGGAAGCGCAGCTCTCGGCTGGTGGCTGCAGCGTCTTGTCCTCCTCCCAGAGCCTGCTCTGCTTCCGGCACATCCCTTGTCTTGCTGTTGAGCGGAGCAGCTGTGATACGGGGCTGTAGCTCCCAAAAGCCCCTCGTTCCCAGGGGAGCGTGCCCTGGTCCCCGGACGGCCCCGTGTGAGCAGGGCTCTTACACGGACACCCTGGGGCTGTGTGCGGTTCTGGCAGCGCACGGGGCCGGGCTGGTTCGGATCTGAGAAGCACTCCGAGCGGAGGAGAGATGAGCTGGCGATGCAGCCTCTGGACACGTGAGGCTGCCGGCTTCGCCCTGTCTCTTTGCAAGGCCAGAGCTGCGCGGTGATCCCTCTCGGGGGTCTGGCTTCAGGCAGGGGGTGTCCCCTGCGCCATCCCCAGGGATCCTGCTGCTCGGCATTCACTTTGCTGTTTGCTCATGCACCTTCATGCTCCCTGCCCGGCTGCCGTGGGGGACAGCGCTTGTGCCCTGGGGAAGGTCCTGTCCCCATCCCCACCTGCTCCGGGGACGCTTCCCTCCCGTCGGCAGGGATGCCCGTAACCGACTCCTCTCTGTGGTGGTTGAAGGCCGTCTTTCTTGTGCTTCAGTAATTTATTTACTCGGTTTTTATTCCTCCTGGAACACCAGGTCTTGTGATGCGGCGTAGTGAATGCCCTGCACTGTCGGGCATCGCAGGGCGCGGGTTGTGCCTGCGTCCAAAGGAGTTTGTCTGCCATCTCCCCTCCTTTACTGCTACGCGCATATAACCGTAAGTTAATGGTCACTGACCCAGTAACTCGCGGAGTCCGTGCTCCTCAGCTGCCCGGTGCTCCTGGCGATGAGGGACGCAGCGGAGGAGGAGCACCGTCTGCACGCCGCGTTTGATGCTCGGTTGGCAGCGCCCGCACGCCTCGACTCCCGGGTTAGGTGTTTGGCAGGTCGGCTTCTTCCTGGCCCCGGGATGGGGGGGATCCCTGCCAAAGGGGCAGGGGCAATGCAGGCTTCTGCGTGTTGCAATGTTTAATGCTCGCAGGGTTTTACTAGGTCATGCGCCGGCACGTGTTGTTAGTGGTTTGTAAACTGAATATAAGGGAAAAATCAGGGCGAACACTCTAGGATTGGGTCCTATCAAATAACCTTTTTTCCGTGATTTTTTCGTTTAAAATCACCGGAGTGTTGAGTTATCCCTGGGGGAAACTCATCTGGAAGACCAGGCCTGGCTTGTATTTTCTTGTCGTAGCTGCAAATACACGAAATGCGGCAGCCCCAGCGCCCGAAGCCGCCAAACTGACCGCACGGGCTCTGGCTTGTGCTGCCTTCTCCTTTATGGGCTCAGGTGATACTGGCCACAAAAAACCCCTCCATAACTGAGCAGGAATTGTAACTAGAGCCTGCCAGCGACATTTGTGCAGGCGTACGGCCGGGGTCGTTACCTCCAGGGTAACTGCCTGCAGGCAGCCCGTGCCTGCCGCGAGGGCGGAGGGCTGTTGCTGATCCGGCAGGCGTGCGAAGGGAGCTGGTGCGACGGTAGGAAGCGATGCGTCTTCTGTTTCTGCGATAAACCGTGGTGATTTTCATGCCCTGATGGTGGCCAGCCCTGGCTGGCCGACCGGCTCACCCAGCCCTGCAGGGAGGGGTTCTCGCATGCCGGCTGGGAAACACGGGGCTACCGGGACGTGGGTGACGCTGCCGCTCTGCCCTGCGTGGGAAATCCCTCTCCTCGCCCTGCAGCTTCCCGCAGGTCTCCATTTGCGCCTGGGTTTCCTCAGGCTGTTCCGAGGTGCAGTGGCTCCGTCGCTCTGGCGTGGGTGGAGAGGCGCAGAAGGGCCGTCGGGAGGCGTTCAGGCTTTCGATGGGGTCTGACCCTTACCANGGTGACGCTGCCGCTCTGCCCTGCGTGGGAAATCCCTCTCCTCGCCCTGCAGCTTCCCGCAGGTCTCCATTTGCGCCTGGGTTTCCTCAGGCTGTTCCGAGGTGCAGTGGCTCCGTCGCTCTGGCGTGGGTGGAGAGGCGCAGAAGGGCCGTCGGGAGGCGTTCAGGCTTTCGATGGGGTCTGACCCTTACCA
>VZSC01011386.1:14687-31422 GCA_013398225.1 Steatornis caripensis
CTACAAGAGAGCTGGAGAGGGACTTCTTACAAGGGCGTGGAGTGATAGGATGAGGGGTAACAGTTTTAAATCAAAAGAGGGCAGATTTAGATTAGATACTAGGAAGAAATTCTTCATGGAGAGGGTGGTGAGACATGGGTACAGGTTGCCCAGAGAAGCTGTGGATGCCCCCTCCCTGGAAGTGTTCAAGGCCAGGCTGGATGGGGCTTTGAGCAGCCTGGCCTAGCAGAAGGTGTCCCTGTCCATGGCAGGGGGGGTTGGAACTCCATGGTCTTTAAGGTCCCTTCCAACTCAAACCATTCTGTGATTCTATAACACTCTTCTCTCCTGTCTCCTCTCTGCAGTGGCCTCTTCTACAGCATCTTCACTGACCAGCTCAAGTGCAACTTGAATGTCATCAACCTGGACCCTGAAATTAACCCTGAGGGATTTTGTATCCTGTTGGACTTCATGTATACATCCCGCCTGAACTTGAGGGAGAACAATATCATGGCTGTGATGGCTACAGCGCTGTACCTGCAGATGGAGCATGTGGTTGATACCTGCCGAAGGTTTGTCAAGTCTAGGTGAGCACTGTGAGTGAATTTTGGAGAGCCTGGGATGGTGTGTTTGGGGGGGAGAGGGAAGAACTAACAAAGTATCTGCAAACTTATGCTTACGGGCTGAAAATGACCGTGTCACCCTCCATTTTGCCTGGTTCCAGTGAAGCAGAGATGGTGTCTGCTGTGAAGACTCCAAGGGAAGAGTTTTTGGCCGGACGGATGCTGAGCCACCCAGAGGTGATGGCTTATCGGAGCAGAGATGTCTCTGAGAATGGCATGCCTCTCCAAAATGGGTCCCTCTGCAGTGGGAGGGCCTTTGCACCCGGCTTGATCAATAGTTTGTCTGGATCACCCATTTCCTACCATGGATACAGCCCGCTTCCTCTAAATAGCTTCCTTGTGGATGATGAGTTGCGGGAGATGAGGATGCCTCTCTCTGAACTCTCAAGGGCAGGTGCCTTCCCCAAGGAGAGGATCCTGCCATGCGACAGCTCCAGAACAATCCCCACGGAGTACATGAGAACCATTACCGACATCTCGGCCAATATGTGCCACGCTACCATCTATGCTCCAAAAGAAGGTGCTGCTGAAGAAGCCAGGAGCGACATGCACTACAGCGTAGCCTCTGGCCCAAAACCTGTCGTCCCTTCAATCCGGAACAATCCCTATTTCTCTTGCGACAAAGTGGCCAAAGAGGAGGAACGGACCTCTTCAGAGGATGAGATCAGCCAGCACTTTGAGCCCACCAACACCCCCCTGGACCGCAAGGGACTCATCAGCCCCCAGAGCCCCCAGAAGTCAGACTGTCAGCCCAACTCGCCAACTGAGTCCAGCAGCAGCAAGAACGCCCGTATCGGTCAGAGCTCCAGCTCCTTCTTCACCAAGAGCCCCACAGACCCCAAAGCCTGCAACTGGAAGAAGTACAAATTCATCGTCCTCAACTCTCTCAATCAGAGCACCAAGCAAGACAGTGCTGACCAGAATGAGATGGGAACCCTCTCTCCTCGCACCTACATGCCGATGTCCACTTGCCAGCAGTCTATGGAGCCAGAGCATCTCAATGTGCAATCCCCCACCAAGATGAGCGTGAATGGGGAAGACTCTACTATTCCACAAGCGAGCAGACTCAACAATATTGTTAACAGGTGAGAAGATCTCCCACCCACCACGAGAGACAGGACTCCCTGCATTGTTGTTGAGGGTTTTAAAGTGTGTGAAATAGCTGTAGCATTGGGCTGGCAAGTGCAGCCATGAGCCTCTGCATTTGGTGGAGCACTGCTAGTGACATTGACTGGGTGCCAGCCATCCCCACCTTAGTGGTGCTAGCCTGACCTGGCGATGGGATTGGGAACATTGGGTCAGGAATCCCTGGCTCACTTGGGCAGCTCTGGATGATTTCTGGAGCCTGGATTTGCCCCACCTGGTTTTCATCAGACTCCCTGTGCCTCGAGCTTTTTCTTGGCTATAACTGTTGGAAAGGCCAAACTACCTGGGAACAGTACGCTATCCTCTGGACCCCAGTGTTCCTAGAGAGCTTTGAGGTCACTTGGTGATAAGCACACAAAGGATTGAGGCTCAGGGACCTATTGTTGATCAGGGCTATGCTGTGTGTCTCACCACAAAAGCGTCCCCTTAAAATATGTTGGTCCCTTCTGCCCAGAAGGCTGCAAACAACCCGGTAGCTCAAGCACAGCAAGAGCCTTCTCATGACTGTGTGTATTGCTGCCCTTCCACAGGTCCCGGGATGGGTCCCCTCGGAGCAGCGAAGGGCAGTCCCCGCTGTACATGCATTCGTCGAAGTGCAGCTCCTGTGGCTGCCAGTCCCCACAACATGCTGAGATGTGCCTTCATACCCCTGGCTCAAACTTTGGAGAGGAGATGGGGGAAACCCAGTCTGAATACTCTGACTCCAGCTGCGGTGAGTCTTGCATCCCTCGTTGCCTTTTTCAACCAGCAGGCAAAGGTCCTGTGCAGTCTGAGGATCTGTTCAGCCAGTGCCCTGTGTCCAAACGGACAGTCAAACCTGTCCCTGATGATGGTGGATCCCAAGGTGCTTTGCAGTCCCCGCTTAACTGGCTGACCAGCTGTGTGCATGCATGTGAGGGACACACGCACATGGGAATTGCTTGCTTCCTTCCCTCTTAAGCACTGGCCAGATACCTTGTGCAGGGAGTTAGTCACCTGTTGCAAACTTGGCAGCTAAGGACAGGAAACAAAGTGCACCCCACCCCACCAGAGCCACAGGAGAACAAGCTTGGCAGATGTAATGACCATAATGGGGGTTGGGCAAGATAGTGTGCCTCATGCATCTGTCATGGTATCTTCATTATCAGGGAGCCCAATGCGCACATCTGGAGAAATGCAGATAATGAGGCTTGCAATCTTGTTGCAAAACTCCACAAGCCCAGAGACAGGTATCTGTGCACCCATCTGCCTGTCGCTCAGGGACGGGGAATGCAGAATTGTCACCTGTGTGGGCAGAGATCCAAGGAGGGAACCTCACTGTGGTGATGCTCAAAGCTACATACTGCATTTAAGAGTTAGGCACCGTCCTGCTGGGGGGACTTGCCGTGCCCTTCAGATAACGATGGTCTTCCCATGCTCAGGGAAGACATCTGTACATGTAAAGGTTTAAGACCTTTAAAAGTGCTGGAGTTGCTCCAGAGCTGAGTATCCGTCCTTCAGAGGATGCCTGATAACTTGGGTGCCTTTGTGGACCTCTCTGAAAGATAGCCAGTTGAGATGCTGGCTTCTTGGAAGCAGCTTGTGTCGCGCTGAAGGAGAGATGGCTCATGATGACTTTGCTCTCTTGAGCCATGCATGTTGTTGCTGTGTGCACAAGGAGGTCAGGAGGTAATGGCACAGAGCGAGCGCCATTGACCGCGAATGTCTGGGCTTGTCTCCTTGTTCCAATGCTTGCTCTGGCTTCCTGTCTCCACCCCAACCCCATCCTGTGGCCCATCAAGGCACTGGCCTGCCCCTTGCCCTTCTCATTGCTCTCCTCTCTGCCTTCAGAGAACGGAGCCTTCTTCTGCAATGAGTGCGACTGCCGGTTCTCTGAGGAGGCCTCTCTCAAGAGACACTCTCTGCAAGTCCACAGTGACAAGCCCTACAAGTGTGACCGCTGCCAGGCCTCCTTCCGCTACAAGGGGAACCTTGCCAGCCACAAAACCGTCCACACAGGTACAGTGTCGTCCACAGGGACAACTTACAGGGGAGGCTGCAGGTTGCTGGGCACGCAGATGTTTATAGCTGGGTTTGTCCCAGACATGGTGTGCCCAGCTGTGTCACCTGCTGTCGCTCTTGGGAAGAGCAAGGTGCTTTTCCCGGGCCTGCCGGGGAGCCCTTGGGCAGAGCACCAAACCTGGGAATGGGGGAGATGCTGCCCAGCCTTGCAGCAGGGCTGGAGCTCAAGCTCCTTTGCTGTAAAGCACAGGGCACTGCCATTTCTAAAGGCAGCTTGCAAAATGTATGGGTGGAAGCAGATGTGTGGCCTCCAAATTACTTTATGGTAGATGTAAAAAAAAAAAAAAAAAAAAAAAACAAAAAAAAAAACAAAAAAACAAACCCAAAAATAAAAAGAACATTTAGGGAGAAGTCTGGGATTTTTTTTTTTCCCCTCTACATCCTAGAAATGCAGATCGTATCTAGCCTGGCAGAAACTCTGCTGATGGGAAACTCTGCGAACAGATGGACTCTGTGAATCAGCACAATGAAAGCTGAGAAAGGAAGGGGATATTAAGGATTGTTTAGTCATTTGCTGACAAACCTGGGGATTTTTTTCATGCTTCTATTAATGCTTAACATGTCAACAACCAGTTCAGTGGCTGGGGAAGGGAAGTCTGTGCTGACGACTCAGTGCTGCTGCATTGTATTAGGCATAGTCTGTCAGCCTCAGCTGAGCTCCAGGAGGGCTACGCAGGTGAATGAGACAACGCAAGTGCCAGGGCAGGGCTTGAGGGTGCTCGGGATTGAAGCCTGGAAACAAAAGAAAAAGGCAGGAAGCGGTAGATGATGGCTGTTTGCCGCTCCTTTGATCCCATCTTCAACCATCCTAAAGAAACTAGTTAAAACCGTTTTGCAGCTCCTCCCGCCACCATGAGAAAGTCAGCTAGGGCCAGCAGCAGTGACTGTAGCTGAATAATGACTTGGGAGCTGGGTCACTGGGCGCACCTTGGCTTTGCGCTTTATCAGCTCTTCTCGCTCCTCTACAGAGGTGATGAACGGCTGAGGTGAGATGTGCTGGGAACTGTGAGGAGCTCGAAGGGAGCCAAGTGGCCCTGCATGGCTTATCACAGCTGTAGGGAGACAGAGGGTGCCAGCCACTGTCATGGGGCCAGGAGGAGTGATGCTGTTAATCCTTGCTGGCAGAGCTGCCCCACTTTCTCGCTTGCCGTGAAGGCTGCAGCTCCCAGCCTGAAAAAGAAAAGGTACCTGCGGTGCCCAGGTTCACCCTGCTCTGGGGATACCCTGAGCTGTCCTGACCGATGCTGCTTGTCCACAACCATCTCCAAAAGGGCCAGGAGTCAGGGCTAGTGCTTCATGCCGTGGGATCTGGCACCTGAAGGGGCTTAAATTTGGGGAGCACTGTGGATTGCAGGGGTGGAGCATGCCTGTACTTAACCCCTCACGCTTTCTTTGGACTCTGCAGGAGAAAAGCCGTATCGCTGCAACATCTGCGGGGCGCAGTTCAACCGGCCGGCCAACCTGAAAACCCACACGCGCATCCACTCTGGAGAGAAACCCTACAAATGCGAGACCTGTGGGGCCAGATTTGTCCAGGTGCGTGTGGCCTCTGAGACCTGCAGTGCCTGGGGAGGTGGGACATGGCTGGATCTCCTGCCCAAGACGCTTCATGGCAGGGGGAAGGCTGATGGGCCACACTCACTGCCTTGGGCAGCTCTTCCTGTGGTGTTGTGGGATAAATAGGGGCCTTAAGATTCGTGTGGGACAGTTTGGCTTAGTAGGAAGCCTGATTGCTGGTATTTGCTCCTCTCCTCCACTTGCTGTTAAGGCTTGGAGATACCAGACCTGAGAGACATGTGGCCCTGACTCCCAGCTAGAATCCAATAGACCAAAAAAATTCAGCCGGGCAGAACCCTGCTCTGTGTGGGATGCACTTGCTCCCACAGAGATGCCCTCATCCCTGGGGCTGGTCTCACCCAGAGCTCCTCTCTCTAGGTGGCCCACCTCCGTGCTCATGTGCTCATTCATACTGGGGAGAAGCCATACCCCTGCGAGATCTGTGGCACACGCTTCCGGCACCTGCAGACGCTCAAAAGTCATCTCCGAATCCACACAGGAGAGAAACCATATCATGTGAGCGACCTTGCTTTTGGGGTTTTTTTTTTTTCTGGGAGCTCTCAGCCAGGGCTGGGGGAGGATGCTGCCAAACCTGGGGGGCTGGGAAGACACCGGGACATTCACGTGGGCTGGTTGCAGCACCCCAGTGCCCTTTGCCAGCCTCATGCGGCTCCACGCCAGAGGTCAAGTCCCTGCTCCTCATGCCCCATCCCCGTCTCGTGCATTAGCTGATGCCAACATGGTATTTTGTCGTGAGCGGCTGCATTGGAAACACTGATGTGCAGCCCCAGCTGGGTACATCTTAGCTGCTCTTCTTTTCTTCCACCCCATCTGGAAGAAGGTCACACTTCTCCAAATAGCTGTGGCTTAAATTACAGCCACCCGCTGTGTGGGGGATGGGGGAAAGGAGCAGAGACAGCCTGGCCTGGGCTTCCCTATGCCAGTGGTACCCATGCTGAGCGAGCAGCCTACCCTGCTTTGCTTGCAGGTCTGGGGGCTCCCAGCTCGCTCTTGAGGCTTTTCTGGCTTTCCCCATCCACTAGAGAGGGAATCAGGGCAGGGGTTATCGTCCAAACATTCCTCTGGAGCCATCCAGCTTGGCAGGGGTCAAAAGCAGTTCCCGAAATAGCCCTGTAGCTGGTTTGAGCATACAGATAAGGAGCTTGGTGCTATGACCATGAGAGCCAGGGTCCTCTCCTAAGGGACCTTGGCCTTTGTGCATCCCATAAACCAAAATGTGCCATGGAAAGCCTGGGATCAGATGCTCTCAGGTGCTGCTTTTGCCACCATGTCCCTGCTTTTCCCTCATCACTGGTATAATGGGTGCAGCATCCTGGGGTAGCTGGCAGAGGACAGGCGTTTGCTGAGAGACCCATGCCCCGAAGGAAGGACGTGTCCCCTACCATAGTGTTTCACACCCTCTGCCTTTGCATCTTGCCCCGCAGTGTGAGAAGTGCAACCTCCATTTCCGCCACAAAAGCCAGCTGCGGCTTCACCTCCGGCAGAAGCACGGGGCCATCACCAACACCAAGGTGCAGTACCGCATCTCGGCGAGCGAGGTGCCTCCAGAGCTCCCCAAGGCCTGCTGAAGGCAGAGGATTTCCCAGGAGGAGGTCGTCTTGGGTGGGTGGAGAAGCTGTCCAAAGGATACTTGCAACACTTCAAAAGAAAAAGTGTTAAAAAAAAAAAAAAAAAGAGAGAAAAAGAGAAAAAAAATTCATCACATGATGGAGTGCCTCTAAACCCATAGTGCAGATAGGTGGAAAAACATTAGAAGTTTAAAAAAAAAAAATTACAAATACACGGGTTTTATTTTTCCCAGTTATGTGAAACAAAAAGAAAAATAAAATTATTCAGATCTTACTGTATATAAAACATAAAAAATAAAAATAGTCATTTTAAATGTCTGTGCAGTGGAGTGTTGATAAACTCTGGAGTCTAACCTTCACAGCCTTTGCCGTTTGAAGATGAGGAATGTAATGTTGATTTATGGGAACAGATTTTTTTCTTTTGTATGCAAAATGTGTGTTCTTTTAAAGAGAAAGTATGCTATTAAAGAGAGGGCTTTAACTTTTTTAACCAAAGGTGAAGGAATCTATGGCAGAGTTGTAAATATATATAGATATAAATATATAAATATATATATAAAATAAATATACATAGACCTTTAAAAAAAGCTATATTAAAAATATATAAAATGCATTAAAGGCTCAGTTGGACTCTGCAGGCAGAAGCCACGCTGAGAATCTTTATTATGATAGAGCACTTAACAAGATATTTTAAAGTATTGCATCTGTACAAGTAAGAAAATATTTTGTCTAAATGCATCAGTGTATTTGTATTTTTTTGCAAGTGAAGGTTTACAATTTACAAAAAAGTGTGTATTAAACCAACAAAGCTGCAGAAGGAATTTAAAATAATAATAAAGTGTAATTTTTTTTTTTGTTCTAGTTCTCAGTCTGTATATATGTAAAATGTGGTTTCGCACGGTGCCTTTCTTTTCAATGGAAGTTTTCAATGTATGGACTATATTGAGCTCAGTTTCTTCAAGGTACAGCCTGATGTTGCAAAGGAGTTTTGGTGGAACTCTGTTGGGGAATGTTTTATTTTTTGTTTTTGGGTTTTTTTGGTCTTATTTTACATGCTTGTGTTATAAACAATCTCGGGAGACAGGGTTTGGGCTGTGTCTAAACTGCATTAATGCGTTCTGTAAAATATAGCTGTACAAATAAAAGAATAAAATGAAGAAAAGTGAAGTATGATGGAGTGAGGAGTCTGTTCTTACCTGTCCTTCTCCTTAAGCACCTGAAGGCCAGCAGGTGCCCCGGGAAGGGGTTGAGCATCCCGAGTCCTGGCACGAGCTCTGGGCTTGTGCAGCTCTGGCCTGACACCGAAGGCAGGGCTGGCTGAAGCAGCCTTTTCCAGGGCTGAGTGAAAATGGCCTCTGGCATGAGGTCAGAGCAAGAGTTGAGCTCACTGCTCTGCATCCTGGTGGGGACTGTTCCACCGTGCCACCTCCTTGAGACTTTCTGCATATGCACTGAGTAGGCAGCAGAAATAGGGCAGAGCCTGGGAGCGACCTTTCGCTGACCAGCTCCAGAGGGCGAAGTAGTTATTTATATTTCCTGGAAACCGGTGCAATTGCCAGAATGGCTCAGGGAAGAAGGCTGTATGCTGCTCCTCTTGCTTTCCAGTGCCTGGGGCAGTGCGGGGGCTGCTGCTTCGGCTGCTTTGTGCAACGGTTTGGTGGAGCAGGGTCTGTAACCCCCTCCAGGAACTCACTGGCTGATAGCATCTCTGGGCTTCCAGCCATTGCACACTGGCTGCAGGCCAGAGCTGAGAAAGCCCGGCTTGAGGGAGTCCCCCTTCTCTCCATCAGTAGGGAGACCAGATGCTTTGGTCCATCTGGGTGGCTGTGCAGAGCCGGGGGATAAAGCCACTGGGTGACCAGGTCATGGGGAAGTGTGGGGTACATGCAAGTGCCTTGGGCTCTGTGCAAGCAGCCCAGCAGCTCTTGGCTGGTGAGGGCTCCCTTGATGCAGAAAACGAAAGAGCCTGAGGCAAAAAGCTGCTCTGGACTACGCAGGCAGGACCGGCTGCAACCAGAGCTGGTGTGGAGCAGGGCCACTGTGCAGCATTGCCCACGGTGGTGTCTGAGCTGCACAGGGCTTGTCTAATTTTTAGTTTACTTAATTCATGGATCATTTTGGTGCAGGGCTTGGAGGGGTGATTCACAGTGGGGGGACTTGGAAGCACTAGCTGGAAGGGGAGAGCTTGGCTGTTTGCAGGGTCAGGAGGGGCTGCAGCAGTAAGGAGGAGCTGGAGGTGATGGGGAGGTTGGGCTTTTCGGCACACCATGGGACAGGGGTGGTCATGAGATAACCAAAGCAGCCCTCCACGGGAGGGAAATGCCAAAAACGGGGGAGCTAATTTGCAGCACTGCTTTGCAGGACCCCCAGCTCCCCTGGCTTGTCTCCCAGCAGACCAGATCTGCTGGCATGTGAAGAAACTCCACCAAAAATGTGAGGGCTGAGTGCTGAGCTGGAGCCATCTTCTCCCTCCTCCTGCTGTTTGATTTGGCCGGGCAGGACGGCTGCCTGGCAGCCTGCAGCAAGTGCCCGCCTGCTGCAGGGCAGGCTTTTGGTGGGGTGAGGTCTGCTCAGCTGCAAAACCTCTCTTCATGTAGGTCCTCCTGGGGCAGGACCCTATTTCTCACCCTGCTGACTGCTCGGCAGGGCCGAGCCCAGCATGAACCTGCACCAGCTTACTCATGTTAGGCACAGGGTAGAGGAAAAATGACAACACACAGGGCATTGCCTGAGCATTGGGAAGAGCAAAAACCTGCTTTCCCACCTTGCTCCCTCACCTGCTTCTTCGCCCCTCTCCCCGGTAGGTTTTTAATGTTTAGTAAAGCTGGTTGTCCTCATGACGGGGTTTTGACACACATACTGTCCTCACTTGACACACATACTTAGGTTTCTCCTCTCTCTGCCTGGAGCTGCCTGTCTTTGAGCTCCCTACCTCTCTTGAGTACTGCAGTTGTCACTTTCGGAAGTGGCTGGCCTGGGCTCACAGCTCCCCTTGTCCGGGACAAGCAGACTGCATAGCTGCGACCTCTATTTCCCATTGACTTGCTCAGCTGCATTTGCAAATAAATACAGTATTTTCCCAGATCATGGCTGTGTTTCCTCCTCCTGACAGATTGGGTTTTTTTAAACCATGATGTCACGACTTTTCCAGGCAGTTCAGCTGAAGCAATAGCAATCGCTCCTTACTATCCACAGGGCAGAGGTCTGAAGGCATCTGGCACGGCCATCCCACGCCAGCAAGGTTTGCTCAGCATGGACGGTGTTTGCAGAGGCGAGGGAGCAGTCACACGGGGCTGCACTACACGCGTTTTATGGCTGTGGAGCCCACAAATGTTGAACTGATCAGGCCTGCCTGTGTCAGTACCGCTGAGATATTTGCTCTTTGAAAACCCTGGTCCAGATACAGGGTCCAACTCTTGCCAAGCCTCAGAAGAAAGGACACCACCAAATCCATAAACTGCTGGGTTGCCAGGAAGCTTCCCAGAATGTGCTTGAGCAGCTCCTTTGGTACCTGCAGATGTGGTCGAGTTTTCCTTTTCTTCAGATTTCTTCTGCACTGGAAAAAAACCCAAACAAACAAAAAACCCACCTCCCCACACTGCCAGCTCTTGCCCCGTTTTACTTCTCAGCATTGACTTCGGGAAGGCTGGGCAGAGAAATGGGGATTCCAGTTGCCTGGGGCTAAGCAGGACTGGTAGCTGCTGGGACCCAGCTCTTGCTGTGCTCACCAATTTATTCCCTAGTCTTTGGGCCTGGTTTTGGTGCCGAAAAACTTGTGCCGAGTACAAATGACACTAAAGTGTGCAAGGCTTAACTGCAGGCACCGAGGCCACGACTGTCCAAAACACGGGGGTTTGGCCGGCGTAGAGCTGGCCTCAACGACACCGTCGGCGCTTGCTGTCCCCCGGCAGCCTTGCGGCCCGGCTTGCCCCTGCCTTGCGCATCCCCCCGCCCGCAGCAGCCGCGGCCCCGGGCTCGGCACGGCGGGGCCGGCGGGAGGGCTCGGGGCGCTCCGCTGTGTTCTGCCCGGTGTCCACGAGAGGGCAGGCGACGATGCAGTTTAAGCAAGGAGTCCCCAGATCAAGACGTCGGTCCAAAAAAAATTAAAAAAAAATAAATAAATAAATTGCAGCCCGATCTATGGCATCGGTCGCTGTCGGGTACAAAATCTTCCAGCCCGGGGGAAAGTCTGCAGGCAGAAGACAGGGGCTTGCGTGGGACGCACGCCGCCCGTTTGTGGGGTTGGACCCACGCACCCGTGGCCGCCTGGAGCCTCCTGGCCTGGCCTCTGTGAGAGAGGGCCAGTGCCGCAGCCGGAGGGAAGGGAGGCCCAAGGTCTTGCAGTGGAGCTGGTGTTTACAGAGGACAGTTATGCACAGAGAGAAAGCAGAGCCCTCGATTATTTCATTGCTACATGCACTCGCTCACGCACCTGTATTCCTATCTCTTGCCTTATGCTAGTAACTCCTTAGAGCACGGGCCAGCATCTGTACAGTCCCTAACACAGACCCATCCATGGCTTCTAGTAGTCACTGCAGTATTACAGGTAAGCACCCTGCGCTTAGCTCATCCTGTTAACCTTTACTTCTGAACACCTTTGTGCTGCTCTTTCCCTTATCTGACTTCAAGGGTGTGGCTTTCCACCCTACAGATGCCATGGGAGCATCCTAGGAGGCTGAGACTCGGAATGAATCTCAGGCAGCAGCAAAAGAAGTCCTGAACACAGCTCAGGCTCTCAGACAGAAAAATTAGGTAGCAGGATCCCTCCACAGCCTGGCTCCCCTCCCGCTGTGCTACCTGGAGCAGAAATGCCAGAGGACTGTAATTAATGGAGAGTATAATTCTTTTGGATTTGTGCCCAAGTTTTACTATAGAAACATCATTTTACCCAGAAACCTCTCAGGGCTGTTGCAAGTCCATGTACGATCCCAACATCATTACTTTCCACATGGCCCATCCAAGGGACACACAGTACCCATCAGCAGGAGTTTCTCTCCCTTGTTGAGCGCTTGTTTCTCATTATCGTTCTGGCATGATCGACTGCTCTTCTGTTCATCTGCATCTCTCAGGGCAACGTCACCTGCTGTGTTAGGTTTTTGGCAAGCTGCAAGAGCTGTGGGGCTGTGGCAGCTTCCTCACTGCCCCACAGCATGGGCTGCATGTCCAGAGCCAGGATGAGGAATTTCATGGCCCCAGCTCCCAGATCACAGCTCAACCTTACCAAGTTGAGTGCTAGAATATAAGAAAAAGGGGGGTTTCCCTGCTGGCAAGGTAGTGATACATGGCAAAACTGTCCTACTCATGAAAGCAGAGCTGAGAGAGTGTGGAGAGCATTTTGTAGGTGATGATAGCCAGGGAGGAGAGGTGCGATGAGAGCTGATCTCATGGCTGTGGTGACAGCAGAGGGCATGCTTTGCTGGTACAGCACTGAGCATGCAGCCTATGCACACAGTCCCAGGCATTGCTGGACTTCTCTGGATCTGTGGAGCAAGCTGGAAACGTGGGGCTAAGGAAGCAGTCACAGGAATTCAATGCAATTCAATCGTCTGCAAAGCCACATGCCCTGCAGCGCTGCGGCAGAAAGAAAGGAACAGAATCGCCTTCGCCGCAGCCAAGTGGATGATGGATTTATCTGGCTGGGGAACGAGCGTAAAAAAATTCAGAGCACACTGATCCCATAGAGGGGCTGGGGGAGGAGCAACTGCTAAATCAATCTGCAACTTATTTGCCACTCCATGCCTGTGCTGGAGTCATAAGGACATCTGGAGACCTGCCCTTACCCCTTCCCCAGGAGTCCTCAGTAGGAGACAGTCTGAGCAGAGGGACTCCTTTTCTCCACTCTCTCTTTGCTGGTTCCTTCAGGTCAGCACAAGATGGTTTTCTCAACCAAAGCACATGCTTTTCTCTTTATTTAAATTATATTTTTTCCTTTAGATTTTCCTTGTGATGTGTCCTGGTCTGAGCTGTGACAGAACGAATTTTCTTTTTAGTAATTTTACTTTTCCGTTGGGCTGGCTATTGAAAGGATGACAAAATGAAATGTCAAAACTTTTCAGATGGAGGACATTAGGGTGATTCTCCCAAATACTACCTGATAACACTAAGAACTTTGGTTCATTCAACATTTTGTCCATCAGCAAGGCTCACACCTGGTGGGAACTCAGTGTCTCTCCTTTAAACAGGCTGAGATGTTTCTAGGGGAACATTCCCACCAATGCCCTGGCTCTGGTCCTCACAACCTCAGCCTAATCCCAAGAGCAGAAAACCAGCCAAAGTGAACATCAGAGCCTTCCTGAGGCCACTCTGGCTCAGGAACAAAGTCATCTTCTGATGGAGCACAGGACCAGAGACCAGAAAACAAGCGCTTTGCTCAGGTAAGCGCCTGAAAATCAGTGGGACAAATGCAAGACATTTCCCTGCAGTAATATTTTTCCTGTTGCTGGAGGACACAGGTGTAAGTCCTCCATCCTCTCCCAGGCAGAGAGGGGAACAAGGAGACAGACACTCAGCTCCAGCACTGCACAGAGAAGTGGAGTCAGAGCCAACCTGGTCTTCCAAACCTTGTCCCCAAGTGGCTGGAAGAGCCACAGTAGCCAGAATGTCCATCAAAACCAGGGATCCCCAATGTAACTGAGGGTCTGTGCTTGACTGGAACTCAACTATAGGGAGCACATCTCCAACTGCAGCGACTTTACCCCTAGACCGAAGCCCAGCTGGGTATGATTGCACTGCAGCAGGATGCCCTGCACTGCCGGCTGGCTGGGGATGGTTGGCATGGCAGGATTGGGGTGGATAGGTGTTAAAATGGAAAACAAAGGGTGGATGAAGACAGTGCCTAGCAAGGAACAGTTCAGGGCTGAAAGTCTTTACTAAGGCTGGACTCATGTACACAGAGGTGCTGCAGGTAGCTGGAGCAAGTGGGGTTCTGAGCAGTCTGGGTTTGGGCAGGACATGCAGGATGGAGTCTCAAACCCGCTTAAGGACTCAAGTCTGATCTCTTCCCCCATTTTATGCCAGCATGACCATACCGGCTTCCTAAAAACAGCCTTGCTGGCCCACCCAGAACCCATCCATCTGAAACTGAGCTCTGCACCTCTGCAAAATCCTGTTAAATGTGTCTGAGTCTTGCTAGCCCCACACAAAGTTGACAGGAAAGAAGAAAGGTGAGGAAATCGTCAAGGAGGTTGTTTCTGTACTGTGCCAACTCTTACAGCTCCCATCCCCATGTCAGTGTGCCAGATGGGTCCTAATGGTGCTGAAATGCAGCACAGTTTTCCATCCCATGCAGCAGCCCAAGGCTGCACTCCAACCCATTGCTATACCCTGGGAAACATAGATGCTGAACTGATGCCTGCAGCACATCAGTGCAGATCCATAGCTGTGATAGCTCAAGGAGCTGGTATCCATTCCTCCCCGCTCAGGAGTGATGAGCGTTCCCAGTGTCCCCCTCCCTTTGGGGTCACAAGCTGAATGGCAAAATGGTGCCAGGCTAGACATTTGCCTGCTATGCAAAGTGGCAGGGGACATTAGGTAACAGCTTCCAGCAGCCACAGGGGAGTCTGAAATAAACAGTGCTGCCTCCCACTTCCATCTTTTCTCCTCCCCCATTTGCCCTGGGGTGTGGGAGCTGGGACAAGCTGCTGGGGAGTTGGGGCACTTTTCAAAGCTGGTCCAGGCTGGCACTGCAGCATTACACAGCTGGCTTTTGCTTTGCCAAGGATGAGAGCCTGGGGGCTACAAAAGCAGTGTATTTCCAGTGCAAGTAAACTGGGAGACCCCAGCTTGCTAATACTGGCGCAGCTGGGAGAAGTGGGGAAGATACTGTTGCTGGGAGAAATAGTCCCTAGGAAATCTCTCTTGAAGGCAGGTGATAGGGTCAGTATAGGTTTGATGCCCTGGCGTCTACTGCCTTTGCAATTTACCATGTCGAGGACTGGCACTGCTGCTTTGGCTGCAGGAGAGAGATGTTAGTCCAGCTGCTAGCACAGACACATGGTGGAGAGAGAAGCTCTGGGAGTCATGGCCCTAGAAATCAATCTGCTCATTTGGGGTCCAGATCACTCCTGTTGACCTTGGCAGGAGGCTGTGTCCTGTGTCTTAAACAAGGGAATGTGTCTGAACCAGAGCAGGGGCTGTGTCCTCTCTACCTCAGAGCAACAGCAGTGCTAAAAAAAAGACAGGGTCCTAGGAGAGCAGAGCTTGGCCTCATTCAGGTCAGGCAGTAGGGCTAAAACTGGCTGTAAAAGCAGCACAAGTCAACCCAACAGACAGGGTCTCCTGGGCTGCAAATGAAGGCTTCTTCTTTCATGGGTGTCATTCACTTGGCACCATGATTTGGGGAGGACGCAGAGGATGAAGGCTATGTGTGGCTGCAGATGTCTGCAGGACAAAGGAAGGAAGGCACCATCCAGGGAGGGCAGTCCCAGTTTAGCCCAAAGCTCTGTCTGGTCAAGAACCAGGGACCAGAAACAATTCTTCTTGCTGGACTGTAAAGCAGAGCAGGAACACCTTGGTTCATGCTCCATGCTTCCAGGTCAGCCTCAGCAAACACAGACAGCAGCACCAGGGTTGAAAGGGGTTAGGTACAACAACTTGACATGGAATGAAACATTCTTTTGGAGATTTCTGGAGACATTTGTTCAGTGCTTGGGTCCTTATCCCCGCAAGCCTTTGACTTTCCTCAGCCAGAAATTGAGACAGGAGAGAACCCCTGATACCCCTTTTCTGGATGGTAGAAGAGGCCCTTCCTTGCTCATCCTGCTCTTCTCTGGCCAGCTGGAGAGAGCTGGAGAGGCCCATCCTTTGGTGTGACAGGGGCTTGCAGCAGGTTTGCTCAGTGTGGCCATCAGCCAGCTCATGGGGACAGGCTGGAGGAGTGGGAGAGACTGACCATCTCAGCAGGATGGGCACAGCCCCCATGGGGCCAGCAGGTCCCCCCGCGCTGGGGACAGGGGTCCTTTCAAGCTCAGCCAGGGACCATGGCATCGGTTTGTCACCGCTTCCCGAGCTGCAGAGCTATCGTAGAGCCGGGGAACTTCGCCGGGAGGCTGCGGAGCTGTCCCGATGGCCGGGGAGCTGGCCGGGGGCGGGAGAGGGTCTGGGCAAGGACCGGTGCCGGAGAGCCCCGCAGGGGCCAGGGAGGCAGAACGGACCCCCGGGGGCAGCTCAGCATCCCCCACTCCCTGCTGGAGCCGGCGACAAATCCACCCTTAAGGGGACCCTTTCCAGCTCCCCGGACTCTGCAGCCGTTTCTTACCCGACGGGGCGGGAAGCGGCGCCGGGGCGAGGGGCTTTGTCTCCGGCACTGCTGGGGGGCTCAGCGCTCCGGCATGGGAGTCCGACCGGCGGGGTGGGCGGTGCACAGCCGGGACCCCCCACCGCCGCGCCGGGGAGCCTGTGGCTGGGGAGGAGGGGGCGGACGAGCAGGGTCGAGGGCTCCGGAGGGGCGGTGATCTGGGGAGAAACAGCGTCGGGGGCCAGCGGCGGCCGAGGGGCGGCCGGAAGGGGGGTAGTCGGGGGTCAACGTGAGCGCTTGGCCAGCCTCGGGCAGAGNCGCGCCGGGGAGCCTGTGGCTGGGGAGGAGGGGGCGGACGAGCAGGGTCGAGGGCTCCGGAGGGGCGGTGATCTGGGGAGAAACAGCGTCGGGGGCCAGCGGCGGCCGAGGGGCGGCCGGAAGGGGGGTAGTCGGGGGTCAACGTGAGCGCTTGGCCAGCCTCGGGCAGAGCGGAGCATCCCCGGTCCCGACCCCCACCGGTCCCGGGCAGGGACCCACCCCCGGCGGCGTGGGGCGAGGGGGGCGCC
>VZSC01011387.1:0-52033 GCA_013398225.1 Steatornis caripensis
TTTGTTCCCCAGTTAGACTGTGCCCACTTGCGTTTCCTGCTTTACACCAGAGACGTTTACACGTACTACTTCTAAAAGACATTGTCAACATTAATTTACACAACAGTTGGAAGAGAGGAGCGACAACGCTCTTAGTTCTCTGAAGGCAAACTTAGCAGGATGAGGGACGCTCCAGGCGTTCATCAGTTGCACAGAAAATGATCTGCTTACACGCAAGAGGAATGTCAAAAGACAAACACGGATCACACAAAAAGCTGAGCTGGCGGCAGTATCTGACTCACACGCGTGTCAAGGGAACGAATGTGATGGTCTCAAAGACACAGCTAGGTGGTGTAACCCAAGTCCTTTAGCTCAGACTTTAATTCACCCCATCAGACTCAGGAAGGCAGCATTTTTAGAGTGGGGGTAGGGAGCAGAAGTCATCACAGAACAATCTGAGTCAGATACTTCCTATACCACATGGGTCGGGCAGACTAACACCCAAGTGCAGGGTCAAGTCATTAGAAACCCACTGATAAAGGTCAGGTTCTTTATAGTGTGAATCAGCACAGCTCTATGTACTTTGAGGGCAACTTTATTATCAACTTTTTTTTTTTTACTTGTAACTTGACAACTGCAGGCATACTTGGTTAGGTGGAAATGCTAGGCAACAAACTGAAGAGCAAAGATGTTAAAACGCAAGCCTGCTTTGTGTTTTGTATTGCAAATACCCCACGCAATTGTAGCACCTGGGGAAACTGGAAAGGACAGAAACAACACGCCTGCCTACTGAAATCAGGTAGGCAACAAGATGAACAAGCCAGGACCTGATCCTGCATTCTTCAATATCATTGCAAAAATTATTTGCTTGGCAACAAGTACATATACGCGAGCCACATCATCAGTCACATTCAAAGCTCTCACACACACCTAGGAGGCAACAGATCCTCTGCTAGCAAAGTTGCGTGTTACTCTATAGAGCATGTAAGGCTACACACCACCCTCCACACGCTTTAGAGGCGGCAAACACTGATCACTTGGCTAAAACCTAGACAGCTTTCCTTCTCAACTGTACTTCCCAGCACTTGCAGTTTAGGGATTTCAAGCTGGCATACAACTTTTCATCTCACATGTAGCTTCCTTTACTCCCTTTGCTGCTCCATCTGGCTCCGAGAGCGCCAGAGACCCTGCAATCTGTGTGTAGCTGGCTGGCAGAACACACCAGCATTCCACTTTCTTTTTCGTTCAAGTAGTCCAAGTGACAGGAGTCCACTTTGAGGGCGAAGAACCCCCCTGCCAAGCTACCTTCAAACAGGGCGGTGGAGTCAAACATCAAACACATTGCTTTAAAGTGCAGGACCGACTGAAGCACCCCACCTTGGCGTGCAAAACCACAGCTGGGAACGGCAGATGTGCAAAGACCTACACCGTTGTCTTGGCCATCGCACTAGCTAGAGCACTCATCTTTCTGCATGACAGTCTCCTAGTAGGAAGGGGAGATTAAGCGTGTTTGCAAACAGCTATATGCTGTGGACCACTGTGTGTCTGTATTATATATATGTGCATAAGAATAGCTGCACAAGATCAGGCAGTAAAGGGTAGCTGAGGTGAGAAGTCTGCCCCTAGCAGTAGGTGGCACCAAGTGCTTTAGAAGCAATATTAGGATACGGGCACAAGTCATCCTCCTGCATGTCTTCTGAGATCAAGTAGCAAACTGTTCTTTAGGGTCTTCCTAACAGAAGTCACATCAGGATTCGTTGGCTTAAGAACCTCCATGTGTCCGATGCACTTCCTTAACGTATTAATGCTCTACGACAATCTGACGCAATGAAATTCCCTGTTCAATCGCACGTTCCCGACAGACCTTCAACCCTTTCTTCGGAACCTCACACAATAAAAGACCACGCTCTCCATAAGCCGTAAATATATGGCAAGTTAACAGCACACTAAGCCTACCTGCTAAGAGCAGATGCAAGTTCACAGCACAGGCTTGAGGGGAAAGCTCACAGGACCAGGGAATACCCACCATCTCTTTCTGAGAAGGGCAGCTATTATCCCAGAGGAGAACGGCAGGCAAATACGGGACATTTGGCTTCTTTTGTGGGTGAAACCACAAAAACTTTGTGAGGCTTCCTTTTCCTCCCTTCCTCTTCCTCTCGTTCGGCCCACATACACCCTGTGCAATCCAAGCATGAAGACAAAGGACAGAAAAAACCCTGAGCGTTACAAAGGATCCTCTCAGAGAGAAATCTCTGCAAAACCCGAGACATTAAGAAAGTTGGAGGCTGATTAGCAGGTAATTGCTACTAACAGGCACAGCAGCTGTTGAAAAAGGTCTTGTGGGGTATTCTGAACAGGTGCTCAACCCAGCTTGCTCTCCTCAGAGATCCTCTGCTCCTGGATCTCCGTGTTCGTGCCACACGCTTGACGCCATGAAGTAGAATGAGGGGCGGGTTGGAAGACCTTCTCTTTTTCCCTGGAAGCCTCACTCTGTTAACGCACGTGCAAGACCGCTGTCTTGATTTTTCATCAACCTTTTAGGTAAAGCTTGCGTAGCTTTTGCTAGTATTTCCCGGGTCACAACATCAAAGTGCCTGCAGAGGAAAGGAGGTAGCAGTACCCGGTGGACAAACATCACCTCCCAAGAAACCAAGACTTCTCTTCAAAACTGTCCGCACAACGTCACTGTCCACCACAGTGCTCTCAATTTTTACAGAAACGCTCTCGCAGTGGTCTTTGTCCAGGACTGCTATTCCATCTAGACCAATATCCTCTTTCTGATAGTGGTAAAAAGTGGATTCTTCAGGATGAATATAAAAAGGTGCGTGCGTAGTACAGGACCCCGCTTGGCACCTCCCAACAAGCAAAATTTGCTGACTTCTTGAGCCAAGTCAGTCGTGGACCTACTTTCCGCAAATGTATCTAATCCCTAGGACCGGGTGTATTTCTGGCCTCTAAAGCACCCTGTAGTAATTCATTACACTTGGATCGCAGCTCGTGAGAACGCTACTTCCTTCGGCTCACCTGCTGCTGAGTAATTTCACTGTATGCCCCTGCCCTTGTACTACAGGCAATCAAAAGTGAAACATATTTCACTTCTCTGTTGATAAATGCACCAGTCCCCAGCACGTCTCATCACAATTGCCTCTTTCTAACAAAAACCGCTTTGCATAATCACCTTGCACGTGAAAGCTCGTCACCCCAGTTGCCCATCTCTGCATTTCCTATAGCTCCACTGCAAAGTTTCTCGGACAAGCTGGCCAAAACCACCACCAGCATTGCAGATGGTGTAATACGGATTTATGCTTCACTTTGCTCTGAACCCCGCTTGCTTTTTCCACTCCCGCTAAGAGCTGGGGTGAGGTTTTCAGCCAGCCATCTACAATGATTATGACAGCCTTTCAGAGAGGCAAGAGCTATTCGCAATGTCAACACATATCCCTAGAGCAAGCCGCTATTTCCCACACTCATTGCTTTGCGGTGATCCGTAACAAATTTCATTTGCCATATTCTCATCCAGTTACACACGTTTGTGAGATCCTCTGGCACGCTGTCTGTTAACGGGCAGGCCGATGCAACGCCTTCGCTTTGCAAATATTTGGGGATTTTTGTTACTCATTTCCAAGGGGAGTGCTTTGCCAGGAAAAAAAACCCACACATACGCTGACAGATAACAACAGTAGCGGTAGAACGTTAAAACAGTCAAAACCCTCACTGAATTATTTCATAATTGCACTATTCCCAAATTCATTTTCATTCATACTTTCAGAAAGCCTGAAGAGAAGTAATTAGCATCAACAGCTAATGAATAAAACCAGCTACAATCCTAACCACAGTGCAGACTTAACCGAAGAAGATTTCTACCTCTCCCTGAACTGCAGGAACGTGCCTGGAAAACGCTTCCCTTTGTTCACTGGGGCACAGTAGCCGTGCTCCTTCTAGCCAGGCTCTCAGGATTTGAGGCACCACTCTCCGGAGGTTACCCCACCCGAAAACATCACTAATGGGAGGACTGGAAAGTTTAATAACCAGGCTCGGGAATCAGAGGACCTTGCCAGCATTCAAAAACCATGACAAGAAACAGCTGGCCCAAGGTATAAGCCACCATATTCTGACTATTCCTAATTACAAAATTCAATCTTCCATTACCAGTGGTCTGGCAGCAGGTACGCTGCTTCGTGAGCCACATCTGGAAGCAGAGGCTCCCACCCCCAAGAATGGAAATAGCAGAGATACGCTACTCGTCGCACTATCTCTAGGAGAAACGAGGTCTAACCTTGTGCTCTTCGCACCCCATCATCCTGCACTTCTCCAGTCGCTCCCGTGTTGGTGTTTGTGAACCTCTGCTGTTAAGGAAGGCCTGCAGAAAGACAGGGAGCAGCATGCTAGGCAGTGAGTATTCCTCCTGCTCGTACTGTGGTGCCAACTGTGAGCATCCAATATTGGCTCCCGTGCAGCTGGAGATTCCCATTCCTGCAAAACCAGCTCTTCGCCTGGCTCACTTGTGATGCTCCCCACTCACAGCTGAGTCACACTAACAAGTGCCAACCGCGTAGCCATCACCGCAAAACTGCCAGGCCCACTCGCATGCTCCAGGTGAATTTGCAGCTGGCTTGTAGTGGTCAAAGACTGCCAGCTTGGTGGGGTGAGAAACACCCCGCAGTGTGAATCCCCCGTTACACGTGTTAGCGGCTAGGGATCGGACAAAGCTCACAACCCTGTTGTGGTCTCCTCCTTTGCATGGAAATTCTGGACGTGCTGCTCATCCCTGCCAAGGTCTCTGCATTGTTCGGGCTGCACATGAAAAACGGTGACCAGGGAGACCCAGGGGTTTCCTCATCCACATAGGACAGCGGGTGAAAAAGATTTCTGCACAGAGATGCTATAGGAGGAAAATGAGTTCTCATATGAGGCACTAGGAAGAAATCCCAGCAGATAAAACCAGCAAGGTGCGGAGCTCTCTGCAATGTGCCAGAGTCCACGTACACGTTTCCCCATCACCGGCATCCGCAAGACGGAGCAGCAAGCTTGACAAATAGCAGAGTTCACGCATGTTTAAGCTGGAGAACAGCCAGCAAGCCCAGAGCCTCAATAACCAGCACAGCACTGTTGCAGTAGAATAAACCTGAAGGGTACCGCTAAATTGGAAACACAACAACAAAACAACCTGGCTTGCCTAGGGAATTGCATATTGGAAATGAATGCAAGATCCGAGTCCTAAAAGAAGAGCAGCGTTCCCTTTCCTGACTCTATAAAGAGAAACCGGAGGCAGCGTTTTGGATTTCGTTCGTTCACGTTTTCTCTTCCACATACAGAATCAAGATGATGCTACATTCTAATCAGTATTGTTTCAGGAATTAGTCAGGAAATCCTAGAGGAACAGCAATATACTTAGCACAGTTATCCTAGAGGAACAGCAATATAATTATCACAGCTATTTTTGGTGTTAACAAGAAATCAAGAGGATTGCAATCGTACAGAGGAAGCTGGATGCGCTGTAGAAGGAAACCAAATCACAAATATTTTAGCAAAGGCAATAAACCAGAAGCCAGAAGGGAACTGTCCACTGACTCATTTAGCGTATCGTGCCATAGATCAAAACCAGCAGCTGATTTTGGTTTAAAGGTGACTTGCGTGCTGATTTTGGCAAAGTCAGCAGTGTTTCACTTGCTATTACTACGATTTTTCAAGGCATTGCTTTTGGCGCGGTTCTGCCTGACTTGCACGCAGCCCCGCATTGCCTTGGGGAACAGCAGCGTAACCAAGCACAACCACAACAGGAGCGCCAGCATCTCCGCTGACCGCGGCAGAACGGATCGCAGCAGGAAATATTGCTCTGGCTGCACAGGACGTTGAGCACCGACCGCTTTAAGACTTCAAGGCCAATATGTTCTGAACCACACCACCATGGACACCATGTGACTGCCTGGACCACACGCGGAGAGGGAGAACAGCCTGTCTACGCAGCGCACACGCTCGAGACGCGAAGATCATCCCTGAGCGCTCGGCAATAACCGAGAGTTATTCACACACAAAGATCAAGCAACTGGAAAACTCCGAGCTGTGCTGGAAACGCCGCGAGCGGTGCCAGAACGGTCACCGCGGCTTCAGCGCCAGCCTGCTCAGCAGTTTGCAGGAGGAGCCAGAAGCAGGGCAGCAGTGGGAGGCAGCCACAGCTCTGCTGTGTGGGATGGAAGATCAGCCCCGCAGCTCCTTCAGCGGGTGGCTGGGATGTGCCCAGGCTGTGCCTGAGCCCAGCTGGAGACGATGAGGAGGGATGAACCAGAGCCTCAGCTCTAACTGCACCAGCACCAGTCTGCCCTTCGGCCAGAGGCACGGAGAGGGCCACGGCTCCGTGTCTGCAAAGGGCATTATCTGTAAGTGTCAAAAGGCTGCCCAATTAATACATACAGGTAAATAAAGATCTATCTGTGTAGGTAGAGGATAAATTTAAATGAGAAAAAAATATAGTTAAAAATATACATAATTTGAAATAGCAGCTGGACTCGCTGCCCAGCTGCAGGCAGAGCTGCCAGGTCTCACACCCCTCAGAGGGTGCACAGGCGGGCAGTGCATCTGCCAGGAGCAACTTTCAGAAAGCAAGTCTTCCCCCCGAGATACCCCGCAGCCCGGGAAAGCCGAGTCAAGTTTTCCCTACCACGCGACATGCACTTCACAGCCTTGCTAACCAATCATGGACAAACCGCAGGAATTAACTACCAGGGATTGAAAAGCCCATGCCGACTGCAGCCCAGGCACGTCGCCAGCGTAATTTCTTCCTGGCACCAGCAGACACCTTCATCCAGTGCTCCAGCATCACCACTTCAGGAGCTTAGAACCACACTGGAAGAAGAAGTGCCAGCGATGCTGCGAATAGGACCACAAAGAGCTGGGCAAGCTGGCTCTGTCAGCAGTTATTCCTGCAGCTAAAGCCCGAGAGAGATTAAATCTGTTAACACCACCCGTGGTTCTTATGGGAAGAAAACAAATACCAGCGCATGCTCTGGCATGACTAATTCAAAATAAGCACACGCAATCTCCACATTGGCTTTGGATGCGAGTCCAGGCTGGGTGCTAAGACTTAGCATTGGGTTTGGATTTCCTAAGTATGTTTTTTGGTCTAGTGGGAGCTGTCGTGTAAAGGACAGGGGCATCTCGACCGCGAGACTGGTGAGGGCAGAGGAAGCTGACCGTGCCCCCAAGCCAGCGAGAGCTTTCCCGTGCCGGCGCTGCCAAGGGCAGGCCTGGGCAGTAGGGACATCTTGCCTCAGGCGCAAGCCGCCTCTCAGGGATAGCGCTGCTCGGCTGCTGGCAGCTCCGTGACGGGTTCAGTATCTTTGCATGGAGACCAAGTCTGACTCCCACGTGCCATATGCTGCATCCCTGTTCTAGGAACAGAAATCTGGGAAGCTGCCACCCGTCCCTTGCCCTCGACCCGTTTCACTGCAGTGCTGTTCGCTGCTGGCCATGGTTGGGAAACCAAGAGCCCGCACGGTATAAAGCGACTGAGCCACCCCAGTGCCTTGTCTGCAGGCTCAGCAACAATGCAAAAACCTGCCAGAGGTGAAGACCAAGCGAGCTCCCCGTGACCAGGGACCATCGCAGACTCCCTGTCTGTGTCGTCCTGCCCTGTCACATCCAAGCTCCCAGCCCTGCCAGGCAGCGCGGCACAGCCAGCCTTGGGCTGGTGCACAGCAAGAGGCAGGGAACATGGCAAGAAACTGGACTCTCCTGCCTTCCCTGCCCTTCTTGCACAGCCTTTCTCCTGGCACGGTAACAGCCGTGCCCCTGGAGCTCTCGCACCAAGACGCTTGGGGACAGTGCTGTTTGAGAGGAGCTTTTCTGCCACACTGGTCTGTCACCAGAGTATGTCCTTACATCGCCCGTGCTAAGCGCCAGCCTTGCTAAACGCCACAGCAAACCCCCCCCCGTCCGGCTTGCACACTAGCGAGGAAGGGGTCGATGGAAACCCATCGTGTAATTTCCTTAGGGAGAAACAGACAGCTCTATCGACCACAGCTGTCAACGTAGGCAAAAAGTTTCTAAGCAGAGGGCGATGCAAAACCCCTTGCAAAGCAGCAGTGCACTGATTCACGTGAAGCGCCGCACGTAGAACCCATTTTCTCATTCATTATTTTTTCCTCCAAATTCACCCTCGTATAACCGTTAATAGGAAGGTAAGGTTTTCGGCTGCTGTCTCTCGGGACACTGAGGCACAGAGAGTATTAGGTCTGTGTCGGATTTGCTGAGCTCCCAAGCCAGCTTTCTCTCCTGTGAGCGCTGCAGCCTCTTTGTGCGATGCCGAAGATGAACAGCGCTGCAGAGCTCAGCCGGGCACAGGTAGCAAGGGCCAGCTCTCGCACGCAGAGCGAGACGCTGGGGCAGGTGAAGGAGTTGCTCTTCTCCCAGGAGCGGACAAAGAGGCACCCGAGCTCAGGCCTACACTTCTTGGCACAGGGTACAGGTTAAAATGACTGCGGGCACCAGCTGAAGCTAAGGAAGCTGGGAGAGGTTGTGGTGGCGAGCCCAGAGGGTGCTGCAGTTAGTCAGAGGCTCGCCCGACACGACCCTCGCTATCCCTGGCCCAAACTCCCTCCTTAATCAGAATTACCCAGCTGAAGGTGGCAGTTATCTTTTCCAGATAAACACCTATCTACCTTCCTTTTACATAAGCGAGTGTTGGTGGCCCAAGCAGTATTTCTCTTTAGCAGAAAAGAAAACATAGAAGACTTACGGTAAATGAAGATGACTGTTTAATTATCTTCTGATAAAGTCCAAGTTTCAGTATGTGTCTTGGTTTAATATTAAAGTCGTACTCGCTTCAATTTCATCTCTAATTTCATCTCATCTAGACCACATCAGTAATATCAAGTGAAAAGGAATCTGTTAGCAGCGCTGTTTGAGCCCAGCCTTGGTTTCATACCGTGGTGAGTTTATCATGTCGCATTGCCAATTTATCTGCAATTTGTTGCAGTTTGACTGGCAGTGAGAAAATATCCTCTGCTTTACTAAATAAGTGAAACCCTGAACAATGCATGCTCTTTTGCTAAAGGAAGTCTGACCTGTTTAGACTTTACCGTAGAAAAATCAACCTTGTCTGACCCAAAGACGTCCCTGCGCTCAATTTTGAGACAAACTTTAACAACATACGGATCCTTACTGGGAAGTCAGTCTATATATCATAAAGTCAGGGGTCTGGATCATTTCCGTATCTGGACAGGGAAAACACAAGGTCTAACTTTTCCTTTGTTTATAAACAATCTCCTGACACAAAACCACACACAAACACTGCGGAGTTAACCGTCTCACAACGGAGTTTGTTGAAGTTCCTGGGAAATTCAAACACACTGCTCCATCAAAGGGGCTATCCCAGCTCCTGTTGGCTCAGAACTGTATCAAGAACGGAGTCTTGGTGACGTTCCCATAGAAAGAAAAGTAGCATGAGTCAAAGTGAAATCCTAAACTTTCCAGTGGTTCTTTTAAAACCAGTGGCTTTAGAAGTAAGCTCGATAATCGACAGTTGCTACAAACACAGAGCCGCTTTTAAGAATACAAGAGCTCCTCCTGATTTTACTCACACTGAGGTGGGTTAGAATAACTCCAGCGGAGTAAGCAAAATTACACCTCAAAGGCAGACTCAAGCGGGAAAAGCATTAAGCCCACGAAGTGTAAACTTCTCCAGGCGGGGATTTCTGTTTAAAAACACATTTCAGTGTGACCTATCCACCACCGAACCCCTGACACGGCCTGTACGGCTCCAAGCAAACGATAGCCCCCGCTGCTAAAACACAGAATCAGCTCGTTTCCTTCCAGCTACGTTCAGAACAGCAGTTTCCAGCCTCTTCGAAACCACAGCACCGCTTTAACACAAAGACGACGACACGCTCGCTGCTTCGCGCTTCAGTCAAAAGCAAGGACGCACAAGCTGCCGCCGGCCTGCTCCGGTGGCTTCCCCCTTGCTTGGCCTGGTGGTACACCAGCGCGGGAGGAACCGAATCAAGGAAACCAGCCCCGGGGAGCTGCCAGGAGCTACCAACTTCTGCGGCTGCCTTTTGCAGCCCAACCATTCCCAGCAAACAGAAAAGGGGAGACATCAGTCCTGCTTCGTCAGGACCCTCTGGCTTTCCGATCCGAGCTCTGGACTCTCTCTAGAGAGTGGCCACAGTAGAATTACGTGGGGCTGGAAAAGGCATCCATGGAAAATAAACTCAGCTTAAAGCAGGACTATGGGGGTGAGCTGCTGCCAGGTAGCTCGGAGCAATTCTCAGAACAAGCAGGAAACACAGGGAAAGCTGACGATCAAAAGAAATGCTGGGTTTGCTAAGGGACAGCCTGCTGGACATCAGCTAATGCTTTGAAACAAGTACGTTGGGTTGCAGTCTTAATATCCGCAAGCAGAAGTGAACCGCGCCTTCTCTAACTCCAACTAGGGATGTTTTTGATAGAAATTTCCCACCATTTCTTATTCCATCCAGGCTGCAACAGGTTCAGCAACATCAGGAGCCTTAGCGGGGATGACGTTAAGCCTTTGGTATCCATTTGGGGCATCAGGCACAGCAGAGGGGCTCCTGGCAGAGGTTAAGCGACGCAGCGCTGAGGGGAACCACGTGCTCCTCTCCACGAGAGCTCCCAATGCTGCTGCAGGAAGCAGCAGTGACGTGGCGCTGCGCCGCTTGTATCGGGTTTGCTGGAAAAGCACTCGGGTCTCTCATTCTGAACCCCCCCACCATCAGGCGAAGTTTGAGGTGCTGCGCAAGCACAGCAAGATCCTGGACCACGTGCTGACCTCTAAAAAGCCATTAACCAGAGACCCCTCAGATGGGTACTAAATGGGCAAGGAGATACCCCGTTAATGGCACTTAGCTTGGCTGAGGCTGGGCCAGCACGGAATGTAGCAAAGGTTCAAAGCCAAGGTAAAACCTGCAAAATGAAAGCAGATCACGGAGGGAGCTGTAGAGATCTGCATCACAGGCTCGCTCTGTCCTTAGGCTCTGCCACAGTCGTCTGCTTCGGGCCACCCCCCTGACCCAATACAGCCCCTCTTCTGCTCACAATTTCAGGAAACAGACCATGGAAGCACCCAGGGGTTTAAGTGAGAGCAAGCAAACCCCTGGATTTGATGTATAGGTGAGCAGATGCAACCTGAGGGTGCTGTGCTCTGGCTGCGGGTGGGCGAGCTGCACTGGCCCCGTCCCCCGCGGTGCCCTGCTCAGCTCAGCCTGCTGGAGCACAGAAGAGACATCCCCAGGCCCTGCACGGTACCCACAGCAGAACGCGCATGGCATGGCAGTATTGTTAAATTTAATTTTCCTAGGGCTGCCTGCTGGCTTTTTGATTGAAGCCACTCAAACCCCTTTTGGCTCTAAGAAAAAAAGGTTTTTTCCTCCAGCATATACGACTCGTCCCGTTTAAATTACGTAGCATAAAACACAGTGGTGAAACCACCGCTGAATAGGAGTTAGCAATAGAAGCAAGAAATACCTTATGTCTGCTCTGACGCATCAGCAGATGTCTGCTTGTACAAAGAGCAATTGTGATGACAAGGACACAGGCTCTGTCTTGGAGCACGGCTGCAGGAGCATCAGTTCAGAGGAAGGCTGCAGCAGCTACAGGCCACTCCAAGCATACACGGATTGTCAAGTACCACTCTTGCTTTCCAAATCTCGCTCTATTTTTAATTACCCCATCTGGGCAAGAATTCTTTGCGCATCCCCTGCTTACTTCATCATAGCCCTTACCAACGCAGGGAAATCACAGCTCTGCCATCTAGTAACAAGCTTTCAAATCGGGTACTTAAATCCGTGTGAATGCGTGCAGGGCCGCTGTGCTGAAATCAGCGATCCCTTAACCTGCCATGGCCCTCAGCAAACTTGGGGCTTTTGAACACGCAGCTTGGAAAAGCTTAGTTTAAATCTCTGCAAAATTCTGTAGTTAAACCCGTTACAAATGCCTGCTTCCATTCGTTTTCAGCAAACCAGCTTCCACTGATTGACTTTGTGCTCACAAACTGCCTACAAAACCTGCAGCAGCTTGTCTGGGAGCACTGAATGGGATGAAAGCTTATGGACCATCGAAGCCAAGCCCGTGCTATTACCTGCCTGTCATTAGCCCCCTGTAGCATGTCATTTTAGGGAAAGGCTAGATTTCTTGATGCTTCTATTCCCAGGAGGAGGATATTCCAGACCCTGATAGTTAGAAAACCTCCTAGTTTGCAGACCAGATGCATCCATCACCATTTCTCACGGTTTTCTTCTTCCGACAGCACTATCCTTCAGTTTAGGCTCCTGTTCTCCTGTCCCTTCCAAACAGTCCGTTCTTTCATTTTGCTCAGCCTTCTTGCAGGCTGCCTTTCAACGTGATCTTGCGCAATAAATGCCCAGCATCCTCGGACGTGCACGTCATCATGCTTCACAACTACACCACGCAGGGCACGCCACGACTCACCTGGTGGATGCTCACACTAATTTGCTTTTTTCACAAGAACATCGTATTGATGGCTCACAGTCATCCCGTGATCAGCCAGTACACTGACATCTTTCTCCTTCCCAGTATTTTCTAACTGATGAAGCCCGTGCTTAAGAACAGGGTTTTGTTATTAGTCACTGAGCACCCTTGCACACCATACTGCTCGGTTTCAGCCCGTTACTATTACTCTGATCTCAGCATTCCTGGTATGATATTCCAGCCCTTCCCCATGCCGAAGTTGCTTGCTAACTTCTATCCAAAGCACATTTTGTTAACCAGCACGGGGTTTTCAACCCAGAGGAATCAATGAAAATAGCAGATAAGGAGTACCCCCCACCCTCCAGCCATCTCATTATCTCTGATTTTGGTGTTGCTGGTTGTCTCCCAATAGAGCAACCCCCAACGTGCCTTTTAGCAACCCCCATCTTTTCTAACAAGGAGTCATTTGCTGCGGACTTGCATATAGAATGACGGCAACCAGCTGGATGAAGGGGCAGAGCAAGTTGTCGTGGTGAGATTTAAGTTGTGAACTTCAACTACTTCAGCTGGATAGGCACAAACGCTCTAGATGTTTGTTCGCATTTAAGGAATTGCTTATGTCCAGTCAGCTCTCACTGACTCCTGTCCTAGGGGGCTGAAGCCAACTCATAAAAGACTTAAGGAGTTACTGCCCGACAGCCAAATTTCTATAAGTATTTGTGAATGACAGGCACAAGCGTGTTTACGCGTCAGCGGGGAGAGCACAGGACTGGCCTGCGCTCAGTCGCAGTTTAATCACGGAGGGCTAACGGACACGCTCAGCAAATGCCGCCACTTCACCTAAAGGCACTTTAAACCAACTGTATACCCAAGTCCTAAGGGTTCCTCTGCAGGTTCTACCACAGTTTGATGGACAAAGCTTTTAATCACAGCTGTAATTAAATCCAGGCAACTTTCTTCTTGGTTTACATCCATACGGTCCCTGTTTCAGCCCACAGAGATTGAACCACCTTACCTGATCAGCTGGTCAATGGATTGAAAGGGATAGCCTCGTATTCTTACAATAAGAACGTGCCCGAGAATCACTTCTCGGCCTTGACACATAGGAAAGACATGACATACACAATACAGAGCTAGGGAAACTGCTGAATAAGGATTCCAGATACCCAGGACTCAGGCCCCACTGACCTTCAAAACCATGTAGGAGCCCAGCTGCTCTTTCTGTAACTGCAAGTGAGACAGGAGGCATATGTTCGAAGATACTTCTTTGGATTTACTTAGGAATTTAGGCTGTACTTTTTTACAAGCTTCTGAAAAATATTACCAGAGGCTCCCAAATTCACATTTTCATCAAGATCNACTACACCACGCAGGGCACGCCACGACTCACCTGGTGGATGCTCACACTAATTTGCTTTTTTCACAAGAACATCGTATTGATGGCTCACAGTCATCCCGTGATCAGCCAGTACACTGACATCTTTCTCCTTCCCAGTATTTTCTAACTGATGAAGCCCGTGCTTAAGAACAGGGTTTTGTTATTAGTCACTGAGCACCCTTGCACACCATACTGCTCGGTTTCAGCCCGTTACTATTACTCTGATCTCAGCATTCCTGGTATGATATTCCAGCCCTTCCCCATGCTGAAGTTGCTTGCTAACTTCTATCCAAAGCACATTTTGTTAACCAGCACGGGGTTTTCAACCCAGAGGAATCAATGAAAATAGCAGATAAGGAGTACCCCCCACCCTCCAGCCATCTCATTATCTCTGATTTTGGTGTTGCTCGTTGTCTCCCAATAGAGCAACTCCCAATGTGCCTTTTAGCAACCCCCATCTTTTCTAACAAGGAGTCATTTGCTGCGGACTTGCATATAGAATGACGGCAACCAGCTGGATGAAGGGGCAGAGCAAGTTGTCGTGGTGAGATTTAAGTTGTGAACTTCAACTACTTCAGCTGGATAGGCACAAACGCTCTAGATGTTTGTTCGCATTTAAGGAATCGCTTATGTCCAGTCAGCTCTCACTGACTCCTGTCCTAGGGGGCTGAAGCCAACTCATAAAAGACTTAAGGAGTTACTGCCCGACAGCCAAATTTCTATAAGTATTTGTGAATGACAGGCACAAGCGTGTTTACGCGTCAGCGGGGAGAGCACAGGACTGGCCTGCGCTCAGTCGCAGTTTAATCACGGAGGGCTAACGGACACGCTCAGCAAATGCCGCCACTTCACCTAAAGGCACTTTAAACCAACTGTATACCCAAGTCCTAAGGGTTCCTCTCCAGGTTCTACCACAGTTTGATGGACAAAGCTTTTAATCACAGCTGTAATTAAATCCAGGCAACTTTCTTCTTGGTTTACATCCATACGGTCCCTGTTTCAGCCCACAGAGATTGAACCACCTTACCTGATCAGCTGGTCAATGGATTGAAAGGGATAGCCTCGTATTCTTACAATAAGAACGTGCCCGAGAATCACTTCTCGGCCTTGACACATAGGAAAGACATGACATACACAATACAGAGCTAGGGAAACTGCTGAATAAGGATTCCAGATACCCAGGACTCAGGCCCCACTGACCTTCAAAACCATGTAGGAGCCCAGCTGCTCTTTCTGTAACTGCAAGTGAGACAGGAGGCATATGTTCGAAGATACTTCTTTGGATTTACTTAGGAATTTAGGCTGTACTTTTTTACAAGCTTCTGAAAAATATTACCAGAGGCTCCCAAATTCACATTTTCATCAAGATCAGCCTTCTCCTCCCAGCTTCCCATCTGGTTTCAAAGCTACAGAAAACAGCAATGGATGTTCACATGCTTTTAGACTTGATCCACCCAATCACACCATGCAGATCAATTAGGCTACGCTCAAGCCAGCGATGCCGAGACCATCCCTGAGGCATTCCGCATCTCTGTTGTCAGAGAGGTGACCCTGTCAAGGTTTATTCTGAGTGTGATGTGTATCGGATGGAGTACCGCATTGGGGTCAACCCAGGACAGACCCACATGCCTTAGACAAGCTCCCTTCCTTTTTACATGGCTACGGGGAGGTACAGCAACTCATCGGAGGGGGACAAAGGCAGGGTCTCCCTAGAGATGGGAATGGTTATAGCACACAAAGGCCACTTGGTCTCAGAGCCATAATAGCATTTCAGAGCTCTAGGATACCACTGCAATCAGAGAGCAAGCAAGCCCCACAGGCACAAGTCTCCTGGGCTAGGAGAGCAGCAGCAGCTGGGGAACTTGCTTATCTCCAGCCCTCAAAAAACTAAAGCGAGAGGCGCCTCAATCACTCTGCAGCAAGAAATAAGACTATGGGCAGTCTGCTCTGCAACTAGCACTTAAATTCACTTTTCTTTAAGAAAAACCACACTGTCTGGGCAGAACCAAGGGCCCCTACCATTGCCCACCCTGCAGCACTGGGACATCTTTTCGCTGATGGCCAGGGCACTCCACCTCGAGAAAGCTGTTGTTTCATTGCTACAAACTTAGTCACGTACGACGCGTGTATATATGGGATTTCTCCAAGGGAAAGCAGATGCGTTGGGAAAACAATCCCACTGAACAGATCGTTCCCTCCTATCTGCAGCACAGCATCACGGAGGCTCCACCGTGCTCCCCAACCTCCCTCTCGAAATGGCAGCAGCAAGGCAAGAGCACCGGTTTCAGTGGCGTCTGCGGGAACCACCAACCCACATGGAGGCCATCAGCTGCCACAGCCAATAGCTGCTGATTTCAAAGCAAGATGTTATGCTTGACGAGCTATTAATAGTATCCTAAAGTCACCTGAGACCGCATCCTCTTATCTCAACCATCACCCCTCCCCCAAAATACCTAGGGCATCACAACCTCATATTGCTCTCTGTTCTACACCGGCACCTTCTTGACACCCCATCAGATGCTCAGTATCTGTTTCACCTAGTTGGTTACACACAGCAAAGACAAACCGCGCTACAAGAAAAGGATGCAGGAGCCACACGAACAACAAGTCTGCCTAGCACTGTAGCTGGATGCCAGCAAAATCCTCTAAATTAAGGCAAGGCTGATGAGCAGCGTCAGACACTGCAACTCATCCAGGGGCCACAGCTCTTCTTTTGTCTTCTGTGTTCTCTGTTGGTCAGTGGCGGGCAAGAAACACTTTGGCCCAATGGCATCAGATGGCAGAATAGGTGCCTCCCCAGCACTCTGCACGGACGAAGGGAAGGATTCTGGATACGACCCCGGGAGCGCACACACGGCTCAGCACAGCCCCGCGCAGCCCAGGAGCATTGCTGGGCTGCCAGAGCCAGGTGCTGCACGGAAGCATCACCCATCACTGCCGGCATCCCACTCGGTGGCACCAGCAATGACAGAGGCTGGCAAGGGGGGCCCCTGGGGAGAGGGTTGCTACAGGAAAGCTCGATCCGTCTTGCAGCATCAAGCACAGGATGTGAACTCCCTCTGTATTAATCCCCTCCCCACGTGCCTGCAAAAACAGAGTGTCTTGTGACTGAGTAAAAGATAAAGGTCACAGCAAAACCAGCAGGTTTCACAAAAAACAGATAATTCTAAAAGAAAAAAAAAAAAGCTTTGTTCATTTCAGTGAATCTGAGTCAACTTTTCATCTATGTTTTTTGTGAAACTCATCCGGCTTTCAGTGACCTTTCTCAGACAGGTGCACAGCACTGCCAGTCTGATATTGGAAGTTAAATGCATCATCACACAACACGATGAAAGGAAACGGGCCGGGCCCCAAGTGCTGGATCTGAACATCGCTCAGGCCCGTGTCCCAGAAGACTCAGACTCAAAATGCGATCTATAGGCATGCAAAGTCTCTGCACTTCCAAATCTAATCTGCCGGTAGGAGTGCAGACGTCCTGATTTCACATGGGATAGAGCTGATTTTCTTCTTAGTAGCTAGAACAGCACTGTATTTCGGCTTCCGTGCAGGATTTGGCGTGAGAAGAATGTTGATAACATACCGATGTTTTTAGTTGTTGCTGAGAAATCAAGGACTTCTCAACTTCCCGTGCTTTATCAGCATGCAGGTGCACGAGAAGCTGGGAAGGGACACAGCTGGGACAGCTGACCAAAGGCATAGTCCACGCCCTATGACACCACGCTGAGCATATGAAGCTGCGGGAAGGAGGAAGGGAGGCGGGGGACATTCAGAGCGATGGCATTTGTCTCCGTTACACATGACGGAGCCGTGCTTTCCTGAGGATGGCTGAACACCTGCCTGCCCACAGGAAGTGGTGAATGAATTCCTCGCTTTGCTTGCACAGCTTTTGCTTCACCTAAGCTGTCCTTATCTCAGCTCGTGAGTTTCCTCGCTTTCACCCTTCCGATTCTCTCCGCCATCCTATCTATGCGGCAAGAACGCAAACACAGTCTTGAAATTTCTATTTCTAAGGGCCTCACAAGCGCTTGACTAACCCAAAATGAGTGACATAAGACAACATTGCAGAAAAACCATCAGCAAGCTGAACAGCACCTATCTGAAGCCCATCCTGGATATGCTGCAAACATTTGGCTAATCTGTTTAGCGTGGCTTGCTTTCTTTTTTTCCACTCCTACTTTAAAGGAGACAGAGGATGATGAACTTAACGGCAGGAGGAAAACACCATGAGAAAACGTTGCTTCCTTTGCAGATGAGCTGTTGAACTAAAGACACTCTCGTCGTGATGCCTGCAGCATCCTCTGGTTTGTTTTGCATCTGCCAGGGTAAGATCAGAAGCTGGGTTTTATCGCTAGCATTACCTCCTCTCCAGGGGACGGTACTGTCTCACATCGGTTGCCACAGAAGTAGCACCAAGGAATTAAAAGAGACAAAACCCCAAGGCAAGACATTTCATGGGAAATCTCTCAGCATCTTTACATAGTAAAACGTTCGCCTTTCTAACAAGAGCTTTAATTCCATTCCTATTTCCATAGGAAAGCTCTTCTCAGACCGAGTCTCCATTCTGGGCGATTTCAATCACCAGTTTCTATTTCTTACATCCAAGCGCACGATTCCTTCTGTTTGTGCCCCTCCCCAAGCCGTTTTTGCTTCCTGGGGTACCATTTTGTAGCAGAGCTGCAGTCACCTTCTCATCTAGGGCATCCTCTTTCCTATCACCCTCCCACCACCGCTCAAACACCCTGCACACCTACCAGCATCACCAGCACCGGGTGCCATTACCAACGCAACGTGCGATATTTCTGGCTATGAAATGCTTCAGCAGAGGAAGGGGGGAAACTTTGCTTTGCTGACTAATGGGGTCAGGCCTCCTTGAAGACCCTTCTTTGCGGTTTAGCTGGCTTGCTAACTTACTGTCATAAGCTCAGCAGCATTCAAGCAGAGAGGTGAAGATGCAGTTAAGAAGCATGCATACACCAGAGAGATTCAGACAGCCTGCAAGTTACTGTAAGTGTGCTAGGAGGACCCTGTTGTGCACCAGTTCCTGTTCTTAGGTGTTGCAGTCTCTAAACAGCATCTCAGTTCATCAGCTGTACCACATTATTATCATCCTGCTAAGTCAAGAGAGATGCCACTTCTGAGCCTACGTGATTCGCGATACTTCTCTGCAGATGCACTGAACTCAGCTTCTCACGGCATCTAGCTCTAGTACAACCCAGCGTAGTGGGACATCCCGCACCCGAGAGAGATACCGCAGAGTTTGGACCAGCAGCAGCGCGGTACCTCAAAACTACATTAGCGCCCACTGGGCCCAGGCTCTGACACAGCCCTGTGCCTGACTTGCAATTTAGAGAAACTGGTGTTCCTGCAAAGTTTCCTTTGTGTCATTTGCTCTGCCATCTTTTAGCAGAAAACACACTCGCTCAACACCATGTTCCAATGGCAGCATCGTGCCTGGCCTCTCCCACTCATATGTCGTGGCCGGTTTGGCAGCTTGGGACACTTGTGTCTGCCTTCTTTTTTTTTTTTCCTTAAGACACACAGCATGGGCACCAGCAGAGCAAATGTCTTCAAAGCCCCCACACTGTGGCAGGTCAATACCAGGACTCTGAATCTTTCAAGATTCAAGCACTGCATCAAACCAATGGAGAGGTGATAATTTGGCAAGTGAGGAATGAGACTGGGGGCCCCCCAGTAACTTCAAGCTACCCAGCGGTTACCATCTAACCCTGGAGAACTTCATCCCATACTGCGGGTGGCTGGAGTGCGCAGCAGCTCAGTACGAGGACCGTACCTGGTGGGGTGTCTCCTGGGGCTGCGTAGTAGCACTGGGCTCCACAGCACCTGCTTGCAGCAGCACCTGGAGACCACGCACCCACAGCTCCAGCAGGCACAGGGACCCTGCAGGTCAGCTTCTTCCAACCTGATCTTCTCAGTGCCTCTCCGTGGTATTTACGGACACCTCCTGAGCAAGGCTCACACTTGCTTGTGAAAGTGCACTCACTGGTGATTCAGAAAATCAAAAGCATGAGGGCCGCATGAGCAGTGCTACATGTAACCACAAACCACATCAGAGCCAGTCAACCAGCTCATATGGTGGGAGAAGCTACAGCTCTGAGCTTGCTTTGAAAAAGTAGGCTCAGAGGAACCCTGCAATCAGAGGAATCAAAGCATTTTTAGGCACTGAAAGAAACGTCTGAACGGCAAAAGAGTGAATCCATCAGACTGGCAAAGAAATGGCTACGATGTTCAGCTCACACGGAATTTCAGCTGGTTCTCCCTCACAGCAAGGCTCCTGGGATGAGGACTAAGTTTCCAAACTTGTCAATAGAAAGCTGTCAGCCAAATAAGCAGCTACTTTAGATAGGAGCACATCCAGACTTGCTCAGCATCATGTTTCAGAAATGACACAACCACTCAGTGCGGGACACGGGGTGTTAGAGGTTCTGACTCACCTTACTAACGTTGTTAAGGTTTTCACACCCACGGCTGGTTCTGACCCCTTGATTTCACAGTGGTGTGAAACGAGTCTTGTCAGGGCTGGGCATTACCCCAAGCTTAGGGGCTAGGCATACACCTTCTGTTAACGTAGACNGACTCACCTTACCAACGTTGTTAAGGTTTTCACACCCACGGCTGGTTCTGACCCCTTGATTTCACAGTGGTGTGAAACGAGTCTTGTCAGGGCTGGGCATTACCCCAAGCTTAGGGGCTAGGCATACACCTTCTGTTAACGTAGACGGGAAGGCCTCACAAAGGCAGCTGGCGGATGCAAATTCTCCCACCTCCAGCTCTTGATCTCACCTTAACCCTCCGAGAAGCATTTTCCCTTGGCATCACCTTCTCCACATGGAGGTCACCTCACTCGCATATGGCGGAACAAGACTGGGCTTACAGCAAGGAAGTGTGAGCCTGGGTGATCTCCTCGATTCCTCTCCCATCGCCAACGAGACCGTCGCTGTGGCAGCGATGAGGCCAGGCCATAGGAACAACAAGTCCCTTATTCAGTAGTTACTGAAAAAAATCTCCTTAGTTGGGAATAAGAAAATACATCTCTGACAGGGCACCGCATATTATCTCCCCTCCTTGGCTCTTTGCTGTGCTCTTACCTCCCCCTATTTCCTCTCCATGCTCTGTCTTCTACCGGCTTTGTCCCCTCCACAACCTGGAAGTGCATCCAGCTGAGTCATTGGGAAGAGAACAGAGGCTCGTGTGGTGCTGGAACACAGACTTCTACAAAGAAGAAAGCTCAAAAGCAAGGACAGATACAAATCTGAGAAAGGAAGGGGCACTGGCAAAAGGATCAGACGCTTCTGAACTTCCCTGGCATTATGTCACAGTTCTGCTCAGCAAGGAACAAACCCCGGCCTGCCCGTCGCACAGCCTACTGGGGCGCCCACCGGTTTCAGTGCTGGAAGAGGGCATCCTGCCCCGGAGCACCTATGAAACTGAAGCCGTTTTCTCTCTCGGCTGCTGAGAGGCCTCCGACTGGCAGCTCCCAGAGAAAGCAGCTGTGTCGCAGACTCCGAGTGCTCTCGTGATATTCTGCCAGCAGCGTCCTGCACAAAGATTCAGAGCTGAGCGAGCCTCAGTTCCTGCCTTTCCAAAGGGTGCGTCAGGCACTGGCTGGAGGCTTCCACTCCTCCGAGAGGCAAAGTCTCCCATCGCCTGCTCATATACTTACTCTGCACCCAGCTGCAACCTGTTCCTGCCGCTAGCCAGTCAGGAGGCTGCAGCAGAAGATGCCATTTTTCTTGCTCTTAGATCTGGATACAGAAAGCAGTCTTGTGCTTCCAGACAGCGCAATCAGTGTTAACAGCCCATCTGTTTGGCTCAGGAATAAATCCAGGGCTTAGAGATTTAAAAGCCTGAACGACTACCTGCTCGGTTCCAAATACATCAATCCACAGAGGTTTGAAAGAAAGTTATTAAAAAAACCCAAACAACTTCGCAACCAGGCTGCCAAAGGCTACGTGTACCCACGCTGTCCGTGCACAGCATGCAAACTCCTGGTTTGACCCAGCCCAGCTGCAAGGTAACCAGCTGAGCCTTAGCTCTGCCTTCACAGGGCTCCGTGCTCTGTCAGAAGCGCAAGAATTCATGTTTTCTTTCCTAGGAAAGAAAGACGGTCCCCTCCCCTTCCCCACACAAGCTGGTGAATGTGTCTCCTGGATTCAAAAACAGGCACAACAGTGAAGGGCACGTAGGATCTAGCAGCGGTGTCTTCCCTGAAGTGTGAATTCTCGGGTTTCCTCAAAGGCTACATCAGAGCTTGACCAATACCACAATTTAAGGATTTAATCAACCAGTTTGGTGACTATCTGTCCAAACTAATTTCAAGAGATTGCCTTGCTAACTGGAATTAAAGGAAAAAAAAAAACCCAAAACACAAAACCAGAGGATCCCCAAGAGAGATGTGCTCTGCTCCATATTTTGCAAATGCTGACCCTGGAACAAACGCTGTTGAGCAATACCCCGGTTGGGCGCAGACATCTGTAGGCAAGATCTTCCTGAAAGCCCAAGCTTCCTTCAAGAAAAGCCGGAGAGATGCGTTCTTTTAAAAGTAAGGGCAGGAGACGGGGACAGCGTCGCCCCATGACTCCCTTTCCTCATTCACACCCTGCGCTATGGCTCCGATGCCCCCATGCCATACACCCCAGCCTCCTCTGGCTCATCTGCAGCCCACTCTGCTTCTGGTTGCTTCACCCTGGGCGCTGCTGGCTGGTGCAGCGAGGAGGAGAGCGTGGGTCTGACAGCTTCAGGGAGCACATCCGCATTCCTGGGAATCGTGGAAACACGCACAGCACTGACCAGGTCGCGCTCCCAGCCAGAAAGAGCCTCCAGCCACATCCTGACAAAGTCCCTTGACTCTGAGACCTCATGCATGGGTCTGGTATGACGCAGTACAAGGAGCACAACACGCAGTAACAGTTTTCCCATAGCCGCACCTTCCTCAGCCTTGTTGTGCTCCCAGAGCTCCCAATTCACACGGGCGGGCCCGGGCGCAGCCGCGGGTGGTTCACGGGCCCATTCCCCGAAGCCACGGGTGCCCCTTGCACTGGGGCTTGCACAGTCCGTTGCATATCGCCACTTCCTATCGCTTCTCCGCACAGCCAGCACGAGGAGGGTGTTCTGCTCCTCTATTGCCACATTAATTAATCTCTGCCTTACACAATCCTCACGCATTTTGCGGTTCAGGGCTTACACTCAAGCTTAGCCACTGAGCCTTCTGACCCCCCCAACGCATCAGAGACGTCAAACGCCAGATGTGCCGTGCGAGGAGACCGCTTGCCCCTCGGAGCGGTCTCCTGAATCTCTACCGCAGGACTGAGCATCCCAGGCAGGCTAAGGCAGTGCTCCAGCCTGGGCTGCCAGAGCCGGAACAAGGGACGAGGTAGGACGAAGCAGAGCAGGAAGGGTCGATGTCAGTGCGCAGAGGTGGCAAGGATGGGATCTGGGGAATGAGGGACTGCTGCTGCACCGGGCCAGGCTGCAGCAGGTCCAGGCTGCCTCAGGACCCCTTCAGGAAGGGGACAGCAGGATCCACCCTCAGGTGCGGAATCTCACCTGAGCTCTTTCCAGCAGGCTTTGAGGCCACCCTGCTTTCGCAGACCTTCCCTGCCCTCTAGTGGGTTTAGGGGAATCGCAAGAGAGGACAAGCACTGGGAGAGCCTCTTCCTCCTCCTCTGCCTCCCCAGCAGGCAGGTGGGCAGCTGCTCTCTGCTGCTGGCAGCACCCTACCTTGCAGGGGTAAAGCAAAGCAAGCTGCTTTGGCAGGGAAACGCAGCTCTCCAGGGTAGCGCAGAGGTTCAAGCGACGCCCGAGGACTGGGGGAGCAGAGATGCACGCTGCTCTGCCAGCGGGGAGGGCCGGGCTCCTCCTCACCACCTTGACCTCTCTTTCCAAACAAACAGACCTGCGAGCCCTTTCTCAAAGCAGTCACTACGCTCAGAGACACGGGGCTGCCGACATGGTGTGGAGAGACCCACTGGAGCGTGGAGCTTTAAAGAGTTTCTAGTTCCCTCTGTAGCCCGGTATATTTGAAAGGTCCTTGATACACAGCTTTCATGCCCACCTCCTAGGGAAGCTGCAAGCTGAGAAAGCACCTTCTTGCCAGTGGAAGCACAACTGTACCAACCTCTCACGCAGCAGAGACTGAACCGTAGCACGGAGGCAGTGTCGAGCCTGCAACTGGAAGGATTCACTGCAGGCAGAGAGTGAAAGCCTCTCTTTTACCGTTAAGCAAAATAAGCTGTCTTGGCAAGGGACAGATTTCACTGGGGTTGCGGGGGCTCCTTGCCAGGAGCTCCGACCGCAATGGCAGAGCACGTCCCAGCAGAGTGCCCTGAGCTGGCAGCACCAGCCTGGCCTCCGGCTCCTGCAAGCCACCTCCTGGGTACGCACCAGCCACTCTGCTCTGCAGGGTCCACCTCTGACCCCCTCCTTCGCCGCCACCCTTCTGTACTCTGCACAACACTGCAATTTATCAATGTGCACTCCATCTCTGCTGCTCGTGAGCCAATAAACTCATAAATCACAGCTGGGCCCGCTGCTTCTCAAGCCCTGGTTTATACAGACATCTAGCGGTCTGTGCTCAAACTCCACCAGCGCCACGATTTATTTGCACCGTCAAAGTAAAACCACAACTGATTTGCGTTGCCCATCCCTGCGACGGACACTGCACGCGCACACAACGAAACGGCACGTCCCAAAGAGCTGCCGATTAACTAAGGTCATTTAGGGAACCCACGCCACCAACCAAATACTTCCAGATCAACCCAGCGCTCCGGCCATCTTTGAGAGGTCAGCCCTTGCGGCAAGAGGAGAGAGCACACAATCCGTACGATGAGAGTCTGGTAAAATCTCTGTGCGTCTCTCCACACCAGAAAAGACAGAAGCAAATGTCACAAAGCAGTGTCTCACCAACAGAAGTCTTTGAAAATCCAAAGTAAAAGAGCACAGAGGGGTGACAGGAAGCCTGGTGTGCACCTGTTAAGGGGGATTTCAGCAAGTGTAGCTCCTGCGGTGGCACCACCGCGGGCAGTGCCTACCAGCCCAGAGAAGGACCCTCGCCTCTGCCATCCCATGGGCAGCTGTGTCCTGCAGGGGGTTTCTCAGAGGACTCTCACGGACCTGGAACCTGACAGCTTTAAATAGCCTGTATTTCCCTCTGTGGCCCAGCACGCTTGAAAGGTCCCCTATACGAGCTTAATGCTTGTCTCCTAGGGAAACTGCTTGCCGAGAAAGCCGCGTCCTGCAGGGCATGCTCCAGGCATCGCGTTCAACCTCATCCCCTACCACACTGCTGTGACTTTTGGCAGTGATGCCCCGGTGGGATAAAGAGCCGGTGCTGAATTCACATGGAGCTAGGTGTCTTTGAACAGAGTGAATGCTGAATAATGACAGATCTTGCTTAAAAGTAATACGCGCATCACCTTGTCAGATGCCTTTGAGTACCCAAACCAGGCGGTTTCAGCCTTATTTGTGTTTCTACCCTTCCACTTGAAGACATGGACAGCCTGTCTCCGCCTCCAGCATACCCAGAAGACAGTAAACTCCGTCTTATTTCAGAGTTCCTTACACAGGATGGCTGGGGGAGCAGATGGGAGTGGCTGAAGGTTCACACCAGTAGGGGTTCAGATCGTTTACAATCTGACAGCCGTGAGTCACCACCTAGGTACCCAGGAGGGACAAGAGAAGTCCCAAACATCCACAGTTCTGCCAAACAAAGCAAAAGCTCCCCAGGGAAAAAGAGTCACGAGGGATCAGGGCTGCCCCGGCAGCAGTGTGTATGCTAGAGTCTGTGCCCACAAACTATCTTGGTTTTCTGAAGTTCCGATTTAAATCGAACGTAATGCCAAAACGGAGAGATAGAAAGCCTTCCCACTGCTCCTGCAGGCCCTGCTCCTCCTCCCACCGTGGTCTGGACCTTCTCCGTCAGGCTCTCCCCTAGAGCATCCTTGCCTTGCTCTGCACAGAAACGCCGCGACGCCATCCCACGCGTCACAGCGCACGGCTGCTGCAGAGGAAAGGGTTGGAGTAGAGGGCAGAAACGCAGGCAGCCTCAAAGGGCAGCGTAGCACAAAGCAGGAAAGAGAAAAGCCACCCCGGGAGGAGTCCCCACCTGCTCTGTGCAAAGGCAACCCAGTCCCAGGCTGCGGCTGAGGAGATCAGCTCTTTGATCTCCAGAGCACATTTGAATTTGAGGCGGTGGGGATGCCCCTGGAGCTGCTGTGAGCAGCATTTGAGAGGTGCCCCACCACCTGCGAAGCTGAGCAGGAACTGCTGTTATCAGCCCTAGTGAGATTATCTCTTGGTTTGCTGGAGGAGTGACAGCGTGAGTCACTCGGCGGTGGGAGGGTGGTTTCTTCGTGTGCTTATTGGAGCGGCCAAAACGCGTGGGCAGGGTAAAAACAATGCAGATGCGAGTGATTACGGGGGCAGGCAGAATCACCAGGGTAGCATTTTTCCTACTTATTTGGGCACATCTAACTCATCGCATCAGCACGCAGAACTGCCTGCACCGCTCCCCTGCCCTGCGCCAGGGCTGGTAACGCAGTGCCTGTGTTCGGGGTCCTTGGGCCTGCTCCAGTGCCACACTGCCCCTGCCATCAGCATTTCTGCCACTACACAGACTTACTGCCCTTTCTTTCTGCTGAGCAGTGAGGAAGCCTCCATATGTTCCTCTAGGGACTTCACTCGATAGCAGACTTTCCCTCTTTGCAGCCTTCAGCCCAGGGCAGGATGAATTGGGGACGTTTCTCATGCCAGGTGCCACTTTGGGCAGTGAGGGCACAGCAAGCTCTGGGCAGGCAGGCGGTGCCATCCAAAGGAGCTGCTGGCTCACTGGGAGGGCAACATTCATTCCCCCACGCTCTTGACGCCAGCCCTGGCTCAGCCAGCAGGACCAACAGCAGCAGGACCAGGCCCCCCCGCCCCGACACATGCCCCTTTGGAGCACAGGGTGAGACACAGCCACAGGAACCAACTCACACCTTGCTGGTACAGCCCTTCACCGCGTCCTTGCTCTCCCAGGGCACGGCTTTGCTCACTGCTGGCCTAAGACATAGCTCCCGCATGGGGAGAGAAAAGGGCCATATCTCCTTTCAGACACAACTCTCCTGCTTGCCCCTCCACACACCCTCAGACAAGGGTCACCTCATCAGCTCCTCCTCACTCCGTGCCTGCTGGAGTGTAACCATTTGGGAAGAGCAAAAAAAAACCCTTCCCAGGACAGCCCAGTAGCTGCAGTCGGCAAGCACAAACCTCCACACCAAGGTATCAACGCACCTCTCGCCCCACCCAGAACAAAACCACACACGCAGTAATAAAGCCCACGGCACGTGAGCCAAGAAGGGCTGCGCTCCGTGGCGCCGGCCGGCCTTACCGCTGCCCTGCATACCCACCACCTACACACCCAGCCCGAGCGGCAGCATTTGCACCACCAGCAGCCATGCTCGCAGACTCACCGTTCTACAAATAAACACACCAAGGTCAGAAACACGGTGTAAAACCTCCGAGGAAAAGGCATCGCAAGAATATTCCTGTCCTAGAGTTCCAGCTAGCACAGCGATCTTGTATCTTCACGGACAGTTTTGCAAATGATTTGAAAAACCGACTCCCTTTACCAGCCAGCATGGGAAAGCAACTCACTGGTGAGGTTTTTGAAACAAATCCTTAAATGAACAGCCTTCCGATAGCCGGGAAATAGGAAACATCATGTTATCCCAAACCTGGCGACAAACACGCGTCCCTTGGCAAAAAGCCAAACGAGTAAGCCCGGGCAGTTGCAATGCTTTTGCCTAAGCAGGGAGTTTAGAGCAGGACAGGAGGACCTTCAGAAGGGACACGGTATTCCTCTCAGTTAAAAGCAACTCCTTTCATACATGAAAAACAACAACTCTGAGACAAAACCCCTCCACTCGCCGCATCTCAGAAGCGGCGTAAATCACTTCAACGCGGAAGGGAATGCGAGGCATGGAGAGCGCGCTGCAAGGAAGGACGCAAGAGCCTTCGTCACTCAAAGCCTTTCAAAAGCCTTGCCAGGGGCTTATGGAAGGACTCCTCCCTCTTTCCAGCCTCACTCAACCACCCTGGACGAGTGCAGCTTACACAGGTGCTAGAGCAGGAAGGCCTCCCTCTAGGCACGGCTTTGAGGTCCCTGGCAGGAAGGTGCTCAGCCTTTGATATTCAAACAAGCCAAGCAGGGAGCCCTTGATAGATTCATAGAATCGTTTAGGTTGGAAAAGACCTTTAACATCATCGAGTCCAACCGTTAACCCAACGCTAAACCACGTCCCCGAGCACCACATCTACACGTCTTCTAAATATCGCCAGGGATGGCGGCTCAACCACTTCCACGGGCAGCCTGTCCCAGTGCTTGAGAACCTGTTTGGTGAAGGAATTTTTCCTAATACCCAATCTAAACCTCCCCTGGCACGACTTGAAGCTACGACGGTTACAAACAAAATGAAAACAAGCGATGGAGAGGTTTTGCATTTCAGTCCCCCAGTGCAGCTAATCAACACACACCCCGTTTCCTTGCCATTCCCCAGCCCCACTGCAGAGAGGGGGCGGCTGGAAGCACGCTCAGCAGAGGCACGACAAGGCAAGGCACGGCACAGCGGGAGTTCAAAGTCCTCTTTATACAGGGGCTGCTGCCAGCTAGCTCTGGAGCACCAGCATGCACCCATTTCTTCTGAAGCCTGCCGCTGCTTCGTTTTGGGTGCAGGCCAGAGTACAGAGAAGCCCTGGGTTCGAGCGAACGGCCCCTTCGCTGCTAGACCCCGGGGCCGCACTGATCTTCAGAGGAGGCACCAGGGCCGAGTGGGTAGAGCTGTTCTCCCCTACACCGGGTCACGTAACCAGCATGGTGGTGGTGGTGGTGGAAAAGGAATTATTTTCTTTTATGTCTAATGGAAAGACCTGCTGAGAGTACCTTATCTCACCAGATCAGCTTTCAGAGGGGAAGCATCTGTACTACGTCGCTTCTGATCAAAAAGCGCCTGAGAGAGCTTGAGACAAACCGCCCAGAGACGCCCTCCAACACTGCTCCTAGACTGCAACGCACACCAGGCAAGGCACCCAACCCAGCCCTGCAGCAGGACCCCCTCCACACCACAAGGCTGCAGACTCCCTCTCCCCCCTTACCTTGCCCAGCGGTGTCCGCAGCCAGCTCCATCCCGTGCCTGCGGTTGCTCTGCTCCAGTCCGGTGCATCCCAGTCTGCACCAGTGGCTTTATGGCAGGAGAGCTGGGAACGCTCCGGTTGAGTTGCCGATGTCGGAGGGCAGCCTTGCACATGCCTGTTTAGTCACTTTGGCCCTCACGTGTCCGGCATCGACCCGAGGGAGAGCCAGTGCTCAGAGGTACAGGAAGGGAGCACAGATCTGGTCAGGTAAAGCGACTGAGACTGATTTCACAGGTGGTTTCCTTTCTTGTAAACACTTTTTGATCCCTGTGCAACCGCTGGTTAGCCGAGCCTTGCTCTCGCTCCTTTGACTGCATTTTCCTGTATGAAAAAATACATGCAGGATTTAAGGCTGTGGTTGATGACCGCAGAAGAATATTTTCATGACTGCGGTCCCAAAGGCTTCAGAGGTACCTGCTCCCAAGGGAAAACTCGAGGAGGCCTGCAAATACGGTGATATGGAGCTGCGCGTTAGCCAAGGCCCCAGAGAAAGCTTCCACCACTTTTGCACTAGGCAGCGTAAACGGGAGTTCAGACTTTAAGAGCCAAGGTGCACAAACCCCTCTGCAGTCCAGGTACCAGCGACATAGGAGGGAACCAGACCAGTCCTTGCTAAATATGATTTTGCTGCCTTCAGATTTTGTCCAGCCTCTGCCTCACCAGCCGTCCCAACAAACCACCACAGATGCGATTCTGAGCATTCGCACCAAGGCTGCAGTAACTACAGAGCACCGCACGAGCTCCTGGGTCGGACCCAAAGCCCCCCCCAGCCTCTGCCCCCTCTCTAGCACTACCCCATAACAGATACTTGGTGGATTATTAAGAATACCACCTCCTGCTTTTGAAGCACTCTCTCAGCTACCAGAGACTGATTCGCACAAAGCCAGGGCGCTGCCAAACACGCATAGCAAAGCCCAAGCTAGTAGCAATTCCCTGGGCCTAAGCAGGAACTCAGAGTTTAAAGCACAAAAGCAGAAGAAAATCACACAACCTTACCTCTCAGCCAGCACAGCACAACTAACAGACCCCCCCACTCCCCTTTACACTGCTTTAAGTAATTTGCCTAATTAGGGCAATTAACATTTGGCTGAACCTTGTTCTCCACACAGGTGTGAGGATGCCTCACCTCAGAAGTCCTCAGGTTAATCACCTCTCCCTGTGCAAACCAGGTGTTTCATTTTTCACCCAGATTAGGCTGTTTTCCACCAGTGCGTCTCAGGTCCTTCTCCAGCAAGAGGAAAAAGCTTTCTGTGTTTTTCCCCGAGAACGGTAGTCAGGACCCAGAATTTAATTTCTTCTCAGCAATTCCTTAAACGCTATGGTTTCAGTTGCAGTCTCACTACAAGGTAGATGCTGCAGAAGTTGGCTAAGAGGTAGGAGGATTTAAAGTCACTCACCGCTGCCTTTGGCCTCTGCTCCAGCCCAAAGACTTCTCTGCTACCTGCCACGGGTGAGCCAGGAGGAGTCGAGAGCTTCCATCCCAGAAAGCGGTTTTGTATCATACCAGAGGGCTGCAACCCTTGAGCTGGGGTTTGCAGCGACAAATGATTCAGTGGCAGTTGCACACCCAGGAGCAGGTCACCTCCCAGGGCCCCCTTGTTCCCTATTGTGCTGTTACTTGCTCGTCCCCACATTTTCGCAGGGAGAATTTGCTCAAGGACGTCAGTGATCTGGAGGCCCTCTAAGGAATTTAAACTGCTTTTAGATATCTTTTTGCTGTCCCTTTAGAAACAGTCCAGAACCCTGAAGGACTGCAGGCCCAGGTTGAAATTAAAACCCGCGCAAGCCAAGCCCGCAGGCGATAAAGCAGTTCCGGACACCACCTGTGAGCCATTCACGCTATAGAGACAGCGTCAGCGCTTCCCTGCTCTTTGGGTAGGGATTGGACCCTGCTAAGATTTCCAGTATGCTCTCGGGTGTGTCGTTAACTCTTTGGCTGCTGTTACACCTACGGTCAGGTGCCGCTGGTGTGTTCCCAGTCTCTGGAACTTCCCTCTCTGCCAAGGATTCCAAGTTAGCACACGTTTTCTCCCACGACTCTTTCAGACTCTTAGATGCGAGTCCCTAAGCCAGGTCAGAAATCACTGAACAACTTCTTGTTACCGAGAGAGCTGATTTCTCCTCTCGCTTCTTTCCGCTTCTCGCAGCAAGTCCTGCTTACCCAAATAATACAGTCTTTTCCAAGCCTGTGGCAGTTTTGTCATACGTGCTCGACTATTTCAAGGCTCTTTTTTCGCACGCGTAGCAACAAAGCCAACAGCGCCCCATCTCTTGGTAAGGGCGTTTCAGTTAAACAGGTTACCAAAGGCAGAGGAAGAGCAAGGGAAGGCTGCAAACTTTATCCAGGGAAGATTTATCACAGGACGCCTCTTCTGTGCGCTCGAGCCCGTTGCTTTCGCATCAATACTGAGCGCTCTCCTGATGAGCCATCCTAAAACTTTCAATCTGATGCACTTTGTATCACCGTCAGCCCACACGGGCCTCAAGAGACCTATGTGGCAAACCTTCAAATGAGCTGGAAAAGCTCCAGTCACGAAGAAGTTTAGTACCACCTTTTTTGTCTAAAGCTCTGCAGGGCTACAGCTGCATGTAACATCACCGTGTCCAGCTGGTGAACAGTCTCAATAACGCAATACTGGCAATAGACATCTCTAAGTTCTTCGGACTCAGTCAGATGCTTACTTGGATCTTAATCTACTTTTGAGTCCCCTAAGGATTTTGCTTCGAAGATTACTCTGAACTCAGCTTCCCATTTAACGTTCTCGAAGCAATCCAGGCATGGTTTTGCCAAAACCCACTTTCACGCGGTCACGTTTGGTACGCGCGTCCGGAAGTCGCATATTAACGAGTCTGCAAATTCACATGCGTAAAGCAGGGCGCCCATTTAAATTGCGCTCTTTAAGCTTCCCTGCCCCAGTCTTCAAGGCCTCCGTATATTTCATCGCAGCCGTTTGCAAGCTGTCCTGACTTCAGCTCCTTCCCCGCGGAGCGTTTCCTGAGAGCGCTCATCCAGCCGCGGCTGGGAGGCGCGGGACGCACAGCAAAGCTGACTGTCTCTCAGGCTACAAGGTCTGACCTCCCTGCTCCCCCTCAGCAAAGCCCTTTGAGGCTCCTGAGACTCCACCAGAAAATTAAGATGGTGACAGTCCTTTGGAGCAGCGGTGGATCGAGATCACTGCCAGAAGCGTGTAAAACCCTGACGGCTGCCCTGTCCCTGTCCTCAGCAACCTCTGCTTCCTGCCCAAGGTAGCTCGATTTCCTGTAGCTGTGTTTACACGAAACAAAGAGGAAACATTTTCTGTTTGTACCTGCTGTTCTAACAAGCCCCAAACCGTTTATCACGCTCACTACTGTTACGCTCCCTTCCAGGTGGCAGAGAGGCGTCACAGGGGACAGCGGGCCACGGGCACCTACGGGTGGAACAAGCCTGTCACCCCAAAGGTGTCTGGAACGGGGAGGAGCTGTTCAGCCCCTCCTGCACATCCTCTCCTCCTCCCTGGCTGCTGGAGGAGAGGTTCCCTGCTTGAGAGTGTCACCCCGAGAGCAGAGACGTTGCACAGGGGAAGGACAATTCTAGTCTGGGGCTGAGCCAGCGTGGAGACACAGCGTGAGGCGGTGGGAAGGGCTCCCTGCAGAGCCCTCGCCCAGCCTCCTGCGCCAGGCAGCGCTAACAAGGAGGGCAGCGTGCTGGCATGTGCCAGCCCACTCTGTAGTTCCCAGTCCTGGGGTCCCTGGCCTGCGTGGAGCCAGAATCTTTTCCTAGGGAGCGTCCTCCCGAGCTCAGGGCTCTCCGAGGGAGGCTGCGAGTTTTGCAGAGAACGCACACTCATGCAAAATCCTCGCTTTGTAACCACAAGGCATCACTTCTGTCTCCCGGCTGCAGACAAGCTCCACTCCTGGGATTAAGATAAACCCGTGGCAAGCCTGCCAGCCAGCCAGACACAAGCGCCATCCCTGCTCAGGCCCCCAGGGACCCACAACCCACTCAAGGCCATCTCAGGGACAAGACACAGCTTAGATCACCAGCACTTCCTGCCCTCCCCCCCTCCCTCCCCACCAAACACCACGGAAACGTTTGAGCATCACCTCCCACCCGTCCGGGAGGGCAGCGCGGGTGGTCGCCGTGGCCCTGCAGGAGACACCGGACCACTCCAGAGCGGGCAGTACGCCGGCCTGCAGCAGCACGGGGGGAGCCCAGGCTGTGGGTGCCAGGTGGCACCGCTGCACACCCTCAGTGCCGCCCTAAGCGTTCACCCGGTCACAGGGAATGGGTGGGCACCTTGCTCCGCAGCAGGGAGGCAGGAGTTTCTACATGTCCTCAGCTCAGCACAGGCCATGGTGCCAGCGCACTCGGGCCGGGAAGACTCCACCGCCCTTCATGGAAAGAAGTGCCTTATCTCTCCACGAGCCCTCACCACCACCAGATGTGATTCACCCCTCCCAGCAGAGGAGTCATTTGCAGAATGCAAGTATTTATGAATCACCTGTGGGCCTTGCTGTCCCCAGGCTGTTTTGGAAGTATCACACCACGCTCTTACAATGCCGCGCTGCCCTGGTAGGTCAGGGTGCCAACATGGCAGACCACAAGTCCTCCTGGCAGCGCTGCGTGGCAGAGCCAAGGAACACAGGCAGGACACGGGGACACTGGCTTAAGTCGAGTGTTAGTGGTGCGTGTGCCACGGGGCTGGAGCCTGGAGCTGCCCCGCTTACAGCTAGGACTAGCTGTTCAGCTTGCTTTGTGCCGCCAAAGAACTTCTTCATGTGGTTGGAAGACCTGTGGCTTCATTCAGCATGGAGGCCCCTGCCAATCTCCATCCACATCCTGATCCTCCCCGCAAGCATCTGGCCCCTGCCCCTTTTTTCATCTTCCTCCTTTCCTGCAGGGTTATTGTGGCAACACCTTTCCTCTTCTCTGCTCCCCTTCAGCTGAAAACGTCCCTGTAACCATGCCCTCGCTCACAAACTGCGCACCGAGATTCCATTCAGACCAGTGTCCCCAAGGTACCGGGCTCTGAGACAAAGGAGATTATGTCTGTGAAACTAATCTCCCTCATAAAGTGAACGGATGTGCTCTCTGCTCACCCGAGCAGAGTTTGAGGGGCCTCGATAGAGTTCCTCTCTTCTGTGTTGTCAGCCCCCATACCTGCCCTTACCCAGTTCCCAACTCCAGGCGAGGACTCCAGGGCATTTCCCACCCCTCAGCACTTGCCGTGGCACCCTCGTGTCCCGACCTCCCTCCCAAACACATCTTCCAGCTGCTCACCCGACTCACTTCTCTGCCAGGTCCCGAAACCTGGCAAACAGGGTCACCGCAGTGTTCGTGTTCCTCAGCTTCCAGGTCTCGCCTCGTGCCAGCAAAGCAAAGCTCTGCAGCAAAAGAGAAAGATGCTAGAACCTTGCTTACAAGGTATTTGAAGTATTTTTAGAGACCAGCTCTTCCCTCCCTCCAGCACTGGAACGTAGCCGCCTCTGGGTGGGACAAACAGCCCATACAATATTAGCTACTCGGCAGCGTATTTTCATCAGCAGTGCTTCTTTCGGGGCATTTGTAACTCTTTGCACATGCTTCCCGCCCCAGCGCAGGGGCGGCCTGGAGTGCACTAGCAGGACACTCTGCCAGGCACAAGAGGCTCTTCCATGCCGCTGCTTGCAGCGTGTCCTGCACCCTTCAGCTCCGCCAGCCCTTGCCTTAGCCTTTCGGAGGAAACAGCGGCTCCTCACTCCATCATTTTCTCCCCCTCCACCACCAGCCGCGTACCCTCCTCTGCCTGGGCGCAGAGCCACATGCCAGACAAGCGGCATGGAGAGAAGCTGCCTTTAGAGATGTCGTATCAGCTTCAGGCACTGTGGTAGGTGGAGAACCGTTCCGTTTCGGACACTCGCCCACGTGCATACGTGCACAGCTGGCTGCCGCCTGCCAACATTCACAATTTAAGCCATGTTTTGCTTACCATGCACCTCCAGTCAAGCTCACATTCCCCTCATCCTTAGCATTGCCAGCTACTCATTCCAATGCTTTAATATGAGGCGAGTATCTCCCTTTGGGGGGAACATTAAAATAGAGTACCTCCTAGACTTGAGCTCACGCAAACATTAACAGCGGTGAGGGAAAAACAAAAAAAAAAAGGATAACATGAAAAATGTGAGTCATCACAGATTGCCGAGAGGACCTTGGTAACGCTCGTGGCTGTGCACACACCCACCCCACGATGCCACCGTACATCAAAGTACACTAAATGCTGACAAGAAGCATATAAATCATCAAAGCAGATATCAATAAGAAGCATACGTCACCTGGAAAGGCATCGACAAAATGCAACCAGAAATAAAGAGCAAAGAGCAATACAAGGCAGGGTGCAAACCACAGATACAGATTTCAGCCGCCAGCGAAGGCTGCGTGGGAAAACGCTGCCTGGGGACCAAACACTTGCTCTGGGTGAAAAAGGAGTAACTACTCCCGACTACAAAGTTTTCTAATTCCAAAGAGGAAACTGGCTGTGATGAAGGCGGCCCAGCAGTAAATAAAGCACAAGCGAACTGTCCTCTCGTGCTTTTATACCCGCAGTCTCAAACTTCTGCATGCCCCTGATGTGTAAGAGCTTGGTCTCAGGACGTGCGACAGGGCATTGCCAGGACCCCAAGCTAGAAAAAGGGGAAACCAGACCCCGCGCGGTAGCTAGGAAATGTACTTTCTCGCAGCATCCCACTTGGCTACGGCTGTCTTCCCACGCCACACCTCACACGGCTGCTGCAGCCATTTCGGGTGTCAACACCAAGCAAGTGCCCCTGGCATGTGGGGCGCGCAGCGGGCAGGCATCGTGGCCCTCTGCCGCGGGTGCTTGACACCAGTCTGGGGCAGGAGGGTAAGGCACCTCGGAGTTACCTGCTCACTGCCTCGTGCTGGATGACTCTGCTCCACTCTTGCCGGGGAGGCAGCAGGTCCGAAGCCACTCTGCCCTTGGGAGGGAGGGACCCCACCTGCTGCTTACTGGCCGCTCTCCGCTGTTAGGCTTCTCTAGACCCACTCCTAAAATTCCTCGTAAAGCTTCATGTAAGAGACTTTGTACGTTCACCATTTCTTACCTGCTTTTAAGAAGAGGTCAGTTGTGAACCTGTCCCATCCTCAGGGAGGTACCGAGCCTGCCTGGGAAAAGGGCCCCTGACTTTGTGGGGAGGGTAGGGAAAGGAGTCCCAGCGGGAGCTGGACGTCAGCCTGGGGCACAAGGACCAGCCTTGGGGGTGACAGAGACCCGGCTGGGGCAGCAGGGCTGCGTTGGAGGCAAGCTCCTGGCTGCGAGGACCAAGCGGCCCTAGAAGAGTGCTGCGGGGAGCCGTTCTTTGCTTCTGTTTTGTTCTTCCTTGCTCTGAGTGGTCGCCCACTAAAAAGAGGCGTTTCTTAGTTTCTGGTCAGGCTTTCCAGCTGCTAGCTCCGCGTTCACACTGGCAACGCCGTTTTTAACCGACACCGGACCACGGGCCCATCCTCGACGTGCACACAAAGACTTGGTCCAACCTAACACCAGCAGCTCAGGTAGCGCCAGTCAGGAACACAAAACTAACAGAGGTTCTCCGTGCAAGTCCTCCAGGCCTTCTGGTTTTGAGCTTGATGTTGGCAAACTGGCTGCCGTTGGAAATGAAAGTATTACGTCACGGTTATGACGTGATTCTATTCCGTTTCCTTCCAGATGTAAACCCAAAACACTTCAAGCGTCCCGCCTAAATTGCTGACAGCTTTATCTGCTCCGTGGCTGGCTGCAGTTTGTATTATGCTTGGTGCATTTAAGGGGGGTAAAAAATACGTCTATAGACATAGATAGTACTTGTTCATTAAGAATCACCCTCTGCCTTCCCACACAGACTGCAGCCGCTCATTTTTACGTCCCAGCCACAGCCATCTATCTTCTCACAATCCTTTTGCCGTACCTTCGCAACCACGTCTCTTCCGCCCCTAGAACCATTTCCAGATCCTTCTGCGCGCTCCCTGCCCTCCCACAACCGATACGAGGGCGTTGCTCCGTCGCGCTCAAAGGCACAGCCCCGGAGAAGGTCCCAGAGCTCGAGCACGTTCCACGGCTGCACGTTAACACCTTTCTTGCTGGTAACACCTTTCCAGAGCTGTGCCACCGCTGCCCAAGCAGGGCGTTGGGTAACTGTGCCGGGCGCTGCCAGCAGGCGTCCGTGAGGAGAGCTCGGGGCTCGGCCGGTTCCCGCCAATTCCGGCCGCCTCAGGAACGGACCCACAGCTGGGCCCCTCGGCGAAGCCAGTGCTGCCTCTGTGAAAACGTGTTTAAGAAAAGGAAAAAAAACGCTGCCCGGCAGCGAGGAGCGAGGGGAAAAAGCGTGAGAAACAGCCCAGCGACATTGAGAACAGAGGAGGAGGAAGGGGGGGAAGGCACCGGAGGAGGGAACCCCTGCCGCCCCAGGGACACCACGCAGGAGCCGGCTAGGAGCACAGCCCATGGAAGGACCCGCGCCGTGGCAGGGGAACGGTGGGATGAGGGAGCAGTGGCCGAGAGGAGTTGTTACGGGTTGGCCACAGCCCCCATGCCCCAGCGCTGCCTAAGGAGCGGCGAGGGGACAGGCACAGGAGCTGGGAGCGACGGCGCGAAGTCGAGCCCCGGGGGAAAAAGACATGGTGGGGGGTGAGTGAAAGGCGGTGTTTGGTCGTTGTTTCTCACACCCCAAATCTCTTTCAATTGCCAATAAACTAGTCTCCCCAAATCGAGTCTGTTTCGGCAGCGAGGGTAATTGGGAAGCGATCTACCTGTATTTACCTCGAGCCTTTCCGTCTAGTTTTCTCCCCCTGTCATGTTGAGGAGGGGGAGAGAGAGTGGCTGGGTGGCCGTCGGGGTGCTGGCCAGGGTCGACCCACCACCAGTACTGAGCGCTATTTAAATTTCAAGCGTTTAGAGGTGTACGGAGTGTCCGTCTAGCACGTATCACTTCCATACCGTACTCCAGGCGAGAGTCCGAGTACGTTACACATGGCTCAGCCGTGCTTGCCCCACAGACGTAAGCCGCTGGCCCCGTTCGGCACACAGGGACGCCGAGAGGGGAAAAGACCATTTCCGTCCGCATCCCTGGCAGAGAGATATTCGCAGCGCTGACAGGGCCTTTGGAGACCACGACCGCAGGCAGTGGCATGGGGAAGGAGGGACTCCCGACAAACACGCTGCCCTGCTGACCCAGCAGCTCCGCACCAGTCTGGGGGTTTACTGGAAGCGAGCGTGGGGCTTCGCCGCCTGTCGGCTCCCTTTTGCGCCCAGCGAGAGCGCACAAAGGTACTTCAGGTTCGCATTTCCGTGTTCAATGTGCTCTTCGAGACCACAGGAAATAGCACTTTTAAAAAGCAGGGTTACAGGGGGACAGCTTTTTTTTTTTCTTTCTTTTCTTTGAGTCGCAGAGGAAATCAGAAGTAAAGAATGAGAGGAGTAAACGCGGTTCAAGAAAGGCTGAATTTCCAAACCGGTTATGTGAAGCACACAGCTAACGGGCAATTCAGTGATTCTGCAAGAGGTTTTCACACCCCGAGAGCAAAAGCAAAGTGCTCAGCAGTGGCACCAGACTTGCAGAGGATACGAATCACTAGAAAACAGTTGCAAGAAAACAACGGAGAGCAATTTGGTCGCAAGGAAGAGGTCAAACTTTCCAGGAAGGCTATACAAAGAAGGAACAGTTGCTGCCTGAGTGAGGTTCCCGTCACTGATTTAGGGCAATAAACGTTAGCGTCTTTTCTTTAAGCTGTGCCCTCGTTCATATAACCTTACTCTCTCTCCTCAGAGGGCTCGGTGTGCTGATTTAACCTGGCTGTGGGCTGGTGGAGGGGGGGGGGCTCACCGCTCTCTCCATTTCCTTACGCGCTTTTGATGCTGGTCATAACCCCAATACGAGCACTGCGGAGAAACTGGCAAGCTTTTCTTCACAGTGCCCTATAAAGTCACGTGCTAAGCACAGTTTACAGGCAATGAGCTGAAACACAGAGAAAGGAAAGCGCTGCTACCAAGCGCCAATTTTAGGATTTTTTTTTTTTTTCTGAAGGATTCAGTGGTTGCATAGCTTTTGGTGTGCTCTGCATTCAGCCCCAACAGTCCCAAACACCGGTCTTGAGAACGGCAGCCTTGAAGTTTGCCCTTGTGTCCCCGTGTTCTCTTACTTTGCCCCCTCAGTGCATCTTCCAGCTCCCTCCAAGCAATGGGGCTGGACTTTTGCTTACTTAGCTCTGCACGAAGACAAAGGATGGCGGTGGGGGGAACAATTCTGGCTGAAGTGGTGGTTGGACCTCTCAGGCCACGGTCCCTCAGGAGAGAGAGGAATCAGCGCATGGAGGCTCCCAGCGCCACCTGCGGCCACCGGAGCCTGGTACCAGCAGGGATGGGTGCCGTGGGTGCCCTGTTCCCTGCCAGGACGGGCTTGCCCCTGCCCCTCGGTGCAAGGTCCCAAGCCCATTTTTAGGTTCTCCCATGCTTTCCGTTTCTCTCCTCAGCCTGGCTGATGAGCTAACAAAGTAGAAGCTACGAGACCCACAGAAATTACAAGATCCACAGGATGCCTTCTGCTACAACCTGCACCGAGAAGCCTTTTTAATGACATTTCCTAGCGCAAAAGGAAGAAGGGGAAGAGTTCTGCGGCGTGGTTTTCTTTGGCCTCCTAAGCAGACTTGATGCCAATACCCGTCATTGCACTGATACATGTTGAGGGGGGAGGGCACGGAGGACAGGCAGCCCCCAGGCTTTTATCGCAGGCTGGGGAACCATCTCTGCATCTTTTCCATCCTGCGTGCACTGTGGGAGCAAGGACCGCTCGGAGCAGCAAGTTACGTTGGCATCGAAAGGGAAGTCACACATCTGAAGGCTGAGTGCACAGCACTGATACTTCTCTTGTAGCACTGCGCGGATGATCCTGCCAGGTCCGAGACATGTTGATTCTGCGTCTGGGAGGGCACTAGATACAGTGACTACGTGGACACATAGACTAACGGATGGATCACGCCATGTCCTGCCACTGAACTCCCCCCTGTGCAGAATAAAATGCGTATGATGACAAAATAAACACTTGCAGGGCAGGGAGACAGTACCTAAGGGCGGTTCGAGCTGGGTCCAGAAATTACCGTCCTCTTCTCTCCTTCAACAGCCTTGCCTGAGTCACGTCCCTCAGCTGAGCAAGCAGGGTCTCCACAAGATACGAGCGGGGAGTTTCGAGGAAACCTTCAAAAAGAAAAAAAGGCAAACCTTCAAAGCGGTCATTCCCTATCCTCGCTGCAAGCTCACAGAGCAGAGCGGCGGAGGAGCCCTCACAAAGCTCCTGACTCGAGTCCTCGGCACCTCAGACAAACAAGCAAGTGCAGCTGCAAGCAGGAGGCAGAAACGCCCCTCCACCCCCAAACTTCAAAGGCAAAAATAACGTGTTTGCTACGGCTCAGCCACAATAACTCCCTGCCACGTCCAAGCCTTGCATTAGCTCTCAGCAGCAAAGCAGTGCACACGCGCAGCCGCGCGCAGCCCCGCAGGACCGCCTGATAGCCAGGACGCGCAGCACCAATTTCAGAGCCCAGCGGGAGGGAGCATCGCTGAGGCTGCAACAGCACGCTTCTGCTGCTTATTTAAAAGCCAGCCAGCCAGCCAAGCCGCCCTCGCTCAAACCAAGTGCAGCAACGGGATTTGTCTACTGAATAGGCTGAATTTTTCCCAGTCCTTCCCTGTTGAAACCAAAGAGGGAATTAGAGCGAACTACATCGTCTTTTCTTCCTAGTGCATTTCTGATCTTCCGTGATTTGGATTTCTCTTTCAAGACTTTAATGAAAGCCAAATCCTGGATAACCGTTCTCCATGCGGAAACCTTAGCAGGGAACGCAGATTGAGAGCCACTCTGTCAACGTGTCCTTCAGAGCCTGTGCTGAGACTGGGCAGCTCGTACCAGTGTTTTGGTTGACCCCGTGATAGCTGGTAATTGCACGAGCCGTAAACAGATTGCACCCTGGTTAGGGAATTTCACGTGCTTCACACCTCTAGCACGAACAGCTAGCTTGCAGACTGTTTCAGTTAGGAGAGAAAAATCTCCCTCTCCGATGCCTTTTTCTGAAATCTTTTGCCTCTGTGTTGACATAAACCTCAGTAGCGATGCCATGAGACATGCGTGTCCCCGGCACAGGGCTCAGGAGGGCACGCGGTCCAGCTGTGGTAGCCATTCGGGTGGCTCAAAAGGCCAGCGGCTTTTTGAAAAGAGCAAGAAAGAGGGAAAGAGCAAGAGATTTAAATTCTTTCTGACAGTTTGTAAGCGGGGGAGAGAAGCAAATTCTCTGTAGAGAGGGCTGAGCCAAACAGAGCGTGCTGAGGAGTGGTGAGCCAACCGAGGCAGAGGACAGCACGTTGGGTGTTGTTGTTGCACCTAGAACTTTTTGTTTCTTTGCTACCCGTAGGAAAGAGCAGCTTATTTTCAAACGACAGAGAGCCTATGTGCCTGTTCGCTTGACTGCTGATGCCCTGGCAGGGCTAACCAGCCAGACCAGTGCCTACTGGTAGGATGCTAAAGCAGCGTTGCTGGTCACACCGCAGGTCCGGGGCCAGGGAACGCAGCATCTCTTCACACCTCTGCCCGGCAGAAGACGCTGCGAGCAGCCTCCTGCGCCACAGCATGCAGGCCCACATCTCCTGTGTCAGGGCTTCGGTCACGAGCCGGGAACGGAACATTTGACTCTGTATTACCCCGAGAGGTGAATCAGCAACAAGCTGTCAAGCTTTTCTTCTTCTCTCTTTTATTATTTCTTTTTAAATTAAAATCAACAAGAAATTCACATGCAACTTGCCTCCCCTTGCATCAAAACTCCTCCTCCCTCTTTACTCACCTCATCCTCTCTAGCGTTAAACCTCAGTCACTTAGTCATGCCTAAAGTAACACTTTTGTAACCGTGATGTCATATGCCCACGTGTTGGAGTCCTAGAAAAATAATAGCAATATTTAAGTTTACCTCCCTTCCCTTTTTCTCTGCTCTCTAACCACTAGATAGATGCTCCATCCCAACCCGGTAAAAATTTGACAGAGTCTTTACAGCTCCACGAGCTGGAAGGAGTAACCCCACAAGACACCGTAACAGAAACTTAGAAAGCCCCAGGCTGGCTTCAGGTAAATGAATGAGGGGGAAAAAAAAATCAACCTCCAAAAAACCAACCAAAGCAATAATGAAACTTGTCAGATCAAATAGAAGGTTGCTGTCTGGACTTCCAGGACTTCAGTGGCTTCAAACATATCAATTCTTCCATTCTTACTCACGCTCTCTGCTCTCCCTAGGAAGGCTACGGAAACAGTCCTACGTGACGCATCTCAACAGTGACGGTTCCAGCTAAGTACAACAACTACGGTGTGAGGTTTCTGAGCCAAGACGTGTCTCTGAGCAAGCCTGCCGAGAGCCAGTCCGCGGTGTGGCTCCATTTCTTGTCTCTGACACCCTGATGCCTCAGCACATGCCGGGGATCGGCTGGAGGTGAGCAACAGCTCCTTCTGCTTTTGCATTACAGGCGCCCTGTAGGGCACCGGTCACCTTCCTCCCCGTCACGAGTGACTGTGGGCTGGCAGGGTCAGGACACGCGTATTCAATACGCAGTATTGCTGTGAGCGATGCTGGCCATAGCTGTCCAGCGGGGTCCGACCGCGGTTTCTCCGCCGGGGAAAACAGAACTACAGCAGGTGGTGGCAGGCCTGTTTGCCAGCACACCACCTCCTGTCACCACAGACCTGTGAGAAACAGCACCCACTGTGCAAGCAGCACCCGTCATCGCACACCAGCCCTGCTCAGTGCTCGTCCCGCCTCACTTACACTCTGTCTTCCAGAGCTCACTGGGCATCCCTTTGCTTGCACCGCGCTTTTGCTGTAGAAGTGGCAGTGACCCTATCCGTACAGTGCTTTCTGTAATGCAGTCCCTTCTACCGCCTTGGTTACTGTACGTACTGAGCCTACCCAAGGTTTTTAAGGCACTGGCACGCTGCCCTCCTGTTTCCTCCACCGGGGCTGGTAAATAGGATGCAGCATCTGATACACATCAACCACAAAAGAGGCCATAGCTCTACCAAGCAGCTCGCTGTGCTCAGCCATGTAGCAGCACAAACGTTTCTATGTCACGCAGAGCCGTGATTTGGCCAGCTGCACACCCAAACGCACAGGCATCTCCTGCAAAAGGTTCAGCTGACCGCGAGAGCCGTCTGTGTGCCTGCAACGTGCCCACTGCCTCAGCACTGACCAGGTCCCTAAGGCTGGATCACGTAGGAAAGCATGCCTGTGCCTGGTAGGAAAGGACGTGGACCCCAGAAGACCTCCATGCAGTAGGAGCAGACCAGAAACCTCTTATCAAGAGATGATCTGGGCTTGTCGCTTCTTGCCAGCCACATTCTCTGCACAAGAGAGGCTCTCTGGAGCCCTGCTAAATGGTGCCCAAAACCCGGGGTACCTCCACGCATGGCGCAGGCTGCTCCATCGGGAGAGAGGAGCTCAGCTCAGACCACTGCAATCCAGAAACATGACCGGCAGGGAGGAGTCACTTGTTCTCCTCAAGATAAAAAAAACCCCCAAACATCACAACGGCCAGCCCTGCTGATGGACCTGGGCTATCCTCTCCAGTGCAGACACCCTTCTCGGGCTGGGGACGGGAAAAAGTACTTGATAATTTCAAAATAAATGTCAATAACGTGTTTTTATTAAATAATTTTAAATNCAACCGGCAGGGAGGAGTCACTTGTTCTCCTCAAGAGAAAAAAAAAACCCCAAACATCACAACGGCCAGCCCTGCTGATGGACCTGGGCTATCCTCTCCAGTGCAGACACCCTTCTCGGGCTGGGGACGGGAAAAAGTACTTGATAATTTCAAAATAAATGTCAATAACGTGTTTTTATTAAATAATTTTAAATATAGTACTATTAATGTCAGCATTAAACATTAATTCATTATTTAAAGGTAACAATAAGCAAGTATGNTGACCGGCAGGGAGGAGTCACTTGTTCTCCTCAAGATAAAAAAAACCCCCAAACATCACAACGGCCAGCCCTGCTGATGGACCTGGGCTATCCTCTCCAGTGCAGACACCCTTCTCGGGCTGGGGACGGGAAAAAGTACTTGATAATTTCAAAATAAATGTCAATAACGTGTTTTTATTAAATAATTTTAAATATAGTACTATTAATGTCAGCATTAAACATTAATTCATTATTTAAAGGTAACAATAAGCAAGTATGTCACTAAACGAACAGCTCGTTAGCTAGATGGCTTCGGTAAAGCCATTGTGGCACACGCAGTCTATGAATTGACTCTGTGTGGTTTGAAACAGCATAACCCTGTCGTTATCTTACATTGAACCTTTAGTCAGAGCCCGTAAGCCAAATCGTGGATTTGCTGTGGGCAGTTTAGAGCAATATTTGAGGAAGGGATCGCAAAGCAGAAAGACAGGTCTCGCTGGCAGCCGTGCCGCTGACTCAACGCAGTCACCCTCTGACTCGGGAGCAAGCCTGGCAGCACCGAGATTCATCCTGCAAGGATAAGCCAGCCCTGTCCACCTCAGGAGATCCCAGCACTATTCATAACGTGACTGCACACCCCACCGTACCACTGTCTCCGATACCTGCAGGTCTGTGGCGCCTGTAGCATTTCAGATAAAAAGACTGACGGACCCTCGCCCGCTCCTGATGCGCAGCGAGAGCAGCTGCTGCGCCCTGCGCCGGAGCTGACTACATCCACGGTCTGGGTGAGTTACTGGGTGCTGACTTATGGAAAGCTTTGGGAGCTTTCCAGCCCTTTACCAATATAGTACTAGCAGAGCGCATACCCTCGGCGCGAGTTTCCTCGGGGCACTGACTGCCCTGTCTCTCTCCCAGGGGCTCACCAGTGAAGAGAAGCAGCATGCCATATGCTCCGCTAGTTTTGCTACAGAAGCAGCCGTAAGCTTGCGGGCACGCGTACATACAGATACCCGCTCCCTGCCTGGGTGTCTGGTCACCAGGAAAGCAACACAGCACTAACAGCCATGGGAAGAGGAGAGCCGCTTCCAGCCTTCCCCGGCAGGGTCTGCATCCAGCACCTCCATCCCTGCGCTATGTGGTTTGCCCCTCTGATACTAGGAGAGGGTGGGGACAATGAGAATGCACCAGTCAAGCAAAAAGGCCCCTAAACTTTGACCTTTTGAGGCATTTTCCACGCCGAGAACTGCAGTGGAAATACACGAGTGCAGCAATAGCCGTGTGCGCAGAGAGGTGCAGCATTCAGTTCCTGGGAGCCACAGCACTAGCCCATCCACTTCTAAGTTTCGAAGAAATCGGTTTCCCTAAAGCAAGCAACAGCAAACCTCAGGCCACATACCACTGAGCCGAGAGCAGCGCTGTGGAAAAGGAAAGAAGTGGTGCAGGCTGCTGAAGAGCCACCGTTCGCTGCGACCAACATCAGAACTGCAAGAAGGCTGGACCACAGGCAACGACGATGACGCACCACAGCCACAGCCTTCGGGACCTGCCTGGTAGCAACGTGTCAGAGGGCGCCGGGGTTAGCCGTACAAGGGAAGAGCTCCGTGGATCGGGCACCAGCGTGAGCAAAAGGGGGTTTTCAACATCAAAGCACCACTTTCTTTCCTTGCCCTTCAGACTGCCACATGGCAAGTGCTGCGGGGGGCCAGAGGGCACACGGAGGAGCATGGTGCCTTTGGGGACAGCAGCGCTTCTGCTCAGCAACAAGTGTCTGGCTCTGCTCAAGCTTGGGTTTGGAGATCAGTTCCCTTCCTGCGGGCCAAACAGGGCTTGGGCTGCCCGGTCCGTGCTGCCCACATCACACCTCCCTGGTCCCCCAATCCTGATGTTTCGATGCCGGAACTCCAAACCTCCATGGCAGGGACCCTATGCACTGCTAAGCAGGCAGCAACGTGAGGACAGGCTCCCAGATTTCTGCCATGCCGCTGGAGAAGGAGCACGGTGCTGGCCTCTGATACCAGAGGTCCTCAAGGCTTTGGCCATTGCAGAAGCCTGCCAACCCAAATGAGGAGAGGACAGTGCCACTTACTAGAAAAATATACCTTTATTTACCACGTGTGTTTTGCTCAGGAGAGAATATCCCATGACAAGGGGGCCAGCCGAAGCCGTGCCGTTGATGGTGGCCAGCACACCCCCACCTGCACTGTGCAGGGGGTGGCAGGACCAGGTCTCCGTAGGGGACCCTCATGGGTCAAAAGGGAGGGAAGGGGATTGGAGATGCTGCTTTCATCTCAGGCCCCACTGCCCTCCACAGCTGTGCTGTCCAGGTCCTGCCAGCAGCGCATGCAGCCTCCCCAGCAGCCCCACCATCACAGCACAGTCATGGTTTCTCTCCAGGGTTGGGACCCCCGTCACGGCACAGCTGCTTCTGGCATGTTCCTTGCAAGGCAGTCGGGATGAGTTAAATAAAGGAGTTGGGGGACATTTTCTGGGACGGGAACAGTCGATAACTTAACTCAAAATGAACGTATCTTTAGTAACAAGCCGCTTGCGGGCAGGTGCCCATCGTACAACAGTCACGGTGCCGAGTGCCTAGGCAGGGTGGCCAGCCACGGGCTCAGCGTGCGTAGTTGAGGTCTCTGCACCACTCGTTCCCGCACCGCTGCCTGTGGGGTGGTGCGGCACAGCCCAGGCACCCGCACCCGTGGCCCAAGGGGTCTCCTCGACGCCCACCAGCTGTGCCCACGTGCCTGCTGGCCCAAGCTCACCAGGGCCATGATGCCACATGGGGCCCCTGGCACCAGCATCTTCTCAGGTGGCTGAAACTTACTACTGTAGGTTTCAAAGAGGTTTTTTGGAGGGGGAACATGTGCAATTCTCTTTGGGTTGACGTAGTTCAGCCCCAAGGCTTTCCAGAGGTCTGCTTTCAAGCCTTTACCAGTTGCTTGAGCCCTCTCACACTGAAAGCTAAAACGTGGTTTCTTGGCGGGCTTCCTGATGCAAGACCCTGGCTTGGCCACGGCTGCTCAGGCAGCACTCACCCCTCACGCGTCCTAGTACGTGGGAGGGGGCGCTGCCAGCCACAGTCCAACAGCCTCGTCTAAAGCTTAAATAAGCCAAAGAACGTTTTGGATTCCTCAAAATTAACCAGAGCAATCTTGGAGACGTTGACGTGCAAACTGTCCATCTTCCTGAGCTTGAATAAAGCCCCCAGGTAGCTTTTCCGGGCCCACGTTCTCTGACCCGTACAGTAGTTGATGCCTTTGTCCTCCATCAGCACATGGCTGCCCGGCAAGGTCGGGTTTTTCTTGTAGACGATGTGGGTCAACACCTGGCTGCTGCAGACGCTGCCCCGGAAGAGCACATTGGAGTACACGAAGTACAGGCCGGTCTCGTTGACGACGAGGCCCTGATCGCTGTACTGAATGCCGTCGGTGAAGGCATGGCCGGAGATGGGTTCCCACTCCAGAGGGAGGTCCCGCTGCACAGGGTTCCCTGGAAGGCAAAACAAGAGGAAAAGCATGGTAAGTACAAGCGGTTGTGTGGTTTTTTCGTCAAGTCCTATCCTGTGTCACAACAAGTCAGCTGTTCTCCAAGCCCTGGTCTGCAGCGTGGGAAGCCCACTCCGACTTCGCACTGGTCAGAGCTCTCACCGTCGCCTCGCTCAACGCCAGCCGCTTGTAACAGCCTTCTACCCCGCATAGCCCAGATACAAACCGAAACCCAGGCCGAAAACCAGAGCTCTCACTAAGAAGCCTAAATGAGGCAAAGATTTCAACAGTGGAATAAATTTACGCTGTCCGAGCACGCATGTTACCAAACAGGAAAGCCCGTGCGAGGTGCGCTCCTCGCAACTACGACCGTGCCGCCCTCTCACCCCAGTCACGTCTGCCCTACGCCCCGCTCCCACATCTCGCCGGCCCCTCAGCACGTACCTGTCAAGTGTGCTGCCTTCGCTTCCTTTTTCATTGACTGCTCCTTCTGCCCTGCACAAAAATAGGGAAGACATCAGCCATGGAGAGGCCAGGCCAGAGAGTAGAAGGGAACCCAACCACGAAGCTGAAGCGAGGTGGATTCAGAGAAACACAGGGCGCGTAAGCACCGTGGCAGACCTCGTCCTCAGAGAGGCAGAGCACAGCCGGGAAACTCCGTCTTCCCCGGCGGGCTCGGTCCCCCTTGGAGAGGTGAGTCAGGTACAGGGACTTGGTACTTGGATCCCATCCCACTCCATCCTTCCCTTATCAGCACCTACTTTCCAGCATCATGTTGTCAAATTTCAGAAGCAGCCTTTTCTTCTCTCAAGCNAAACTCCGTCTTCCCCAGCGGGCTCGGTCCCCCTTGGAGAGGTGAGTCAGGTACAGGGACTTGGTACTTGGATCCCATCCCACTCCATCCTTCCCTTATCAGCACCTACTTTCCAGCATCATGTTGTCAAATTTCAGAAGCAGCCTTTTCTTCTCTCAAGCCAATTAAATTTTCCTCTCCTCTCTCCCTTCTCCTTCACACGACTTCCCTGGCTCTATTTATCCACCTCCCTCAAGAAATTCTGGGTTACTATTTATGACTTAGGTTCAGCTACTGCTAAAGCAGCCTGTGATCACAGCACTGAGCATCCAGTTCAAGTGTCAGCTCCCCTTCCCCTAAGCAACAGACTGCAAAATTTATCGATACGGGAGTTGATGGGAACCAGGACGACCATTCCCAGAGAATTTTGCTATTTCCAAATTTGTTTTCATTCATTATCAGAGCAAACTTGAAAAGGAATTAGCTTTCCTACTAACCAAAATTCTCATGGGAAAAAAAAAAAAAAAACAACTTATCAGATCTAGCAAAAGTTGCCAAGAGCTGAAAATTCGTTTCTGACTCGGCCGTCTTTAAAAAGGGATATCCCCACTGGTAACACTAGCATGGAATATGAAAGTGAAATATTAGTCTGGAAGTTCGAAATACAATTTTTAAATCGTTCCGTTCAGATTGAAACTCTTTGGTTTTTTCCTAAATGAAATTCAGAAAAATTGTCAAGTGGAAAGTTTCAACTTCACTAAAATGACATTTCTAAAAGAGAAAACAAAACCACATGTAACGAGGCTTTTCTCAAGTGGCTTTGGCTGCAGCGAGGCTTCGTACCAAAAAAAATTCAGGAAAAAAGTTGTGCTCTCAAGGGTAGGAGTGAATCCCCCATCCCCAAAGAAAACTAAACCCTCTGCATCCTCCCAAAATCTTAACAGAGTAAGGGAAGGAGTAACACGATGCTACCCGGCTCCATTTGCCTCCTTCTGCTCATGTCGTTGCTATGTGTTAGGACGGCCAGAAACCCGCTCTTACAGCCGAGCACCCCTGGTACCCTTCCACAGAGCAGAGGCACGCTGACACCTCTAGGCACTCCAGCAGGCAGGGTGCAGGACCCCTTCCCCACATCCCAGAAATAAAGCTCGTTTCCCAGCCGAGCACGTGAAATCGGCACTTTCAGAGCACGGAGCTGCGACCCTGCCTTTGCCCCCTGGGAAGAGTTCGACGGGAGCGTTGGCACGCGCTCGCGCCCAGTACATCAACTCACCTATGAGCTTCTCCAAAGCTGGACGGACGTGTTCAGTGCTGGCAGACTGTCAAAAGAGAAGAGCGGCGAGCTGTCTTAGCAGAATGAGAGCATAAGGGCATCATCTAAAGCAGCCAAGCACTGGTTTTGGCGGTAGCTAATTCTGGGGGGGTCATGGGAAGCTGCAAAGTGCTAAGAAATATACAGGGAGAGAGACCTTGCAGCACTCCGAAACACAAAGACACCCAGATATATCAGTCACCGATAGAGCAGTCCCCCCCGGTAATAAGTAACCCCACCTACACCGGCATGGCAGACATCTAAATGCCACCAGCCTGCCCCTCGGGGAGCTTTGCACCACCCGAGCATCTCGGACCCAATTTTAAGTTTTCCCCTTTTTTCCCCCCTGTTTCCCCAGAGCCTCCGTGACCCCCCCCCCAGGCAGACCTCACCTCTCTAAGTCCAGCCAGTTCCTTCTCCAGGCGGAAAATCTGAAACATGCTCAGCCCCACTCCAGTGAAGGCCAGCAGGATCAGCAAGGAGACCACCAGGAAGCCGACACTCCTCCTTTCCCTGTTGTTCCTTGGCTTTCTTCTCCGGTCAGGTACTGGTGGTGGGAAAGGAGAAACAGGGGGTGCTGGGGGGGAAGAAGCACTTGCACTGGCACAGCCATCCACCCAAAAAATCTGGGGGTACACATAGCTCAAGTTCTGCTGCACGCCCGGGAGCGGGATGGACTGGACATGCTTGGCGCGATCTTCCATGTGGCAGCCAAAAGCTGCCGGGGCTGTCCCAGACTGAGCCCTGGGGGAAGACCCAGCTCTGCCTTTACACGCCTGCATCGCCCCAGGAGCAAACACCCAGCTCAGATGCTGCAACTCTGTGAAAGCCTCAAGCATCAACAGCAAACCCCAAAGAGCTTCCGCCCTCGGCTACGAGTTCGGGGCACCCGGCTGCTCCTCCCACACCGAGGCAGCACGCGCACGCGGCGGGACGAGCGTGGCAGCAGACTGCGCTCGCACAAAGCCACGCTCGACAGCCGGGCCCGGGGAAGCACATGCACTCAGCAGCAAAGCGCTTGCGGGGTGCGTGAGGGCTGCGCCGCCGACCGGGGGCTGAGTAATCAGCCCAGCGCACACCCACCAGCCAACCTCCTTTTCCAGCAGCCCACTGCGGCAGAGGCACATGCTTTTCCGCTACGGTATGCTGGACCGAAAGCAGAAAGAATGAGAAAACCTCTCCTCCTTCTAGCGTTCTGCTCACGAGGGGAGAGGCAGAGGCTTTTCCCTTGGCAGAAGGATGAAGACCTGACCAAGTGCGGCTGTCGGTGCTGAGGAGTTACTTCATTTCACACAGGACAAATGACGTACTGGCGTCCGTTACGCATCCCACCTTTCCCTCGGCTGCTCCGCAGGGCACAGATCCCGAGTCACAGAACCTTGGTCCACGGCACCATCCCCCTGCAATAAAAACCAACCTAACCGGGAAGAGGCAGAGCCTTCGCCCACCCGCCCCACCACGGGGCACCGGGCAGGCTGAACCAGCGGCGTGCCGTGACATCGGAAACACACAGCACCGTGGGGCACAAGCACGCTCTTCTGGCAGCTTCTCCCATCCCTCTTACCTCTGCAAATACCAGCTCCAATCCCCTAGTCCTCTCCTAACCCAAAGAAGCCTTAGAGAGGGAAGGGCTTTTTTATCATCTCTTCAGGTCAGTGCTGAGCACTGCAGCAGGACCGGACCCGGCTGAGTAACTTGTGATTAAAGCCACGCGTAGACACTGTGCTACTCATCCTGGTAGAATTTCTCTCGCCTTCCAAGAAAGAATCCAGAATTCAGGCCGTGCTGCGAGGACCAGCGCTTATAAAAGCTCATTACGAAAATCATAGTGGGGATAGACAGCGACATTTCCATTCCTCAATTTCCAATTTCTCAATTTCCATTCCTCATCGTCTGCAGAATTCTAAGCGGTGGCAGTGAGATTTTTCCCCACAGATTTACTGGTGCACATAAGTGATTACAAACAGCGTTCGCCCTTCCATTTTACAGACCTATGCTGAGGTGTGTATTTGTACGGAGTAGTGTTTAAAAAAAGGGAAATGCTTAATATAAGAACAAACCGGAGATTTGTCTCCTCTGCGGCTGAAGGAAGTGATCCCAATACACCGGCTTTGATCCCGAACATCAAAACTGGGGTCTGCGAACAGCACGCTTTAACGACATGCACACACTCGTTTCTCCAAAGCAAGGGCTCAGCGTTGCCTCCAACCGCACCAGTCAGTCAGACGTGTCCTCAAAGCCTTGCCTGCACCACCAGACACCCCGCTGCCGTTTGAAGACGTTCACCACAGCCGTTTGCTGCAAGCAGTGATCTGCAGCACGAGAGGTTTCAGCAACACATCTGGCTCTTCCTCGTACTTCTAGGTTTCTGACATAAAAGACACAAAAGCAACGTAAAACCAGCCCCAGCAGTTCACGCCTGGTCATGCCTACCCTCTCTCNAAAGCCTTGCCTGCACCACCAGACACCCCGCTGCCGTTTGAAGACGTTCACCACAGCCGTTTGCTGCAAG